>JABWTJ010000459.1:110599-453306 GCA_016801875.1 Solanum sitiens
TACATTGTGAATCGCTTGACATGCCTATTCGTGTTTCTACTCCGGTGGGTGAGTCTGTGATAGTTGAAAAGGTATATAGGTCATGCTTGGTGACTTTTGTGGGGAGCAATACTTATGTAGACTTGGTCATCTTAGAAATGGTTGATTTTGATGTAATTCTTGGTATGACTTGGCTTTCTCCGAATTTTGCGATCTTGGATTGTAATGCTAAAACTGTGACGTTAGCCAAGCCTGGGACAGATCCGTTAGTGTGGGAGGGGGACTACACTTCCACTCCGGTTCGTATCATCTCCTTTCTTCGTGCTAAAAGAATGATTAGTAAGGGGTGCTTAGCTTTCTTGGCACATCTCAAGGATGACACTACCCAAGTACCTTCAATTGAGTCGGTTTCGGTAGTCCGTGAGTTTCTGGATGTGTTTCCTGCAGACCTTCCTGGTATGCCACCGGATAGGGATATTGATTTCTGCATTGATCTGGAACCGGGTACTCGACCCATTTCCATACCCCCTTATAGAATGGCTCCAGCTGAGTTAAGGGAGTTAAAGGCCCAACTTCAGGAGATGTTAGGTAAAGGTTTTATTAGGCCAAGTGCATCCCCTTGGGGTGCTCCTGTTTTATTTGTGAAGAAGAAAGATGGAAGTCTTCGGATGTGCATAGACTACAGGCAGCTGAATAAGGTAACTATTAAGAACAAGTATCCTATTCCTCGCATTGATGATTTGTTTGATCAGTTACAAGGTGCTTGTGGCTTCTCTAAAATTGATTTGAGGTCCGGTTATCATCAATTGAAAATACGGACAGCAGATGTGCCAAGGACTGCTTTTCGAACCAGGTATGGGCATTATGAATTCTTAGTAATGTCTTTTGGTTCTGACGAAAGGCCCCTTGCTGCTTTCATGAGCCTAATGAACGGGATTTTTAAGCCATATCTGGATCTTTTTGTTATTGTATTTATTGATGATATACTGATATACTCAAAGAGCAAGAAGGAACATGAGGAGCACTTGAGAATTGTGTTGGCAGTATTGAGGGAGAAAAAGCTTTATGCCAAATTCTCCAAGTGTGAGTTTTGGCTGGATTCAGTGTCCTTCTTAGGGCACGTGGTTTCTAAGGATGGGGTGATGGTGGATCCTGCTAAGATTGAAACCGTGAAGAATTGGGTAAGACCTACTAATGTGTCAGAAGTAAGAAGCTTTGTTGGTTTAGCCAGCTACTACCGTCGATTTGTCAAGGGATTCTCTTCTATTGCTTCCCAATTGACGAACTTGACTAAGCAGAATGTTCCATTTGTATGGTCGGATGAATGTGATGAAAGCTTTCAGAAACTCAAGACCTTGCTGACTACTGCACCTATCCTTACCTTGCTAGTAGAGGGTAAGAACTTCATTGTTTATTGTGATGCATCCTATTCTGGTTTGGGTGCAGTGCTAATGCAAGAGAAGAATGTAATTGCTTATGCTTCGAGGAAATTAAAGGTGCATGAACGTAACTATCCGACCCATGATTTGGAGTTGGCTGCGGTAGTGTTTGCATTAAAGCAATGGAGACACTATCTCTATGGGGTCAAGTGTGAGGTCTACACAGATCATCGTAGTCTACAATATGTTTTTACCCAGAAAGACTTGAATTTAAGGCAGAGGAGGTGGATGGAACTGTTGAAGGACTATGATATTACCATTCTGTATCACCCAGGAAAGGCAAATGTGGTGGCTGACGCTTTAAGTTACGAAAAGCAGGGTAGCATGGGTTCGTTTAGCCCACTTACAAGTTTCTATTTGCGCCCATTGGCTAGAGGAAAGGGGGGGTCCAAAATTGGCTAACGACCTTATGCGACTGGAAAATACTAGAGAAGAAAGGAGATTTTTGGGCCAGTGTGGAGGCAGATCCTTCTTTCTTGACAAGATCAAGGGAAAACAGTTTGATGATGAGAAGCTAAGCCGGATTCGGGATACGGTGTTGCGAGGAGAGTCTAAAGAGGCAATAATTGATGAGGAAGGTGTCTTGAGGATTAAGGGAAGGGTAGGTGTGCCTCATGTTGATGATTTGATCCACACTATCCTTACAGAGGCTCATAGTTCCGGATATTCTATACATCCTGGTGCAACCAAGATGTACCGTGACCTAAAGCAACACTTTTGGTGGAGTAGAATAAAGCGCGACATTGTTGATTTTGTTGCCAAATGTCCAAATTGCCAGCAAGTAAAGTATGAACACCAGAGGCCCGGAGGAACACTTCAGAGAATGCCCATTCCTGAATGGAAGTGGGAGAGAATTGCAATGGACTTCGTGGTTGGTCTTCCAAAGACATTGGGTAAGTTTGACTCTATTTGGGTAATTGTGGACAGATTAACTAAGTCTGCTCACTTTATTCCGGTCAAGGTGACCTACAATGCAGAGAAGTTAGCCAAAATCTACATCTCAGAAATCGTTCGATTGCAGGGAGTTTCCCTACTCATTATAGCAGATAGAGGTAAACCAGTTACTTCTAAGTTCTGGAGAACATTGCCCGCGGAATTAGGTACTAGGTTGGACCTTAGTACTGCATTTCACCCTCAGACCGATGGTCAGTCTGAGCGAACGATTCAAGTGTTGGAGGATATGCTTCGCGCATGTGTGATTGAATTTGGTGGTCATTGGGATAACTTCTTACCCTTAGCGGAGTTTTCATACAATAATAGCTATCACTCTAGTATTGACATGGCCCCATTTGAAGCATTGTATGGGAGGAGATGTAGGTCTCCCATTGGTTGGTTTGACGCATTTGAAGTTAGACCTTGGGGTACTGATCTGTTGAGGGATTCATTGGAGAAGGTGAAATCTATTAAAGAAAAGCTTTTAGCAGCTCAAAGTAGGCAAAAGGAATATGCAGATCGAAAGGTTAGAGACTTGGAGTTCATGGAGGGTGAACAAGTCTTGCTGAAGGTTTCACCCATGAAAGGGGTGATGCGGTTTGGAAAAAGGGGTAAGCTAAGTCTAAGGTATATTGGACCATTTGAAGTACTTAAGCGAGTAGGGGAGTGGCTTATGAATAGCCTGGCCTCCGGGCTGTCAGGAGTGCCATCCGGTAGATCATATGTGTCTATGGTTGCAAAGATACCATGGGGATGAAAACTACATCATTCGTTGGGATTCGGTTCTGCTTGATGAAAATTTGTCTTATGAGGAGGAACCTGTTGCTATTTTAGATAGAGAAATTCGCAAGTTGAGATCAAGGGAGATTGCATCCATCAAAGTTCAATGGAAGAATCGACCAGTTGAAGAGGCCACTTGGGAGAAGGAGGCTGATATGCAAGAAAAATATCCGCATCTGTTCACAAATTCAGGTACTCCCTCTCATCCTTGTTTTTCTTCTTTTGATCGTTCGAGGACGAACGATGGGTAAATTGGTATCTATTGTAACGACCTGCTTAGTCGTTTTGAGCAGCAGATTTATTTCTGGAAAAACTGTCTGAGACGACGTATCCAACGACGGACCGTCATGGGCACGACGGACCGTCGAGGGTGTCTCGTTCCAAACACTTGGAATTCTTATATTTGAGTGCTGAAATCGACTCTCTGAACTCTGTGACGGACCTGCAGGACGGACCGTCACAGACATGACGGACCGTTGTGAGTTTCCGTTTCAAAACACTTCAACTCTTGAAATTGGGTAATGAGAGCAATTCTCTGAGTCGGTGACGGAACTGCAGGACGGACCGTCACAGACATGACGGACTTTGTGAGGTTTCCATTTTCAAAACGCTTCAACTCGTGAGAATTGGTACGAGAGCAATTCCTTCCGACTGACGGAAGTGCAGGACGGACCGTCGTAGGCCGCGGACCGTCTCAGCTCATCAGGAGTTGAGTCTCTGAGGTTGTGACGAGCCTGCAGGACGGACCTCGTAGGCCGAACGGGCCCGTCACAGGTTTTTTTTTTTTTATGTTTTTTTTTTTGTTTTGTTTTTTTTTTTTTTTTTTTTATATGTTTTTTTTTTTTTTTTTTTGCGTAATCCAGTCTGGGTCGGATTTCTGGGTAAGTTTTAAAGGGGTGTTTGGACTATTTCCGTGCTATAATTATATGGTTAGTGGGTTAATATTAATAACTCAAATTCTTGGGGGTGTGAAGAGAATAACCTTGAGTTAATTAGTGGGGTATTTTCGTTCTCATCTTTTATACACTAATTATAATGCTAGTTAGGGAAAAGAGAGAGAGTTTGGAAGAAGAAAAAATAGAGAGAAGAAGAGAGAAAGAAAACGATCGATAGAGAGAGACACCAAGAGGAAACAAAAAGCCTTTGAGAAGATTGTTGCTTGATCAAGAATCCTGGTGAGGTGGTTATGGGTTTGATACTATAATATTCGTAGTAAACTCTTAATAGTGAATGTTGTATTTGGTAGTATTGTAAACCTTCTATATGCTTTAATTGTATGCCCTTGCATGATGTGATAATGGTGATTGTGATAAAGAAGCATATAGAAGCTTTGAATCCAAAATCTTGAAGAACCCAAATTCACCTTGTTATTGATGATGCCTTGGTATAAAAGAAGGCTTGATGAATTGATAGAATGATGTTAGTGGATCGGAGTGTCACGTTCCGACACATAGTATTAGGGGATCGGGTGTCACGAACCGACACGTAGAATTAGGGGATCGGAGTGTCACGTTCCGACACATAGTATTAGGGGATCGGGTGTCACGAACCGACACGTAGAATTAGGGGATCGGAGTGTCACGTTCCGACACATAGTATTAGGGGATCGGGTGTCACGAACCGACACGTAGAATTAGGGGATCGGAGTGTCACGTTCCGACACATAGTATTAGGGGATCGGAGTGTCACGTTCCGACACATAGTATTAGGGGATCGGGTGTCACGAACCGACACGTAGAATTAGGGGATCGGAGTGTCACGTTCCGACACATAGTATTAGGGGATCGGGTGTCACGAACCGACACGTAGAATTAGGGGATCGGAGTGTCACGTACCGACACATAGTAGTAGGGGATCGGAGTGTCACGTACCGACACAAGAGGAAGAAAGATAATGAATCTTGAGAGATGTTAAAATACTCAATGTAATGAACCTAATTTCCAAATGAGTGTGGTATTGAGGCTTGAGTCCTCATGGATGAACTTGGTAGTACTTATTGATGATTATAGTACTTGTTGCTACATGTTGAGTATTGTAGTTGATTTATGATATGAACTGATATATACTGTTTTCTATTTTGAGTTGGCCGATGATACCTACTCAGTACTTGTGTTTTGTACTGACCCCCTACTTGTTGTTTCTTTCTTTGTTATTTGGGAAATGCAGTAAACGTACCGTCGTCTTCAACTCAACAGCAATTCTAGCCAGTCTTCACTACACCGGATTTCAGGGTGAGCTAATGCTTCTAGCTTGGACTGGATCTTCTCTTCAAATGTCTTGATGCCTTGAACTTCCGGCATGGACTAGCCTTTTATTTGTTTAGCTTCTTAGATACTTTTAGATTAGTAACTTGAGGATAGATGTTCTTGTGATGATGACTTCCAGATTTTGGGGATAATGAGTTATAAATTTTAGAAGTTATTTAATTGATTTCGTTAATGAGTTTTAAGTCTTCCGCATTGTATTTTGTTCAATATGTTGGGGTTTAGATTGGTTGGTTCGCTCACATAGTAGGATAAGTGTGGGTGCCACTCGCGGCTCGATTTTGGGTCGTGACATCACAACAAGAGATAAGATCTAAAATTAACAAAGAGTGCTAAACAACGAAGTTAAATCTAAACACCTTTATTTAGTGAACTACAATAAGTATACATAATCGCTAAAAAAAACTAAACCCAACACTTCACATCAAAAGAGGAAGGAATACGAGTGTTACCTGGTTCTGGGCAGTGACTGGAACTCAATCCTAGACGTGAAGAATTCCAACCCCACTCAGACTCAAAATAGTCGCGAATCAACAAAATTTCAATGACGAAAATAAGAACTCCCAAAAACTTAGCGAGGTGTTCTATATCTCTCCTCCAAAAACTCCTGCCCTGAACAATAAGGGTAAAGGGGTTTATATAGGACAAACTCTGGGTCGAAATAAAGGGGAAAATGATGTGGGACTCTGGAAATTTTCAAATTCTGAATTGGGTCTTGGGTATCTTAATGTGAAATGGGTTTAAAGAATTTGGGCCAAAATTTTGGGTTAAAGGTTATCTAATGGTCGAAATATGGACTAAATAAAGTCCCTGAAGAGAGTTTCAAAGGGAAATGAGATGGATTATAAAGTCAACTAATTACTCACGCTTCTTAACTTTAACAACATCAAAATAATTATTTCAAAAGGAAAGATCTTAATTAAATTGTCAGTTTAAAGAAAATAAGTTGCATACTTAATTGAAACTCTTTTTTTGGTAAATCAGTTTACTAACTATTTATTTAAATTGAAAAATTATATAAATCTATATATTTTAAGTATAAAGATATATAATCCATATGAAAAAGTGGTAAAAAGTGTTTGGAAGATAATGTTGATAATATTTTTATTTTCAAAAACAATTATTTCCCATTGTTCAATATTTAAGAAGCTTAAAAATTAATCATATCGTGGAGGGTCAAAATTGGATGTCAACAGACATCATCACTATAACATATAGTAACGCTACTTCAACAGAAAGCCTAAATAAATCGAACTCTCTAATAGTCTCCTTCTACTATTCTGAATTTAACCGTTAAGAAATCGAGCTCTTCAATAATTTTATGACAAAAAAAACAAAGATGATGAAATGAAAATGACAAAATGAACTCATATATCCACCGAACAAAAAGACTACCAGTACAAGATTCTGAATTGTCTTAACATGATATGACAATAAAGTAGTAAAATTATTGTTTTAGGCATATCATCTTCTTAGTGTTACCCCCTTATTTGATTTTAGTTGTAGCAGATTGATTTACATCTATTCACACATAAAACTAAAAAATAAAAAAAATAAGAAGATTTATTTTAGATATTTAAATCAGTCCACTTCAACATAAAACAAAATCAACTATCTTCTTTTGTACCCCTTTGGTCACTGCAATTCACAAACCCAATCAAAGATCAAAACTTTGAAAATCATCCACATCTCTATATATAAATCTTAATCAAAAGTTTTAAATACCGAAAAAGGTAAAAGAAAAAATTGAATGCAAATCAAAACAATTAACCAACATATATATGCCTGAAAATTGCAGCAACAATTGGTGAAAAATCTCCGAAAGTTGTAGTGATTATTAAACTTACACACCTCGTCTAAAAAATTGCTCCTTTCCGAATACATCCTCGCCACCTCTGATTTTAAGTGTGTTTGAACGAGAAAGATTTTGATAATTGACAAATAGAGGAATATATGAAAGGAACCGATTGCTGCCAACATGTACTTTTCAGACCGAATCCGAGTGGGATAATGAGAACATCAACCATCGAATTAGAAGTTATAAAGTTGTGGAAGTATTGTTTTTTTGATAAGAAACTAGAATAGAAAGTTTCCTTTTATAAAGGAGTACGCAGACAAGATAGTTTTCTTAATCAAATAGGAAAACTAGACAAACAAGGAAGCTGAAGTAAAGAAGGAGACCAAAGCCTGAAATAAGTAGAAAAGCAGAAACTTGCCACGTGAACTTAAAAATTCAAAGTAGAAAAGGAAGTTGAAACCAAGTAGAAGAAGGGGTTAGTGATTAATAATGTTTTCTTATTCAGTTAATGTAAACTGCGTCGAAGTTTTTCCTTTCAAAGCAGAATGCAAGGAGGAGTCCTAACGTGAGAAGGAGCTCGAGTCATGTTCGGTTTAAAAAAGTTTTTTTAAAGCGGCGAAGACTAAGTTGTGTTGAAAAATACTTAGGAGTGTTTTAAAGTCTATAAATACTACAATAGTTCATCGAATAATTTTGTGCACTTACATAGAGAGAAGATTAAAACACGATCAAGAGTTTGAGATTTATCGGGGAGTGTTGCGAGTTTGTGAGGAAAAAATTGTAAGATTGTAATTAAGAGTTTTGATTACAATCAAGTGTGTGTGTAGGATTCGTCTAACAAGTTTGAAAAACTTGACGGGCGGTAGAAGACTTAAACCTGGGGTTTTTTGTCTTGGGTAGCTAAGAATTACAGTTAGTAATTCCTTAGGTTACATAGGTTTGTGATCTTTTGTTGAGAATCATAGTTTAATGAAGTGGAGTTAGATTCTATAGAGGTGTAGGTCGTGGTTTTTACCCATTATGAGTTGGGGTTTTCTGCGATAAAATATTATGTCATTATTTTATCTGCTTTACAAAATATAGTTACTGTAATCTGCAAAGGAACATATAGAAAATACTTGTTCCTTAGGTAAACTTGGGGTCAGAATTCCAACAGAGTGAAGATTACTGGGACATGGAAGAATGAGAATGGAGAAATGGAAAGACCTAGAGGAGAGTAGAAAGAAAAAAAGTAGTCAAGGATAGGTAATTTAGTCGAGAACATGTGATTTGTCAAAAACAAGAAATAGTGTACACATGAAAGACCTAGAAGAGACTAGAAAGAAAAAAAGTAGTCGAGGACAGGTTATTTGCTGAAAAACAAGAAATAGTGTACACATGTTGTGCGTCTTTAGAAAAGTATTTTTTACTTACAGTAAAACTTTTTTAAATAACATTTTTATTTCTTTTATATGATCTATACGTAAGTAGCAAAATTCTAAAAATATTATTTACAAATTTAAAACAAAATAAGAAAAATATAAAAATAAAATAAAAATAAGTTATGAGCAAAGAGTTAGACGAGGTGGAGTAGATTTTTATTTTATTTCACTAAACCTTAATGATTTAAGTAATTTGATTGATCACTAGATTACACCCTTAAATGCTAGAAAACTCTTCTTCTTTATCAACATTTAATGGATAATTATATAATGTTATTACTTGTGCCATTTCACAAAAAAAATTATGAATCGTGTGATTTGTGAATCAACTGTAAGAATTATTATTTAATTATTATTAATTATTTCTTACTTATAACCCAAATTTACTTGCAACCCAAGTAATACCATAAATAGTATTTAATAAGGAATAGATCTCATCCGTACATTGGTTATTTGATGGATGTACCAGATTAAGTTATAACCTCTATAAATTTGTCCTCCCTCCATGCACCCATTAGGGTTATCACATATTCTCTACAATAATTCAATCGTTGACGGTCGTGATAACATAAAGTTAGGGCAAGGAGGTAGAAACCAATTTACGACTAACGTTTCCGTTTTTTTCTGTGATGATTTCTTCCTCATCAGGTATGTACTCCTAACGATCTCTATGTAAGATTATCGTGTTCAAGATCCTTATATTATGTATCCAAGTATTTAATCATATATCAACTATATAAACTACTAATATATCAATACATTTGAAGAATAATGCAAAGATTATAATATTATAAAATAATGACAGGTTGAAATTACCATACCTTTCCTTTGATTTGTCATATTTATATGTGAAGATGATTCAACAATAATTGCATAGCTAATATAATCTCATAAGCTAGATTTGAAAAGAATCGTGTATAGGTAAATTTACTCTTATCTTATAAGCTAAAGAGATTATTCCTATTAAATCTTCAACTCAAATAAAACATTTCAAAATAAAATGAAGAAGAAACATAGTAATTAAAAAAAAGGAAGCATAATGTCAATAATAGTCCAATTGATGAATAACTGAATATTATTATGCAAAATGTGATATTTAAAATTTTTAAAAAATCATATTTATTAGTAACTAATATAAATGGCAAATAATTACTATTGAATCATTGAATCATCCATAATTTGTTCCTTTTAAACACTGTTGGCTGATAGTGGAATCAGATTTTGTGAGGGGTATTGGTAGGAGATACACATGTTGTTTCAAAACTCATTAGTTCAACTGATTGTGAAACTGTTCGAGAATAATTTTGTTTTACTTCAAGTTATTTGAACACATTATAAAACAAATGAGACTAACACAAAATTACTCTTCATTCCTTCAATCAAAATCATTACAATACGAACACAACTAAAGACATTTACAATTAAACAAAGCCGATCAAAATCAGCCAATAGAGTCTAAAATGAACAAATTTTGGGGGTTTAATGATTCAAAAGGAAAATGTCATAGTTGAGATACCTGGAGGGAAAAACCCAACAAGTTTAGGGATTTGTTTATGAGTTCGGTCTTTATTAAAATCTATTTTTCTTGTCTTTTTAGATGTGAAGTCATTAATTAGTGTTTTCTAATAATTGTTTTAGTAATTCCTTTTAAATTGATGATATCTAATACATTCAATCTCACATTGTTGATCTGAGATAAGATTTTATCAATTTTAGTTTCGAAAAACTTCTTTCTGCTGAAGCAATAGTTACCAGAATTTTTAACATTATTCTATAAGCAATATAAGCATTAGGAAAAAATCAAGTATTTTTATTTGATTGAGTATTTTCATTAAATCATTATATTTTACTATTATTTCTCTTGATAATAACTAAAAGGAGAATATATATATACTTACTAATTAAGAATATCAATAATAACAGAAGTTCAAGAAAAATTATAAAATTAAGTTGGAATAATAAAACCTGACTCACGAATATGATAAGTTGATATAATAATATTGAAATAGTCTTGCGTTCCTTCAATATAATGATTGCTTGTTGCACTTCTTAAGATTTTGAAGAAGACACTAAAAATCAAATTTTGTTCTTTTTTGACTTGTAAGCAACAACAAATAATTTTTTTAGGAGAGAGTTCAACATTGAAAATAAAAATAATATAATAGAGGATAAAAAAAGATGAGTATAAGGTAAATAATAATATAAGGTCAAATTTTTCGGAGATGAATAAGAAAACACAATTTCCCAATTGAGAAAATTATTCATAAAATATTTCATTTCCTTAGAAAAGTGGGAAAAACTAACGGCTATTTTTATTTTTTTGTTCTACTTCTTAGATGTTTTTTTAAAAAAATATACATATAATTTTAAGTAATATGTGTAAGTATTTTTTTTAAAAATTGAGGGGCCCCAAAAATATGAGGCCCCAAGCGACGACTTTAATGGCCTAGTGATTAAGTCGGCCCTGGATGGACTCTTTGTATTGCCTTTTTATAATAAGTTGTACCGGCCTTCACAGGGTAACTTATAAAAATTGTTGTCTCTCCGATTCTTTCCGCTTTTATCCATCAAATGCTAAGATTGGTTAGTGAGTCAATGAAAGAAACAAGAGTTTAGTATATCGAAGGGTTCAAGGTATTTGAAATTGTATTATGAAAAGAATTTTAAAAAGATGAAGGAATACAACCTCTCATGTAATCCCTTGGTTTGTAGTTGAATGATTTATTGAATTTTTGCCTATGAGTTTAGATATGACTGTGGGATGTGAACTAGTTCGGTACAAACTTACTAGATATTTATCGACTTTCTAAAGATCGAGTTTTTGTTTGGTGACAAGGAAAGATGTGTGGAAGATTCTATGTCGTTATGTCAAGCTAGATTGTTCAAATTATGATAGGTAACTTATTGATGATTGATGGTGTGGACCTATAGTTTTACATGATTAATGAGGATTTCAAAGGAATTGAAACTACTTTCCAGACTGTTATAATGTGTTATAGAGGCTTTTGATAGTGAGTAGAGGTTATGATCTTATAGTATAACCAAATTATTGGAGTGACCAAGAATTTCTTAAGTGTTGATATGAAGTATATGATGGTTTTGAATATTACTTGAAATTTGGTATCTGAAAAATCACGTGGAGTTGATATTGAGTGTTGTTGGAAAATAGGAGAACATATAAAGTAGTTTTGATGATTGATAAAGTGAAGGCATGGTTCACTACTTGTTGTCGTATGTGTACTCTATCTGCAGATGAAGATGACCTGTACAATTATGAGAGATTGCGGCAAAGAAGAAAAAGTGCAGAAATAAAGAATGAAAAGAAGGAAACAAATATGGAAAGAAATAAAGAAGGAAAAAAATAAAAAAGTAGCAATTCAAGTCAAAAAAAAAAGAAATAAAGAAGTTAAAATACAAGTCAAATAAGGAAAGAAGTAAATATAGACAAATTCAAGAAGGAAAAGGATTTGTAATTCCTTTCCTTGTAGAAGTTAAAGGCAAATCAAACTCTATAAAAGGATCAAGAAGTTGAAGGAAAAAGTGTGTTTGTATAAACACAAATTGAGAGAATTTTTCCAGCAAACCCAGATCGATAGCTATCACATATTCGCGAAATATATCATCTTGAGAGCGGTATTTACTAAAGAAAAACGCAGAGCTTTGTCACAGCAACGTAAGGGCCAGGATCACGAAATCTGTTCCACACTGAACAATTGAATGTTGAAGTCTGATCAATTAAAGTCTAGGGTTATTAGTCTTTGTTGATTTGTTCCAGGTTTATTATTGAGTTGTAATAATTCCTAGATTGTGTAACAATAATTGGGTTTGACTTATTCGTAGTAGAGTCTTGAGAGAATTGTAACAAGAAGTGGATTTGACTTCTTGGGAGAGAGGTTGTGAGAACTGTAAACAAGAAGTGTGTTTGACTTCTTGGGTGGTTAGAGTTAAGAAGAGTTGAGAGTTTTTGTAAACAAGAAGTGAGTTTGACTTCTTGGTGAGTGGAGAGTTTTCAATTATAGTTAATCGAAAAGGGTAGAAGTTTAAATTTAGATTCATTGATTAACTGAGTTGTAAATCTTTAATTAATATAAAACATTAGTGTGGTTTTTCCCTTCCTTGAGTTAGGAATGTTTCCACGATAAATCTTTATTTTATTGTGTTGCGACAGAATTACAAGAATCTGGTTCTTGTATTAGGGTAAGGTTTCTTCTATTGGTATCAGAGCAGGTCTTTTCATTAAGAGACTAACATCTTGAAAAGGATCAATGTCTGCACAACCTACACCACAAGAAGGAGCTTCTCAAACTCGACAACTACTGTTTAATGGAAAATATTATGGATGGCGGAAGAATCGCATGATGGATCACTTACTATGAGAAAGTCCAGATATATGGGGAGTCGTGTTGGACGGTCTAACCATACCCATGAAGAATGGAACTGATGGAACTAATTAAGTACCAAAGGATAGGAAAGAATGGAATGTTGCAGATAAACTTGCAATTCAGAACAATGCTAAAGCAAAAAAGATCTTGATATGCGGAATAGGTCTAGATGAATACAATCGAATATCATCATGTCAAGATACAAAAGCAATATGAGAAACTTTGCAAACTACCCATGATGGAACAACTCAGGTAAAGAAGTCTAAACTAGATAACTTGAACAGATAATACGAATTATTTCGAATGGCAGAAGGTGAAACAATCCAAGAGATGCACACCAGGTTCACTGCTATCATTAATGAAATCTACTCACAAAGTGAAATAATTCCCAATGGGAAGGCAGTTAGAAAACTTTTGAGTGTTCTTCCAGAATCTTGGGAAAGCAAAGTAGAAGCCATTACTGAAGCACATGATGTAGATAAGTTAGCTATGGATGAACTCATTGTAAATCTCATTACCTATGAACTCAAGAAAAAACAGGAAAAGGAAATTGGAGGCAAAAGAAAAGAGAAAAACATGGTTCGTACAGGTACAACACCAGAAGATTTTGAGGACGAAAACATTGCGTTAATGACCAAAAGGTTCTCAAGAATGTTTAAAAAGGGACAAGTGTTCCACGGAAGGAACTCAAAAAAAATCACTGAAAATCCGATAGATCAAGTATGTCACAAGTGTTGAAGTCCGGATCACTTTGTCAAATTTTGTCCATTAAAAGCTCTAGAGAAAAAGAGGAATAGTTCGGAGAAAGAAAAGGAAATCAAGAATGATAACTATATTTCTACAAATAGACGAATGACCAATCAAGAATCTGATCTTTCAATGAAAAGAGCCTTTGCCGCTATGGGGTCTTATCAGAAGAAGAATCTGAGGATGGAGGGTTCGAAAATTAATCACTACTTGCAATAGAATAATCAAATAAATATGATTTTCTTGCACTCATTATTGAAACAGATTCTGAAGATGATGAAGAAGATGACAAACAAAACAAGGTAAGTTTTCATCACATTAAAGTAAATATTGAATCATATTCTAAAAAAGAACTAGAGTCCCTATTGAGTACTCTTATATATGCCTATCAGTCAATAAATTATGAAAAAGAACAAATGATGAAAAATTATGCATCTTTAAGAGAAGAAAACTACAATCTTGAGAAAAACAATCAATGTCTTTAAAATAAATTAAAAGAACAAATTCAGACCTCAAATTTAAGTCACAGGGGCAATACCTCTGCTAGTGAACTTCAATTAGCTTTGGAAGAAAAAATACAATTATTAAATATTAATTGTCAGGCCTTAACTGACAGAAATAGGTTGCTAAAAGAAAATCTTGATCATACCATACTTGATCTTGAACGAAATCTTAGATGGACCAGGTCCTCTGAAATTTTAACTCAGATTCAAGAAAGGCAAACCACCAGTCGAAGTGGGATAGGTTTTAGAAAACAGAATAATCTTGTAGCACACACTATTCACATGTCTAAAATTTATGCACTCATTGTGGAAACTCAGGTCATTTAAAGAATCAATGTAAAGCTTTATTTGAGGCTTTTCAGAAAATGTTAAGTTCACCAAAAAGGAAAAGATTGACACGGCTAATAACCTGGTTCCAAATAAAAATGTTCCAGATAAAAGGTTTTCTGATTTTCCTTTATGGGCTAGAAGAAATATTATTCATCCTTTTACTCACATAAAGGGCCCCAAGCTAATCTGGGTTCCCAAGACTAATCTTTGACTATTGTTTCAGGTGAAGGTGAGAGGGAAAAGGTCAACTTGGAACATGAATAGTGCATGCTCCAAAGAGGTGCTAAAAATGGTAGAAATTGTCCTCTCGCTCCCTGGTTTTCAAGGCGGCATTGTAGTCCTTGAAAATGATGAGAAAATTGAAAGAGACAAGATCAAAAAGGTTGCAAAAAGTGACATGATATCAAACATCTTCGATGATGCAAATTTAGGGAACATTGCAAATGAACCTGGTTCACATCTAACAATCACTGATGCACCTGCAACATGAATTACTGTACTAACCTATGGTCTTGGAGATAGGGGAATAATAGAGCAATCGGGACAGTTAGAGTATAGTACACCTTCAGGGGAAACTTCGTTGTGTGAACCTGGTCCTTGTTATTCATTGGAAGGTATTGAAAATTGACAAGGGTTGGTTCTCTGTGACTCATCTTGAGATTCATTTGATCTCGGAGAATATGATGATGTGACATCCTCATGGCCTTGAATATGAATAACTTGAGAAAAATCAGTCAAAGCATGGTCTTATCGAAACAAGTTGATGCATTATCATGATTTTCTTTAATAATTAGCTAGTAAACGAATAATCTTATGCTTGAGTAATTATACAATGATTATTTGCTAACTAAGCCTCGCACTGTAACAGGTACACACTCCAGGCACATCTCAAACAATGTTTAGAAGGTCTGCGGATATTATTCCTACTCTTTTGCTAACACCATTAAGTAAATCACGGAGGAACACAAAAAGGGGGAACCTGGTTTCTCTGTAATACTCAGGTATGTACCATCCTTTTTCAATGCATAAATTTCCTGAGTTTGGGTCAAACATAAGCACAAGTGAACCTGGTCGATCATCAAATTTAAATCTTATAAAAATACGAAGAACCCTCTTTGACAAAAACATCAGTCAATCCCAAATTGTTCTAATGATGAAAATCTTAGTCTTCAAGCCACTCATGCTTTATTTCAGGGGGAACTTTGTTTTACCTCTCACTTCTGAACCAGGTTCACAAACTCCAAATTGATATTTCATCCATTCCAAGTGTATAACCTGTCTATCTCTCAGAGGGAACAATTCTCATAGAAATAAATTGTTGCTTTCTTTCATTATTGATAAACACATCTCTTTGTGCACCAAAATGTGGTGAATCTCTTACTTGTAGTTGGTAATCCTTCAAAATGTCATCAAGAAAAAGGCTATCAAAAAAATCATGGAGGAATGAAAATGTTATGGAGTAGAGTTTAAGAAAAATTGATGATGTACCTCATGTTTCTCTTGATGAAATTTCACATTCTAAGAAAACTGATCAGAACGAAGGAGCTGGTGCACAATTGGCATACTGAAAAAAATATCAATAGCAGTAAACATCCCTTTCTTCCTCATTTTGGTAATCATTGTCCCAATCCTTATCCTTAATTTTTTAGACTCTCTGACTCGTTGATGTGCTTATGTCTGTCTCATACTCATGATATCATATGCTTTTGATTTAGGGCTCTAAGGTCTTAAACTGGTACATATTTGTTTATTTTGTTTCTCATTGAAGATCTTGATTGTGTGTGAGTTTAAGATGATTAATATTCTCAGATTAACTTACTATATTGTTAGCAGAAGAGTACCTGAAAGTGTTACCCAAGTGGCTATGAGTTAAAAATGATATTGCACTCATTGAATGTTATTCGAGTTCTTTGATTATTGGTTTTCAATGAGGCCAAAAGGGGGAAATAGGAGCATATTATGCATAGTTTGTCATCATTAAAAAGGGGGAAATTGTTGGGGAATGAGAAAACATGAAGTATTTAGTTTTGATGGATGACAAAGAGTTGTAGTTTTGATGACTAACAAAGAGTCTTGATGTGTAACAAATCATTGTTTACCAACATCAAAAAGGGGGAAAATGTTGAAAAATAGGAGAACATATAAAGTAGTTTTAATGATTGATAAAGTGAAGGCATGGTTCACTACTTGATATCGTATGTGTACTCTATCTGTAGAGGAAGATGACCTGTACAATTATGAGAGATTGCGGCAAAGAAGAAATAGTATTGCGGCAAAGAAGAAAAAGTGCAGAAATAAAAGAGGAAAAGAAGGAAACAAATATGGAAAGAAATAAAGAAGGAAAGAAATAAAAAAGTAGCAATTCAAGTCAAAAAAGGAATGAAATAAAGAAGTTACAATTCAAGTTAAATAAGGAAAAAAGTAAATATAGAAAAATTCAAGAAGGAAAAGGATTTGTAATTCCTTTCCTTGTGAAGTTGAAGACAAATCAAACTCTATAAAAGGATCAAGAAGTTGAAGGAAAAAAAGTGTCTTTGCATAAGCACAAATTGAGAGAATTTTTCCAGCAAAGCCAGATCGATAGCTATTGCATATTCGCGAAATATATCATCTTGAGAGCGGTAGTTACTGCAGAAAATATGCAGAGCTTCGTCACAGCAACTTAAGGACCAGGTTCACGAAATCTGTTCCACACTGAACAATTGAATGTTGAAGTCTGATCAATTAAAGTCTAGGGTTATTAGTCTTTGTTGATTTGTTATAGGTTTATTATTGAGTTGTATTAATTCCCAGATTGTGTAACAATTAGTGAGTTTGACTTATTGGGAGTAGAGTCTTGAGAGAATTGTAACAAGAAGTGGGTTTGACTTTTTGGGAGAGATGTTGTGAGAACTGTAAACTAGAAGTGGGTTTGACTTCTTGGGTGGTTAGAGTTAAGAAGAGTTGAGAGTTTTTGTAAACAAGAAGTGATTTTGACTTCTTGGTGAGTGGAGAGTTTTTTATTATAGTTAATCGAAAAGGGTAGAAATTTAAATTTAGATTCATTGATTAACTGAGTTGTAAATCTTGAATTAATATAAAACTTCGGTGTGGTTTTTCCCTTCCTTGAGTTAGGAAGGTTTCCACGATAAATCTTTATTTTATTGTGTTGCGACAGAATTACAAGAAACCTGGTTGTTGTATCAGGGTAAGGTTTCTTCAAATGTGATTTAATTGTTTTATCTCGATGGTAGAGTACTTTAGATTTAGGAAGTAGTGCTATCAATATTAGGTGTGACTCATATATGTTATGTAATTCTTAAATGGAAAGAGAGAGCCATATTTTTTATTTTTTTAAGGCTACAATGTGTTTTCTAAGGAGACTTTGATACTAGTGACAGTTTGAGAGTAAGTTAAATGGTTGGTACAGTTATGATGTTTGTTGGTATTAAGAGTGTTAGCTTCAATGGAGTACTGGGATGAGTTTGTGGGGTTTGATGAATCGAGTGCTTGTAATGTTGTGATGGGGATCAGACTGATTGATTGTGGATGGCTAAAAATTGAGAGAACGAGTCAGATGAATGAAATTTTATTTGTATGGGACCTATGGAAGGAGTATCTTTTGTTATTCGACCTTACTTCTGTATATTCTTATGTGACCAACTACTTCATTCTTGACATGGTTTAGAGTATGATTCACTTTCTACGTTCGTATATCATTTCGCTTCTATGGGTGAATTCCTAGTGGTGGATCGGGTGTATTGATGCTGTGAGTTTTCTCGTAGGGTGGCATACTTGGTTAGACTTGTTCATTTTAGTTATGGAAGATTTGGTGTTGTTTGGGATAGTTAAAGTATACTAATGATTCTACATGCACGATCTTGCTTATGAGAACTTATATAAGAGCTATGAATAGTTATCATTGTCTAAGAGTGTTGTTAGAGGTTCTACATTTTAAGTGTATCGCTTGTTGAGTGTTTACTTGAACATTTCCTTCTATGGGTTAGAGATTCTCCCTTAATGAGTACTCAATATCTAAAGATCAAATTTTTATAACTTAAACTCGTGAAAAGATTGTATTGTAAAAGGGAATCTTAATAAAATCTATCATTTGTGCGTTATGAGTATGTGGTGGATAGTTCAATTTCACTTCTGGTGGTAGGTGGTAGTGATTCAGAATTTGATTGTGGTTATTTAAAAAAAATTAAAAAAATTATCATGGTGATTATCTTATAGTCCAGAGTGTTTCAGTTTAGATTGAATTCAGGGGTTTTTCTGTGGGTTGACAAAAGTTTTATTCGAAAGTTCAGTTCTTAGTATCTAATCTTGATGAAATGGTCGTAAGGAGGAGCTCACTTGGAAAAACGAACACGGACTGGTAGTTCATAACTGAGCTTTGATATCGTTGTTTATCTTCCTTCTTCTTCCTTATGTTCGAGGATGAACATTGATTATAGTGGTGGATAATGTAATAACCTAGAAGATTATTTTTGGAAATTTTTAAAAATATACCGTTTTATACATCTCGGTAGTTTCCAGAGTCACTTTTGATCAATTTGTGAAGTTGGATTCGAAATTTTTGAGCTATTTGTTAATTACGATTGTTTAATTAACGGGTGTTTTAAAATAATTAATTTTAGTTAGTAGCTAATGGCTAAGTTCATACTTGATTTAAAAATCCAATCCTATTTGGAACAAGTATATTAAAATAAATAAATACGGTTAAACAATTATGTACAAAATTACTTAAGACGCGAGAGGATCATAGTGAGTTTAATATTTGTGCGGCACTGACAAGAGGAAAACGACCTCCCAGTAAGCAAATCTGCACGACTTATGCCTTCTTATCTTATTTCCGCACATATACAATGTTATTGATATGCGGAGATAAGATAAGAAGGCATGAATTTTGAAGATTTGCTTACCGGGAGGTCGCTTTCCTCTTGTCAGTGTCACACAAATATTTTTCTCACTATACACCTCTTGCTTCTTAATTAATTTTGTATATAATTGTTTAACCCTGTTTATTTATTTTAATATATTTGTGCCAAATAGTATTGCATTTTTAAATAAAGTATGCACTTAGACATTAGCTACTAACTAAAATTAATTATGTTAAAACACCCGTTAATTAAACAATCTTAATTCACAAATAGCTCATTTCCAACCCAACTTCACAAATTGATCAAAAGTGACTCTGGGCAACTACCGAGATGGGTAAAACGGTAATTTTGTAAAAAATTCCAAAAATGACCTTCCGGGTTATTACATATATAAATAATACTAAATCAACATCTCTTTCTCCCTTTTGAGTTTAAACTTCTAAGCAAAAGATTGAGATCAGCTTAAATCTATATAGACAATTTTTGCTTTAGGTGATGCACATAAAAATAATTTGAGATCTCAATGAAAAATTATAATCTTGTGTCAAGAAGTTCTTGATCAAGAAAATGTCGATCTATTAGCATTCTCTCTAACACCGGGGAGTTGTCGAAAAAAGATATACTCCATCTCAGACATTCTTCATGTAAGATTTTCTTGCTAAACTTACTCGAGGTGATCAAATGTCGTGTCCTATAAACATTTGAGTTCATGTGATTCTTCAGTATCACTATATACCATCTTCATCGAAAACCTAAAAAAATATAACACAAAGTCAACTCTCAGATCATTGAGAAACCAAAAAAGTACAAAAAATAACCCCTATAAGAAAAAAAAAGAGAGTTAAAGCACTACAAACATTCATATTAAAATATTTCAAGTTTGGGAAGCTTCTTATCAAGGAAAGAACACACGAACGCTCATCTGATTTCACTAACAAAATGTTAGGTAGGTAAAATCATTTGATATTATCAGGATTGAAGGGAAGCTTTGTTGGTGCTTCATATTCTTCTTCAACTTTGAAGAAGAATATGAAGCACCAACAAGGTTTCCCTTTAATCCTAACAATGTCAAACGATTTTATCTTTCCGATATTTTGTTGGTGGAATCATATAAGCTTTCATATGCTCTTTGCTTGATACGAAGTTTCCTATATTTGGAATATCTCGAAATGTAGGTTTGTAGTATTTTGACTTTTCCCCCCTAATTATTGGTTATTTATCTCTCTTTTGGGATCCTTAAAATTTGAGAGTCGACTTCTTGTTATGTTTCTTAGATTTTGTATGAAGATGATAGTGATACTAAAGAATCATTTGAATTCGAAAGTTTATCGGATATGACATTTTATTCCTACCTTCTGTTTCAGATTTCTCTTTGTTTTATGGAGCTCAACCTACAAAGAAAAATAATGAATATTTTCATCTAGTACAAGTTTGCAATTACTAAAATCTTTTTATTTTTAGTAATAAAATAAATAAACATAAGAAGTTGTTTCATTTTTTAGATTTAAAAAATCAAATCAACAATTTTACTAGTATTAAAATTCAAAAATACTAAAAAAAACTATGTAATATAATGCTAATCGAAAAAGAAAAAGTAATGTTTTTAAAAAAAACATAGAAAAGTAAATTTAGAATAACTTTTATTAGAGTTTTAATCATAAGGCATTTTTGGACTCTTCAAGTCTTTAACCTTAATCAAGAATAAGCAATCTAGCCTTTAACTATTTAGAGGAATTTAGAAAATTATTTTATACTTTTAAGAAAATCAAACAAGTTCTATACATGTATATCACCAAGAATTTGTAAAACATTCGTCAACAATCACAAACTAGCCAGATCATTATCTCTTAGATTGTTCCTGAATAGACAAAAAGAGAAACATAAAACTGATGTTAGAATTCACAAAAAAACAATTATAGAAAGAGCAATAGTATAAATCAAATTAAGAAGAACAAAAGAGGCAAACTTGAGGACAAAATTGAGCAAATAATTTGTTGTTGATTTACCTATAATCATGGGTGAAATGGAGTGGAGTCCAGGAAGGCAGGAATGACGAATTGGCACTATTAGAATTTTTTTTATTGTACTAATAATGAAGCCTAGAAAATGAATTTCGAGGAAGAATGGGGGAATTCTGTTTCTTATTTTTAAAGACTATTATGTGTATTGAGTTTCTTACTTCAGACATAGTACTCTTTCTATATACATTCTATACTTCTGCCCATGACGGGATATATATAGTCGAATCTTGCATATATTTTACGCTCTTAATTTTTATTAGATAAATAGATATTTAATTCTTTTTTGACCTTTGACTAGATGTATTGTTGTATTGTTATTGTAATACGACAAATGATATGCGTACATTCTACACTTTTATCTTTGACTAAATATATGCACGTTAAACCCTTCTTTGACCTTTAACTAGATATATTAATATAATTAATGGTAATTTTCCATTCAAGTATCAAAAGGCTAAGATATATTGTTGTTGTAATATAATTAATGGTCATTTTCCATTCAATACCAAAAAGCTCTTATCATTTTATTAATGGACATTTTCCATTCAATACGAAAAAGCTCTTTTCATTTTATTAATGGTATTTTTTTCATTCAATACCAAAAAGCTCTTTTCATTTCCATAAGTATTTGTGTGAAAAAATCTTTTTTCAAGAGAGTAAAAATTATGATCTTTCTCTGTATATGACTATTCTGACTATTCTGAAACTCTTCACTATGATCGAGGTCAAACTCCAAATAAGTTTCTAATTGTACTTTGTAACACCTTAAAAATTGTTTCCTATAGTTTTGCCTCTATTCTCTTAATATTCAATAGCGCTACCTTATAAGTGAATTCTTAAACATAAACAAGACAACACCTGTAACAATCTGAATGTAGTATCAATCAGGATCTTATCTTTGAACTTCTCCCAAAAAAAAAAAATAAGCCATCACAAACTAAAATACCCCTACATAACCAAACTACAATAATCAGACTTCACTGTAACAATCTTGTTTGTTTCAACAATTTTTTGAATTTTATAATGATTGGTTGTTTTACACCTACAACAATATTAGACCAGTTAAATAATATAATTTGACTATTATAGCAAAAATTATTCAAAAATCATTTTTTTATTTCTTAATGTTACAAAAAGTTATTAAATTATTTAAATTCGAAATATCATAGATATGTTGCTCTACTAATTAAAATTTAATACAAATTCCATAAACTAACTAACTAAATGAACTTATGTAGATTTGTTCCTTAAGAGTTGTGTTAAATCTCTTTGAAAATTAAGTTCATTCAAAATGGAAAATTTTCTTCGTAGAAAAGTGTAATTATAAGTGTTGATACATAAATTTTAAATAATAATGCTAACTTCATCACACTTTTTATACAAAGAAAAATATTAATTGATCTCAATTGAACTAAACTTTCAACTTCAAAATATACATTTAAACGTCTTAATTTGGTTTAAGTTGACTTCATTAAACACTCCATCCTCGAAAATGCACATCTAGAATACACCCTCTTAAATGAGTATGTAGATGTGCATTTTAGAAATTATTCGTAAACACACTTATATTAAATGGAAGTATCTTGATGATCAGTGGCGCAACTACAGTCGGAAGAACACCTTTCGTTGAAAAATTACATTATATATAGGTCAAATCTTACTTTATATTGGTATATATAAAATATCTTAAACACCAGCAAAACAAATGGATACCTACTTCAATTCATTGCTGTAAATTTTTTTAAATGCCTAAATTTGACGTGAACTAATTGAGCAGTAGCTTGGTGACAATTAAATGTAAAAGTATACAAGGGATGTAAGATTGAATCTAGAGTTACTTTTTTTTTAGTTTTATTATTCAATATTTGACATCCTTCATGACATTTCTGATTATGTCACTATAAATGTCTAGACGCATCTATTATTAGTTAAGATTAAATCTACCACTTGCTTGTTGTTATGCATGTCAATCAGCAAAGGAAACTATAGCAGACATTGGCAGTTGGCTTATGAAAACAACTTCATAAAACAGAAACAGATCAATCAGAAATTAATTGATTTTTTATATATAAAAAAACATGCTTATAAACACAACGGAGTCAATTATAAAATCATACATATAAGAAAATAACATAATAAACGTACTTTTATTTCTACATTACATGTGATTAATTCATTAATTAAAGTTGGTGTACCTTTAGTATAATTTTTTTTTATGAAAAATGACAGATTATTGAAATATACATGAGAAATACTAAATACAAAACTATTGATGTTATGTTCGTCCTTTATTTGTTCCTTATATAAAAAAAGTAAATACATGTCGTAAGATTAACTTTTAAAAATGTTGGGTTTATTATTCAAAATTAAGGATGTTCAATATAGAATTGACACACTTAATTTATGATTTGTTATTCACCCTGTACCATAAAAACAATCTAGTAGTTTTGCTAGCTATAAAGTAGCTAAAGACATGTCATTGAGAAAGAAATTTGTAGCTAAAGACATGTCATTCAGAAACAATATATATACTTTTTAGAAAAAACATCAAGTGACATCTAAATTTAATCGAATTTTCAAAAAGATATCTTAACTATGCGGGCATTCTACTCAGGGGCGGAGCTACAGCCCGTGAAGGGTGGTCAGCTGACCATCCTTCGCCGGAAAATGAAATCGTATGCATAGGCAATATACTCTGTGTTATTTCGTTATATAAATAAATACACACACTAAACATCAGTGGAGGTTGATAGTCCAGTGGTAAGTGTGTTCAGTTCAGTGCCAAATATCTGCTGTTTGATTCTTGTTGAGGCAATTGTACAACAACCATTTTTAAGTTTAAAGAAAAAAAATTGGGAAATGAATATGTAATTTTATTTCAAATCACTTACTGGTAATAAATATATTGCACACCCAGTAGCTAAAAAAATTTTACTCTTCCAATTTTGAACACCCTTGACAAATTTTTTAGCTCCGCCACTGGTTCTACTACCCTGCTAAACTACAATCTTGAACTGATATTATAACATCATCTTTTGTCCATTTGACATAAAGAGAGTGTGCACTCTCTTGAAGAGAGTGAGAAACCTAATATAACTTATATAAAATAATTTCGCGGGTTAAATAAATTGTTACTTCACCATAATTCTTTTATATAGTTTAAAAATTATGAAATGTTGTGGCTATAATAACTTTTCGGAACTTACAAATTCATATTTTTTGTTTCAAAATCTAAAGTGTGAATTGACATTCAAATTTTGAAAATGACAATAAAAATTGAGATAGAAGGAATAATATTTATCGTTACGGACATGCATGATGCATAACTTTTGCAGCAATGTAATATTATTCCTTCTATCTTATCGTTACGGACATGCATGATGCATAACTTATGCAGCAATGTAATATTTGCGTAAATCGAGGACATGTGTAGATATAGAATAGTCACCTCTAAAAATTAACTAATTTTTCCCTGAAAATTGGAAAAGGGTCAAAAATATTTCTGAACTATGCGAAATAGATTACTTCTGTCTTCCGTTATATTTTAGGATTAAAAGTACCCCGTCATTATTCCAAGAGATCACAAATACCTCTCAAGAGTTAACACCCAAAAATTTTTATGACGTGGCTAGCCATATGGACTTGTCCCTCCACTTAAGCTGCCAATTAGTGGAGGGACATTAAAAGACTAGTCATTGTTATTATAATATTACTATTTTCATTCATTTTTTAATTGTCATAGTTTTCTTTTACTACACTCGTTCACTTTTAATTGTCATGATTTATTTTTTTAGAGTCAAACTATTGAAATTTTGACTATATTTTAAGTGTATTTTTTCATCATATTGGTATGAAAAAAAATTGAAATTTATAGTACTTTTCTTATAGTTTTTTAATATTTAAATTATGTTTAAAATATCAAATTAATGTAATCTAATTTAACTTTGAAATTAGTCTAATTGACTTTCGAGAAGCGCAACATGACAAATAAAAATAGACGGAGGGAGTAATAACTTTAACTAAGATTTTATGATGTACTTTTTCATCATATTATGCAATAAATTAGAATATAAAGTATTTTCGTATAGCTTTAATATTTTTTATTTAAAATAACAAATTAATGTACTCTAATTTAACTTAAAAAATTAGTAAAATTGACTTTTGAAAAATATAACATGACAATTAAAAGTGGGCTGCGGAGGTATAATTTTAGGAGAGAAATGAGTAAAAATAAAATGGTCAATATTATACTTTTTGTAGGCAAAATTATTAAATAATTTATACGGATATCCTTTTTATTTCTTACAATTTCGATTTTAAAAAAGCTTCATGTCGGAAAATTTAAATGAAAAATCAATTAAATAGGTTTGACAACTGTGTAGGTAAAATATTTATTATTGGGTGACTTTGAGATTATGAAAAAGAGTTGAGTGACTTTCTAAGAAAAAACTCTTAGTTGAGGGATCCTGAGAGATATTATCTTCTTAATGTTCATGAGTATATGTATATTTTTCACTTTCTCTTTACTAAATTTACGGATAATTTTGGAGACCTCCTCAATATATGATTCAATTACAATGGACCTACAAGGGCGAAGCTACCCCAGGGGCAAGGGTGTCAAGCTACACCTCTTCGCCGAAAAGTTACATTGTATATATTTCTTTGGCATGATGTGTTACAAATAAAGAGAAAACAATGACAAAAGGAGAAATGGAGAAGAAAAATTATTCACACTCATATTACTGATTGAAGCGACATAAGTATAAAATATAAGAATGCTATAATTATATATCAAAACTTACTTTCCGTTTGGTCATGCGATATGATATATATGGAATCATGCATGAAATTGAAGTTTTGTTTGTGTTGGTGTGACATTTTAATAATAATAAAAATATATATTATATGTCACATTATATATCATGTTATGTCTATTGATGGACATTACATATGTGCCTCTTTACTCTCATCAATTGTGGAAGAAAGTGATCATTAGTTTTTAGTAACTAATGTAACCACCAACTCTTCATTTCATCCATTATTCTATATTTATGTCTTGTAACTTATGTAACATTTGTACCATTAATTTGGAAAATTTACTATCCATTATCTCCTACTCATTGCAAGGAAGAATTCATCACCTATAAATTTTGTAGTCTTCATTTGTGTTGAGATACAAGAAGAAACAAGAGAAGTACAAGAAAATATAGAGTGAAAAAGATGAGTAATATTAGATTGAGGTTTGTGTAGTGAAAGAGAGAGTTGAGACATAGAAAATGTTCTAATTCTTCAACTATATTCACTATAAAAAATAGAGTATTATATGTTGAGGAAGGTTTTCTTTTGTGGAGTTTTGGACTCTTAACTAATCTAGAGTTGTTTGAGTTATACACTGTTGTTGGGCTGTTGTATCCTAGAGGGGAAAAATCAAGAGTTATACTGCTGGACAGGTGTAGATTATGCCGCAGCGGGCTTGAATCTCCTTAAAGAGAGCGACATATCCGTGTCTCAGTCTATTGATTTGTTTATACATTTTGGTCTATTTTCTTTCAACTGTAATTTATTTTATTTGGGGTTTATTACACCAACAATTTTAATTAGATTTATGTTTTGTTAGAGTTTGAAAAAATGTGGATATCAAGATAGGGATCTCAACATCATTCCGCTCAAACTTCGCTCTCTTCAAGAGATGGAAGAGAAGATGTGTACGGTAAGTATTTTTCTACTTGCTCAAAATTGGAGAAAAGGTAAAGAAAAAAAAATGTACCTAGTATTTTCAGGAATAAAGTGAATCTACTTTTCATGAAAAAAATGATGTTTGAATTCTTGAAATAGTGGGGGTTCATGAAATAAAAAAATCATTGTGAAATTGTGATTTTTGCATCTTTGAAAAAATGCTCTAAAAGAGCGTTACAAGTGCATATATATGAATTGTGGAATAAATCACCTGTTATTATTTGGCTATAATGTGATGATATTTAGATCTAAGATGAGAGTTTTAAATAAATTATGAAAACCATTTTGAGTAGTCATTTAACATGAAATGTTATGGTGAGATAAATTTCATTCTTGAAATGAAAAAAAAACAAACATAAATCATGTGATGAAATTTTCCTTGTCAAGTCACATAATATGGAAATAATTATGAAATGCAATTTTGTTGGTTGTGTGAGTCTTGCAACTCCTTTTGATTCAATTGTGAAAGAAAGTTGTGACAAATAAAAACAAATGGAGTTTGCTAGTCTAATAAAAATATGAGTTATGACTAACAACTTGACTTGATAATGTGTTTGCAGTACAAGTACTTTGAAGGTACAAGCAAACTAGATGAGAAAAAAAATTGGTGTTATTTAGTGGGATGAGAAAAGCAAATTATTTTTTGCTATCTCTATTATGAAGGTTGAAGTAAAAACAATAAATAGATTAAACTTCAACTAGTGAAAAACTGAATTGAAAATATAGAATATACATGTTCTTTAGGCAAATTTGGGGGTCAGAATTCCAACATAGTGAAGATAACTAGGACATGGAAGAATGAGAATGGAGAAATGAAAAGACCTAAAAGAGAGTAGAAAGAAAAAAAAAGTAGTCAACGACAGGTGATTTAGTCGAGGACATGTGATTTGTTGAAAACAAGAAATAGTGTATATGAAAGACCTAGACGAGAGTAGAAAAAAAAAGTAGTAAAGGACAGGTGATTTAGTCGAGGAAGGATTATTTGCTGAAAAACAAGAAATATTATACACATTTTGTGCATTTTTAGAAAAGTTAACTTTACTTGCAGCAAAACTTTTAAATAACATTTTTATTTCATTTATATGATCTATACGTAGTAGGAAAAAAACTCTAAAAATATATTTACATATTTAAAACAAAATAAGAAAAATCATCATTTATCATTTATTTATATAAAAGAGAACCTTAGCCCGCTTATGTGGCGCAGCCACAAACAAGATTTCTCTTTTAACTTATTTATTTCCAAAATTAGCCTTCCCTTTCAATGAAAAGTTGTGACTTTTACAAAAAATTGAGACTTTCTATGAAAAGTTGCAACTATTGCAAAAAGTTGTGACTTTTTATGAAAAGTTACGACTTTTACGAAGAGTTGCGCTTTTTATGAAGAGTTGCAAATTGAATGAAGAGTTGCGACTTTTTGGAAGAGTTGCAACTTTTATGAAATATTGTGACTTTTATGAAAAATGGTGACTTTTCAAAAGAGTTGTGACCTTCTTGATAAGGCACAATAAGCATTTATTGATACTACCCTTTGTTGTCTATAAATAAAGCAATTTCCTCTAATTTTAAAACAACGAAAATTCTGAACTACTACTTCTTCTTCTTCTTCTTCTTCTTCTTCTTCTTCTGTACAATTATATTCGTGTACTTTGATCATGTTGAGTGACTGACTAATACCATTGTATTTGTATCAACACACTTGTGAATAGAATCGCTCTATCATAAGAGGATCTATTCCTTTAAACTTCAGGTAGTAGAAGAATGGACTAATTTCTTAAGGGAACAATGTGCATTCACTGGGCTTGACTTTTCTTTTATGTTTCATTTTGTTAGTAAAGATTCTTGTATGTTGTTTACAGTCACTAATTTATGCATATTTTATTATTATTTTTTATTTTTGTGTACATGTTTCAAACTTTGTTGTTTATGTTTATGCTTTTGATCATTATATTGAAGTAAAGATAAGTTAATCAAGAGTTTGATGTAATCATTAGACTATTGGTGTCATGTAGATTAGAATTTTAAACTTGTAAAATAAATAACTTTAATTTTATAGAGTGTTCAGTGGCTAAAAGATCCATGAGATGTGCAACAAAGGATTTTCAGTGTTCAAAAGTTAGGGTGGTTCAACACTACCTTGGAGTTTTGTTTATTAAACTTTCTATCTTATCGAGGTATTCAATCGATTAGTGACATTCAAAAAATAAAGGAATGTAGTGGGATTGTAAGTACTGTACTCAACCTTAGTCAAACATTTGGGGTTCAAATGTTACGTTGGAGTCAATGAATTACCCCTCACTGTAGGATGAATCTATGACATATTAAGGAAATAATTACCTCCTTATAAACTTTAGATTAAAAGTCCCAAAAACAATGAAGTTTTAAACATATTGATAAAAACATAAACAATAAAATATGCCTTTTAGCTACCAAAGTAGTGTCATCGACTGCGTATGATTTTGAATAAGGGACCTGCCAAGATATCATTTAATCGGAATTATTTGAGCAACATACGTTATTTCCTTGAAATCCAAGAGATGTGTTTTTATATTTTAATAATTAACTTATCAAGTATGCAACTAATTATATAAGATGTATCATATTTTGATTTTGATGTAGCGGCCTTTGAGTAGGAGAAAAACTCTTCGCAATTAATGAATATAATGTTTTTACAAGTTTTTCAAAATACAAATATAGACATTGAAATAATTACATATCTTTTGTAAAGACTTAGGTGATGAACAACTACCGTAAAATGAAGAATTAATAACAATATTTGTAAACACTTAGAATCAAATCCTTTTCGTTTTAAGATTAAAAAAATATTTTATATCATCTTTGGATAAAATATTATTGACAATTTATTGTAGGGTTGTACCCTCTCAAAAGCACATGTATTATCATATGTTTAGAAGTTGATTATTGACATAGTTCACCACTGCGCGAAGCGTGGCCCGCTTATGTGGCGCAACCACAAACAAGAATTCTCTTTTAACGTATTTATTTCCAAAATTAGCCTTCCTTTTCATTAAAAGTTGTGACTTTTACAAAAAATTGAGACTTTCTATAAAAAGTTGAAACTTTTACAAAAAGTTGTGACTTTTTATGAAAAGTTACGACTTTTATGAAGAGATGCGCTTTTTATGAAAAGTTGCAACTTGAATGAAGAGTTGCGAATTTTATGAAGAGTTGCAACTTTTATGAAATATTGTGACTTTTATGAAAAATGGTGACTTTCAAAAGAGTTGTGACCTTCTTGATAAGGCACAATAAGCATTTATTGATACTCCTTTGTTGTCTATAAATAAAGGAATTTCTTCTAATTTTAAAACAACGAAAATTCTGAACTTCTTCTTCTTCTTCTTCTTCTTCTTCTTCTTCTTCTTCTTCTTCTTCTTCTTCTTCTGTACAATTATATTCGTGTACTTTGATCATGTTGAGTGACTGACTGATACCATTGTGTTAGTATCAACACACTTGTGAATAGAATCGCTCTATCATGAGAGGATCTATTCCTTTAAACTTCAGGTAGTGGAAGAATGGACTAATTTCTTAAGGAAACAATATGCATTCACTGGGCTTGATTTTTCTTTTATGTTTCATTTTGTTAGTAAAGATTCTTGTATGTTGTTTACAGTCACTAAATTATGCTTATTTTATAATTTTTATTTTTGTGTACATGTTTCAAACTTTGTTGTTTATGTTTATGCTTTTGATCATTATATTGAAGTAAGGATATGTTAATCAAGAGTTTCATGTAATCATTAGACTATTGGTGTCATATAGATTAGAATTTTTAAACTTTTAAAATAAATTACTTTAATTTTTATATAGTGTTCAGTGGCTAAAAGATCCATGAGATGTGCAACAAAGGACTTTCAGTGTTCAAAAGTTAGGGTGGTTCAACACTACCTTGGAGTTTTATTTATTAAACTTTCTATCTTATCGAGGTATTCAATCGATTAGTGATATTCATAAAATAAAGGAATGTAGTGGATTGGTAAGTATTGTACTCAACCTTAGTCAAACGGTTGGGGTTCAAATGTTACGTTGGAGTCAATGAATTACCCCTCACTGTAGGATGAATCTATACTAATGACATATTAAGGAAATAATTACCTCCTTATTAACTTTAGATTAAAAGTCCCAAAAACAATAAAGTTTTAACCATATTGATAAAAACATAAACAATAAAATATGTCTTTTAGGTATCAAAGTAGTGTCATCGACTGCGTATGATTTTGAATAAGGGACCTGCCAAGATATAATTTAATCAGAATTATTTGAGCAACATACGTTATTTCATTGAAGTCCAAGAGATGTGTTTTTATATTTTAATAATTAACTTATCAAGTACGCAAATAATTATATAAGATGTATCATATTTATATTTTGATGTAGCGGCCTTTGAGTAGGAGAAAAAGTCTCGCAATTAATGAATATAATGTTTTTACAACTTTTTCAAAATACAAATATAGACATTGAAACAATTACATATCTTTTGTAAAGACCTAAGTGATGAACAACTACCATAAAATGAAGAATTAATAACAATATTTGTAAACACTTAGAATCAAATCTTTTTCGTTTTAAGATTAAAAAAACATTTCATATCATCTTTGGATAAAATATTATTGGCAATTTATTGTCGGGTTGTACCCTCTCAAACGCACATGTATTATCATATGTTTAGAAGTTGATTATTGACATAGTTCACCACTGCGCGAAGAGCGGGAAATTTACCTAGTATAAAAATAAAATAAAAATAAGTTACAAGCAGAGAGTTAGATGAGGTGGAGTATATTTTTATTTTATTTTATTTATTAAACCGTTATGACTGAATTCATTTGATTGATCACTAGATTACCCTTAAATGCTAGAATCACTCTTCTTCTTTATCAACATTTAATAGGAAATTATATACTAATATTACTTGTGCCGTTTCAAAATAACAATTTATGACTCGTGTGATTTGTGAATCAACTATATGAACTACTAATATATCATCACATTTGAAGAATAACGTAAAGATTATAATACTATAAAATAATGACTGGTTGAAATTGCCATACCTTTCCTTTGATTTCTCACATTTATATGCGAAGTTAATCCAACAATAATTGTATATCTAATATAATCTCGTAAGCTAGATTTGAGAAGAAAAGTCGATATGTTTGGGTTTGTGATATATGTATCGAGAGAGCTGAATGGTGAATACTAAAAACTCGAAGGTGTCCATTGTAGAGAGTTTTTCCATGGACAGGAGAACCAATGTAGGGTTTTTCCATAGTCCATTCGATAAAATCCTAAGGAGAAAATAACATTAGTTGTGGTTTTGATTCTTTTTATCGAACGTATCCCTCCAGATTTGTTTGCAAAGAAGTCTTTGTTGTCTATAGCATCGGCAGATGGAAAACCAATAGCTATAGATAAAGCGACTCAAATCAAGCCAAGATCCGGCACAACTAGGGTCAAGGTTATACCTGATCTAATGGAAAAGCTTCCAAATCATATAAGATTGCAGTTTGAGGATCAAAAATTTGGTAAGTTGAATGAGGGATCACTATATTACACCATTAAATGCTAGAATCACTCTTCTTCTTTATCAACATTTAATATATAATTATACAATAATATTACTTGTGCCATTTCAAAATAACAATTTTTGACTCGTGTGATTTGTGAATCAACTATATAAACTACTAATATATCATCACATTTGAAGAATAACGCAAATACTATAATATTATAAAATAATGACTGGTTGAAATTGTCATACCTTTCCTTTGATTTCTCACATTTATATGCAAAGTTAATCGAACAATAATTCCATATCTAATATAATCTCGTAAGCTAGATTTGAGAAGAAAAGTCGATACGTTTGGGTTTGTGTTATATGTATCGAGAGAGGTGGATGGTGAATATTAAAAACTCGAAGGTGTCCATTGTAGAGTGTTTCTCCATGGACAGGAGAATCAATGTAGGGTGTTTCCATAGTCCATTGGATATAATCCTAAGGAGAAAACGACGTTAGTTGTGGTTTTGATTCTTTTTATCGAGCTTACCTCTCCATATTTGTTTGCAAAGAAGTTTGTATTTTCTATAGCATCGGCAGATGGAAAGCCAATAGCTATAGATAAAGCTACTTAAATCAATCCAAGACCCGGCACAACTAGGGTCAAGGTCATACTTGATCTAATGGAAAAGCTTCCAAATCATATAAGATTGCAGTTTGAGGATGGAAAATCTGGTAAGTTGAATGAGGGATCACTAGATTACACCCTTAAATGCTAGAATCACTCTTCTTCTTTATCAACATTTAATAGAAAATTATATAATAATATTACTTGTGCCATTTCAAAATAACAATTTATGAATCGTGTGATTTGTGAATCAACTATATAAACTACTAATATATCATCACATTTGAAGAATAACACAAAGATTATAATATTATAAAATAATGACTGGTTGAAATTGCCATACCTTTCCTTTGATTTCTCACATTTATATGCGAAGTTAATCCAAAAATAATTGCATATCCAATATAATTTCGTAAGCTAGATTTGAGAAGAAAAGTCAAAATGTTTGGGTTTGTGTTATATGTACCGAGAGAGGTGGATGGTTAATACTAAAAACTCGAAGGTGTCCATTGTAGAGAGTTATTCCATGGATAGGAGAACCAATGTAGGGGTTTTCCATGGTCCATTGGATATAATCCTAAGGAGAAAACGACGTTAGTTGTGGTTTTGATTGTTTTTATCGAACTTATCTCTCAAGATTTGTTTGCAAATAAGTTTTTACTGTTTATAGCATCGGCAGATGGAAAGCCAATAGTTATAGATAAAGCTACTCAAATCAAGCTAAGACCCGACACAACTAGGGTCAAGGTTATACTTGATCTAATGGAAAAGCTTCCAAATCATATAAGATTGCAGCTTGAGGATGGAAAATCTAGTAAGTTGAATGAGGGATCACTAGATTACACCCTTAAATGCTAGAATCACTATTCTTCTTTATCAACATTTAATAGAAAATTATATAATAATATTACTTGTGCTATTTCAAAATAACAATTTATGACTCGTGTGATTTGTGAATCAACTATATAAACTACTAATATATCATCACATTTGAAGAATAACGGGTTGAAATTGCCATACCTTTCCTTTGATTTCTCACATTTATATGCGAAGTTAATCCAACAATAATTACATATCTAATATAATCTCGTAAGCTAGATTTGAGAAGAAAAGTAGATATGTTTGGGTTTGTATTATATGTATCGAGAGAGGTGGATGGTGAATACTAAAAACTCGAACGTGTCCATTGTAGAGAGTTTTTCCATGGACAGGAGAACCAATGTAGGGGTTTTCCATGGTCCATTGGATATAATCCTAAGGAGAAAACGACGTTAGTTGTGGTTTTGATTCATTTTATCGAACTTATCTCTCCATATTTGTTTGTACAGAAGTCTTTGTTGTCTATAACATCGGCAGATGGAAAGCCAATAGCTATAGATAAAGCTACTCAAATCAAGACTAGACCCGGCACAACTAGGGTCAAGGTTATACTTGATCTAATGGATAAGCTTCCAAATCATATAAGATTGCAGTTTGAGTATGGAAAATCTGGTAAGTTGAATGAGGTTTTTCAAGAGATTGTATATGATAATATACCTTTGTATTTTAATTATTTTAAGCACCGAGATCATGAAAAAGATAAGTGTCGTTTGATGTGGAAATGAAATTAAAATAACAAACAAATTGATGATACAATTGAAGTTTCTTCAAAAGGTACTATCAATAGTGAAAAGTATCAAGGTGATGCGAGAGAAATATTAAATGAAAAAAAAAGGTTGATGTCCAAACAACTACTGAATATAGAGTGAAAACATCAAGAGTTGGGGTTGATGTGCCGCGAGTTGGTTCACGCCAAAAATTAATGGAGTCAGGACACAAACTAATGGAGACATCTGATGTTGAAGATGCTGAAAATTCTGGGCAGCATGTTTTGCAAGTTGAAACCAAGAATTGTTTATAATTTAAAAAAATCCCGACTACAGTTGTCGTAGTATTTAAGTAATTAAATGTTTGAATTAATATATCTTCCGACAACAGTAAGTCGGCATATATAACTTATTTATAATCATTTAAGTATTTTTCCGAGTACTGTGGTCAGAATATATACATAATTTATTAAATAACTAATTAGGTACTCTCCGGTTGCTGTAATAGACAATATTAATTTTTTGAAGAAGTTAGGTCATTTTGCTGATTACTGCGGTAAAAAAATGCATTTTTATATAGAAAAAATTGTTTATTTCATACACCACCTGTTAAATTATACTACAATCCATTCGTGAAAATTGAACAATAAAATCGAACATCAAATACATTCCTAATCATTCAAATTTTCATTCAATATAACTAAGTTTAAAAGTTCAAGCATCACCTGAAGTAAGTTTAATAAGTATTCAATTGTTATTCAAAATGGAAGTTAATAGTTAAAGTATACAAATGATTCTACATGCACGACCTTGCTTACGACAACTTATATAAGAGATATGAAGAGTTATAATTGTCTAAGATTGTTGTTAGAGGTTCTACATTTTAAGTGTATCGCTTGTTGGGTGTTTACTTGATCATTTCCTTCTATGGGTTAGATAAGTTTGATTCTCCCTTAATGAGTACTCAATATCTAAAGTCAAATTTTTATAACTTAAACTCGTGAAAAGATTGTATTGTGAAAGGGAATCTTAATAAAATCTATCATGATTTGTGCATTATGAGTATGTGGTGGTTAGTTCAATTTCACTTCTGGTGGTAGGTGGTATTGTTCAGAATTTGATTGTGGTTATCTGGAAAGAAAATCATCATGGTGATTATGTTATAGTCCAGAGTGTTTCAGTTTACATTGAGTTCAGTGGTTATTATGTGAATTGATAAAAGTTTTATTCGAAAGTTCAGTTCTTAGTAGCTAATCTTGATGAAATGGTCTTAAGGAAGAGCTCACTTGGAAAGACGAACACCGACTGGTAGGTCATAACTGAGCTTTGATAACGTTGTCTATTCTTCCTTCTTCTTCCATATGTTCGAGGACGAACATGGATTTAGTGGTGGATAATGTAATGACCCGAAAGGTCACTTTTGGAAACTTCTACTAAATTACCGTTTTACTCATCTCGGTAGTTGCAGACAGTTACTTTTGATAATACTAAATCAACATCTCTTTCTCCCTTTTGAGTTTAAACTTCTAAGCAAAAGATTGAGATCATCTTAAATATATATAGACAATTTTTGCTTTAGGTGATGCACAAGAAAAAATTTGAGATTTCAATGAAAAATTATAATCTTGTGTCACGAAGTTCTTGATCAAGAAAGCATCGATCTATTAGCATTCTCTCCAACACCAGGGAGTTGGCTATTAAAAGCTCGATAAACTGCATCTCAGACATTCTTCATATAAAATTTTCTTGCTTAACCGTCCTCGAGGTGATCAAATGTCGTGTCCGATAAACATTCGAGTTCAAGTGATTCTTCAGTATCACTATATACCATCTTCATCGAAAACCTAAGAAAAATAACACGAAGTCAACTCTCAGATCATTGAGAAACCAAAAAAGTACGAAAAATGACCCCTATAAGAAAAAAAAGAGTTTAATCACTACATACATTCATATAAAAATATTTCATGTTTGGGAAGCTTCTTATCAAGGAAAGAACACACGGACGCTTATTTGATTTCACCAACAAAATGTTAGGTAGGTAAAATCATTTGATACTATCAGGATTAAAAAGAAGCTTTCATGGTGCTTCATATTCTTCGTCAACTTTGAAGAAGAATATGAAGCACCAACAAGGTTTCCCATTAATCCTAACAATGTCAAATTATTTTATCTACCCGATATTTTGTTGGTATAATCATATAAACTTTGATATGCTCTTTGCTTGATAATAAGTTTCCTATATTTGGAATATCTCCAAATGTAGGTTTGTAGTGTTTTGACCCTTTTTATCATTAATTATTGGTTATTTATCGCTCTTATGGGATCCTCAAAATCTGAGATTCAACTTCTTGTTATGTTTCTTCGATTTTTTATGAAGATGATAGTGATACTAAAAAAGCATTTGAATTCGAAAGTTTGTCAGACATGACACTTTATTCCTACCTTTTGTTTCAGACTAAAACATAAAAGAAAATAATGATTTTAGAAATTTAAGCCAATCCACTTTAACATCGGAAACCAGAATCGAGTTTTACAAAGAGATGGAAAAAACAACTATCATCTTTGACTCCTTTGGTCACTGTATTCGCAAACCCAATCAAAGATCAAAATTTTGAAAATCCACAAAATATATACCTTAATCAAAAGCTTTAAATACCTCAAACAATAATGCAAAATAGATATCGCTTCAAACCCAAAAGGGTAAAAGAAAATTGAATGCAAATCATAACAATTAACCAACGTATGCCTGAAAATTACAGGAACAATTCGAGAATAAGCTTGGAAAGTTAATGTGAATACAAAGTATTGGGAGAGATCCTTTAGACTAATGGCGTTGAAGCATTTTTGCTGCCTGTAATACCACGTACAAATTGGTGGGGTCTTTCAGGAAAAAAAAATCACCTGCATATTAGTGTACATTAAACGTGTTTATCAAATGTCTGAAATTCATAGCATGAGAATAAAGAGTAAGAGGAATGGAATACCTTCTCATATCCCTCTCATACTTAGATTCTAAAAACCTCTTTGTCCACTTCCCGATTGATTTGCATTTGAGAGAGGAATAAAATCTACAATTGTAATGGAATACTTTACAAAATACTTGTAATGGAATAATTCCTGGAAAAGTTCCCTCTACATGAAAAGGAGAACAAAGGCAATGAGTTATTTGACTTTGTTTTCCTTTTTTCCAGAAAAGGGAACTTTTCCAGGAATTAGCTCCCTTATTATGGCACTCTTTTGGTACTATCACTGCAATCATAGAGATATTTTGAGAAGTGTTTCAATATTATTCTAGAGTTTATTCGTCTCTCTGATGCTCAAGATTTCTAAGGTATCACTCCAAGCTGCAATTCCAATATTTCTCATATCTGTTCAAACACACATTTCTTCAATGATTATTGATTACCCTTGCTTCACACTTCACCATTAAAAGTTATGAATATAAGGAAATATTTTTACCTTTTACGGCAGGCTATTAAGGGAACATCTTAATGACGTATCAATTGGGGTCACTAAGGAATTCAAATGATTAAAATTGAAAATGTTCTGTAGTGTCCTAGTTTTTTTTCTTTTCATCTTGTGGCGTCGTAGGATGTTATTTATGAGAAATTCAACAAGCGATGATACTGATTTTAATAAGCAAAAACAATACAATAGTACAAACACTCAAAAAATAAAATGGAATTTGAGACGTCATAACTAAGAAAAACCATAAAAGAGAGGAAAAGACAATTTAATAGCTCATATACCAAATCTCATAAAGAGGTGAACACAACATTGTGTTAACCTCATAATCGAATGTTTTAATAATGACAAATGCATATGCTGACTAGTCACTTGTTGCAGGAAAGGAACGAGATACATCACCAAAGCACAAACTCTCATTCCAGATGATTGCAGTAATCAAGTGAATCATGAGCAAATCTAATCAAGAAAGCAAAGTGAATATTTGATCAATCAAATTAAATTTTATAGCTTGCAAGAATTAAAGGAAGACACACAAGGAAAATATTTTACAGCTTGCACAAATTAAAGGAAGACACACAAGGAAATCTCTCAAGTAAAACAAGAAGGACAAGATAATTAAATCAAGGTAAAATCAAGGAAGAAATATCGGGCCAGCAGTCAAGATCACAATTTGAATAAGGTACTTAACCTTGATACTATCAAGGATTTCAAACAAATTTAAACATAGATTATCAACAACGATCTTTAAAATGAAAAGCGAGTGAAAAGACTAAACAACACAACTTGATGTAATTAGTTAAACACCACCTAATTCACAAAATGTTAAGCTAAAATAAATCTCCATTCTTGAGCATTGAGATCAAAACAAGAGACAAGATCTAAAACTAACAAAGAGTGCTAAACAACGAAGTTAATTCTAAAAACCTTTATTTAGTTAACTAAAACATGTATTCATAATATCTAAAACAAAAACTAAACCCAACACTTCATATCAAATGAGGAAGGAATACAAATGTTACCTGGTTCTATGCAGCGACTAGAACTCGAGCCTGGACGTGACGAATTCCAACACCACTTCGACTCAAAATAGTTGTGAATCAACAAAATTTCTGCGACGAAAATAAGAACTCCCAAAAACATAGCGGGGTGTTCTTTTTCTCGCCTCCAAAATCTCCTCCCCTGAACAGTAAGAGTGAGGGAGTTTATATAAGACAAACTCTGGGTCGAAATAAAGGGGAAAACGATGTGGGACTCTGGAAATTTTCAAATCCCGAATTGGGTCTTGGGTCTCTTAATCCGAAATGGGTTTAATGAATTAGGGCCAAAACTTTTGGGTTAAAGGTTATCTGATGGTCCAAATATGGACTAAATAAAGTCCCTTAAGAGAGTTTCAAAGGAAAATGAGATGGATTATAAAGTCAACTAATTACTCGAGCTTCTTAACTTTACCAACATTAAAATAATTATTACAAAAGGAAATATCTTAATTAAATTGCTAGTTTTAAAGAAAATAAGTTGCGTACTTTATTGAAACTCTGTTTTTAGTAAAATGATTTTCTAACTATTTATTCAAATTGATAAATTATATAAATCTATATATTTTATGTATAAAGATATATAATGCATATGAAAAAATGGCAAAAAGTGTTTGGAAGATAATCTTGAAAGTATATTTGATTTTCAAAAACTATTATTTCCAATTGTTCAATATTTAAGAAGCTTAAAAATCAATCGAATCGTGGAGGGTCAAAACTGGAAATCAACAGGTATCATCACTATAGCATATGTTGACGCTACTTCAACAAAAAGCTTAAATAAATCGAACTCTCTAATAGTCTCCTTCTACTATTCTTAATTTACCCATTAAGAAATCAAGCTCTTCAATAATTTTATGAGATGAAAATGACAAAATGAACTCATATATCCACCTAACAAAAAGACTACCGGTACAAGATTTAGAATTTTCTTAACATGATATAACAATAAAGTAATAAAGTTAATGTTTTAGGTATATCATCTTCTTAGTGTTACCCCCTTATTTGATTTTAGTTGTAGCAGATTGATTTACATATATTCACACATAAAACTAAAAAATAAAAACAAAAAAAAAAATGATTTTAGAAATTTAAATTATTCAACTTCAACATCAGAAATCGAGAACGAGTTTCACAAAAAAAAGGAAAAAAATCAACTATCATATTTTTACCCCTTTGATCACTGCTATTCACAAACCGATCAAAGATCAAAACTTTGAAAATTATCCACATCTCTATGTATAAATCTTAATCAAAAGTTTTAAATACCGAAAAGGGTAAACTAAAAAATTGAATGCAAATCAAAACAATTAACCAACATATATATGCCCAAAAATTGCAGCAACAATTGGGGAAAAAGCTCTGAATGTTAGAGTGATAATTAAAGTTATACTCCTCGTCTAAAGAATTGCTCCTTTCCGAATACTTCCTCGCCAACGCTAATGTTGAGTGTGTTAGAACGAGAAACATTTGGATAATTGGAAAATAGAGGAACAGATGAAAGGAACTGGTTGCGCCAACATCTACTTTTCAGACCGAATCCGACTGGGATAAGGAGAATGTCAACCTCGCGAATTAGAAGTTATAAAGTTGTGGATGTATTGCTTTTTCGACAAGTAACCAGTACATAAAGTTTTCTTTTATAAATGATTACGCAGGCAAGATAATTTTCTTAATCAAATCGGTAAACTAGACAAACTAGGAAGCAGAACTAAAGAAGGAGACAAAAGCCTGAAAGAAGTAGAAAAGCAAAAACTTGTCACGTGAACTTGCAAATTTGAAGTAGAAGAGGAAGTCGAAACGAAGTGGAAGCAGGAGTTAGTCATTAATAAAGTTTTCTTATTCAGTTAAGGTAAACTGCGTGGAAGTTTTTCCTTTCAAAGCATAATGCAAGGAGGAGTCCTAACGTGAGAAGGAGTTCGAGTCAGTTCGGTTTAAAGAAGTTTTTTAAAGCGGCGAAGACTAAGTTGTGTTTAACAAGACTTAGGAGAGTTTCAAAGTCTATAAATATCGCAATAGTTCATTGAAGAATTTTGTGCACTTACATAGAGAGAAGATTAAAACATGATCAAGAGTTTGAGAGAGTTTTGAGATTTATTAGGGAGTGTCGCGAGTTTGTGAGGAAAAAGTTGTAAGATTGTAATTAAGAATTTTGATTACAATCAAGTATGAAATAATTATACAGTCATTATATAAGGCTAGACATCATTCACTATTTCTACTTGTTAGACTTAGGCTGGGATTTTGCACCATTATCAATATGTTTTCAAGTTACACTCATTAAAAGATTATGGAAAAGTTTAGTAATCTAATTAACTCCACTTAGTTACTATTTTTTCTTGGTGAAAGAGTATGTTATAGAAAGTCAAATTACATTAAATGAGTGAAAAGCAAGAGTTTGAAATCAAGAAAAGAAATTGAAATAATTAAAAGACATACGACAGACTGAAGGATCCTAGAATTACAATTGAATGAAACTTCCATTGTTTACCATATTTCATGTTTGTATGTTCTTAAATATCACTCTAATGTTGTGAATCTTAAAAGAGAATTATACTCAAAACAAAACACAAACATAAAGTAAATTAAAATAGTACCTGAAGGGAAAAAACCAAAAAACCCAAAAATTTGAAGGAAAGGGCCAGAAATTTATGATCTAAACAAAATTTATCTGCAAAATCGTCAAATGTGAAATTTCACCACCAAATTAACTCGAATCGCCCTTCTCGCCACACTCCTGAACCAATCCTGGAGAATGAGAGAAATAGAGATTAGGACAACATACGAATAGAAACATAGCAAATGTTTTATGCCGATCAATAATGAGTGTGCTCCCCTATCTACCCCTCACTTAAATACCAAGCTTTTGTCGACAATAGGGTCTAAATCCATGACGCACACTTAACTCACACATCACATATGTTGCACTCTTTTGCATCTACACCAAAGTGCTACGGGCAACTTCGAGACATTAATAGCAACAACCACTTCACATGCAAGACCCAGAGAATACAACCTTTTATAACTCTGTAGATAAAATGATCACATGAGGCCATAAAAAACAGCTTTTGTGCAGTAGAACTAAAGGGTAAAGTGAACTTTCTAAGCCTTCCCATTACCATACCAAAGGCAAAAGGTATAATATCTATGTTTTCACAAGGAAAATGATCAAACTTTCACCCGTCTAGCTCTAGGCCATCTCAAAGCACACATCTACATGTTGATCTAGTACAACAATGTCATGTCATCTTATACAAGACAATATCACAATCAAAACACGGAACTATATATCCATTCATTGCCGAAAAGTGCATCACATGTTCACCTACTATGCTAATACTAGAAGATTAGATCTCATATATTCCCATCCTAGTAAAAGCAAACTAAGGTTCAGTACTATATCTATTGAATTTATAATTCAACTACTACTATTACAACCCAATCTGCTCACAAACAAGTTCAAGCTCAACTACATAGATACTCATTGTCCATATTCCTCCATTTAAGCATGTCTGCTAATTAAACAACATCAGAACAGGTTTAGGAATTCAACTACTAAACACTCAAACCACAAAAAATACATCTCACACTCACTTGGCATGAAAATGCCTCTAGTAAAAAATAGGACTTCACTAAAATTTCAATTCAAACTTCAAATAATATCCAAGTCTTGTATCATCTCCAATAGGAAGTTCAAACAAGTTTTCATTATGACATAGAAGCAAATTTAAAATCTAAAATGGACAGTATGGTACCAGCATAAATCATGTTGATGCACTAAGTTCTTTTTTAATCAAATAACCTAAGCAATGTGTGCATTTCGAAACTGACTAATCATCAATTTAGCTTTTAATTTTATTTAGACAAACAATCTAAGTCGAAAGCGGCAAAAGATTGACACATTATATAAACCCTAAAATGAAACATACATAATACTATAATTTAAATAACTCATGAGCGAATTTCACAAATATATAAACACCATATACCTTGTAATCTCCCAGGTGAAATCTTAGGAAGATAGAGCGTGTGCAACATTAATACTATCTTGCAGAAGAGGTAAGAAAGTTGTTTCCTAAAGATGTTCAACTCAAAGAAAGCATATTTTCACAAATATATAGATGCAAACAATTCAAAATGAAATTCTATATAAAGAGGAGCAAAAATTGGATACCAAAATTTGAATTCGGTACAATTAGAACAAAATCAAAACTCAGTTGTTGATGAATGTTTCAAACTAAAACTTAAAAAACATCAGCCTAAAGAAGACGATAAACATAGATACACCATTGAGAACTGTGGAATGTGCTTCTACTTCAATCTTTGTCTCATCTTTCAGCGCTTCCTCTTCAACCTCATAATACGCTTCTTCTTTCACTGTAGAAAAACAAAAAACAAACAAGATGACAAAATTTAGCATAAAAGACTTGCGGAATGAGCGAAAATTGACAAATATTGTGCTACAAAGTTCATGTTATCTTTACTCTCATTCTGAGTAAAATGACAAAATGCATGTATTAGGTGTGTATATTAGTAGTGCCTTGTTTGATACACTCTATTTGTATTAATTTGTGCATTATTAATACCAAGGAATTCAAGGTATTAGTAGTACATAGCATTTTAACACTTGCATTAGATTAAATAATTTCAAAATTACCCATAAAGCCTTTTCATTTTCCTTGTTGTTATAAGGTTTTATTTTTATTTTAATTTACTTTTTAGTGTCTTTTAGTTTGTTTGTGTCTTAGTATGTTTTATGGCTCTTAAGTATCTTTTTCTTTAAAATAAATACTATTATTTCAATATAATTTAATCAAAAAAGTTTCTACTGTGACGATAAAATTTGATTTAAAAATTCTTTCCCAACTTCTCACAAATATATTTTGACGCAATGGGAGTAGGAGGAATGAACTTTGTTGCAAAGAAAGTGTACAAATAAATGAAGTGTGAAAGACATTTTTGTAACATATATTTTTTAATAGAAATTATGCAAGATTTGTTATTTCTAATATATCAAACCAAAAATGTATAATACATAATGCTTGCATAACTAATGTAAGAATTACTAATGCAAGCACTACTAATGCACCCTATTTTGCATGTTCTTATGCACTCTACCAAACGATCCCTAATACTGTAGTACATGAAATAGAGCGCATAAAATAATAAAATGTATAATCGATATGGCTCATACTAGATGATTTATTCAATAACAACAAGGTGACTCGAAACACCAAACTCAATTTCAAGTGGTCAATGAAGATTACCAAGTGACCTATGTGGTTTTTTTTTTCTAAATTATTGGGGAAATATTAGAAAATTTTACAATAATAATAATAAATTACTTTATTATTTATCAAAAAGTAATCCTGAAAATAAGATAAATATTACTACGAAGATATATAAATAATAGAACAAAAAATAGATAAATACTTGAGTCGTGCTGGGCACTGTTCTAAGAAACTATTTCAACCGTGTGAAATGTTTTCCCAGGATTAAACAAGCACTTCCCCATCTTAATAAATAGAGGTAGCAGAAATCAACAAATTAATTAACATCAGCAAGTCACTAGAGAAAAAGAATAACAAAGCTAAAATTTAATAAAATAAAAATACCAACAAAGAGAGGCAAAACATGAGTGAAAGAGGGAGCAAGAAAGTGATTAGTATTTTTCCTTATGTAAATAATCAAATGGACAGGAGCAATTTATAGGCTAGAAGATTGTTCAAAATTAGGACAAGTATCCATGACACTCGACACTTGTCCAAAAAGGTGACACTTGGAGAAAATTAACAATAAAGAAGCCAGTATATTCTTATCAATTACCATCATTTCCAAGTAAACAATTAGCTCCTTAACTACACTTCAGTTTATCAAAATTTTGGCTTTTCAAATACTTTTTAAAAGTAATCTTTTGAAATAAATAATTTGCTTACAATCTCCCACTTATTTCAAAAGATTTTATAAAAATATAACTTGCTGAATTTTCAGGACAAAAATGCAATAGGTTTGGTGTCTTTCGGTCTATGAACCAAACTTAGATCCATAATTTTAATTTACAGAATTGCTTGTGAAATATAGTATTTCTATGAACAAAATAATTATAGTTGTAAATCAATGACTTTTCCAATCACATTTTGACCACAGAAAATTTGCTATTTAACGCGGTTTTGCACCTATAAGCCATGCTCGTGCCTGGTATTCATGAGAGCTCTAGAGAATAGGTCAAAGTCTCATAGGAGCGGCAACACTCCAACTCCCATGTAGGTGAATTCGTCAAGTGTACACAGCTTTAAATACATCTTCCTTAATTGAGGACTATGGATTCATTAAGAGTTAATAACTCATCCCTCACTTTTAGTAGTAGTTTCAAACACTCTTAGTTAGTGCGCAGAGTCAATATTGACTTGTTATTACCCATATGAACCTACTTCATATGATCTCTAATCACATAGGTTGGGTTCCCATCTCTATTGGCTAACAATTGGTTTCTTTCCATGGGTTTCGTCAGTGAATTGGCCGAATTCAATTCTGACTTCACATAATCAATTGCAATTATTCCATTTTTCTGCAGCTGCTTAACGACATCATGCCTCAATACATGTGTCTGATCTTAAACTGTAAGATTCATTCTTCGGAATATCGACTGCGGCTTCACAATCAAGTGTATAAACACATGAGACAATTCATCCTTATCAAAAGGAAAAACAATTTATCCTTATAAAAGGGATCAACAATTTATCCTTTATCGAAGGGATTCGCTAAGATTTTGTTTTAGCCATTCAACTTCAGAACCAGCCAGATTTAGAGCTGCAAACTCTGACTCCATAGTCGATCTAGTAATGATCGTCTCTTTAGCTGATTTCCTTCTAAAGTAGAAGAAAATCACTATACATGATACCATAATTCATGATTCCTCTCAAATATTTCATCAGTCTATTCAACGCAAACTAATACTCATTATTGGGATTATGAGTATATCTACTCAATATACAAACAACATAGGCTATTAAGCCTAGTAAAATTTATCAAATGCAATAAACTTCCAATTATTTGAGCATATTTAGACTGAGCATCTGGGTCAACATAAATTTAGAGTTAGTATCATAAGGAGTGGCTCTATGTGTCACCTCAAACCATTCAAATCTTTTAAAAAGTCTTTCCACATAAAATTTTTGTGACAACATTATACCATTTTCATTCTTTATTACCTTAACTCCCAAAATCAAATTTACTTCACCCAAATCGTTCATATCAAAATTAGTAGACAAAATATATTTATACTATTCATAATATTTAGACTTGTACCAAATATAAACATCTTATCAACATACAAGTATATTAGCACATAATCATTGTCTACACATTTATCCACTTTGATAAAAGAGCAATTTATCTTTCAATAAGACTTGACCTAATTTTTCATACCACTGTTTAGAAGCTTGTTTTAGTCCATAAAGAGATTTAATTAACTTATAAACTTTATTATCTTGTCCAAGAATAATGCATCCTTCAGTTTAAACCATATAAATCTCTTCTTCTAAATCACCATTTAAGAAAGTTGTTTTTACATCCATTTGGTGAATAAAAAGCTTGTGAATTGATGCTAAGACAATTAAAATTCGAATAGAATAAATTTTAGTCATGCAAATGAATCAAAAAATTAATATTTTATTTTTGAGAAAAATATTTTGCTACTAACCGAGCATTATTTTTATCTATAGATCCATCATGATTAAGTTTCTTTTTTAAGAATTCATTTACAACCAATAGGTAATGCTCCAGGAGGTAAGTTAGTCAAAATCCATGTTTTATTTTTCATAATAGAATCAAGTTCAGTTTTTATTGCCTCTTTCAAAATTTAGCATCAGAAGAAGATATAGCTTCAACATAATTTAATGTTTCATTGTCGACAAGAAAAGTTCGAAAATCATTTCCATTGAAAAAAATACTCTTTTCTTGGTCTTTTGCTCCTCTACAGTTCCTCAATATTAAAGGAATTATCATTATTTCTTTCAACAGGTGCATGAGAAGTTTTACTACACGGTAGAAAAAAATTCAGCATTCTTTGTCTCAATAATAGTATTGAAATCAATGTTGTTCATCTTGTATTCCAAACATACTTAGAGCAAAACTTTGAACATCTTTGTGAGACAACAAAGTTTAAGAACATTTTCACAACTAGAAAATTAAAACTAGTAGCGAAACTAGAATCAGAAACAGATTAGAAAAAATATACAAAATATTTTTCTTAAAAAGAATTGTTGTTAATATGTGTCAAAAGAATCTTTCTGATTCCAACAAACTTTGCAGAAACACGAAGTTACCAAGTTTGATGAACTAGTGAAAAACAAAAGAATAGAGAAACTGAAATTAATTCACAAATCTAAAATTTGTAAAACACGTACCAGAATCTGGAAAAATTTAATAGGAAAAAGATCAAGTCCACTGAACTCACAGTGTCCCCTTAAGGAAATTATTCCCCTCTAGTATCCGAGGTTTGATTTGGAATATGACCTCCCAGGGTAAAATGATCTCAATCACCAGAGTATAGATACCAAAAACTCTGGTGTCAGCGAGCCACTCAACAGGAGTAAAATACACTTAGAATACTAGATTTAGTAGTAGAAGAAGAAATCCATAAATTCTATATTTAAAATGGCAGGAAATCCCTCAATTAATAGAAAACAAAGGGTAGTGTGAAAAGGTTCTTATTGTGCCTTATCGGAAAGGTCACAAACCTTTGGAAAAGTCACAATCTTTCGGAAAGGTTGTCACCTTTCATAAAAGTCACAACTTTCCATAAAAGTCACAACTTTTCATAAAACTCGCAACTTTTCATAAAAATCACAACTTTTCACAAAAGTTGCAACCTTTCATAAAAGTCACAACTCTTCATAAAAGTCGCAACTCTTCATTTTCCATTCACACCTTTTAAAACCCAACAATCCCCCGCATGAATGGGGAATGACTCTAAGACAAAGAAACGGACAAGTATGTGTACTTTACAAGCAAGAATTAATTGCATATGGATAAGTAGGTTTCCCCTTGGACTTTCCGTAGTGAACATATGTCGGATATACTCGGTCAATCGGTAGATGTGATATCTTTGAACCGTCGAACTTTGGTGTATACCTAGACAATCATATGTCACACAATTAACCCTTTACCATTTATGATTCTTACGGTTCTGTTCGTTTTAGCCATGAACACCTCCTGGTTTCATGAGTGTATAGAGAGATGGGCTTTTGACAATCATCTTCTTTGAAGCGGCTGACACTTCACACTCACATAGGTGATTCCTAACCGTGTTATCGCGTAGATACACTATTTGGTCAACTCTGCCAAACTTAGCAAATCATTAAAACCATTAAGCTTTATTAACTCATTAACAAGCCTTAATGTTGTATCCTTGTCCCTGAGCATTGTCTTCATCATGAGAATGGATTGAGTTTGTTGACAATGCCGAACCGTCATTCAAAACTTTGTTTCTCTCCTTGAATCTAGCTCTTGGGATCTCCAGTCTGCTAGATAGAGTTACCGCCATGATGACTTGTCCTAAGCCGTAAATCCATTCCCTTAGATGATCTTTCAACTGTCTCTCTAGTTAGGCCTTTTTGTAAGTGGATCCGACACATTATCCTTAAACTTTACATAGTCAATTCTGATAATTCCACTAGAGAGTAGTTTTCAAACTGTAACATGTCTATGTCATATATGACGAGACTTTCCGTTATATGCTCCATGCCCTACCTATTGCATCTTGACTATCAAAGTGTATGCATACTAATGTCAATGGATTGGGCCAAAATGGAATATCTATCAAGAAATTCCAGAGTCTTTCAACTTATTCACCGACCTTATCTAGAGCACCTAGCTCAGAGATCATTGTAGAGCTCGCGATACATGTCTCTTTTGAAATATTTCCAAGAGGCTGCTCCTCTACCAAGAGTAAATACATATCCACTTGTGGATTTTTTTTTATTTGTTCGGTGATCTAATTTGCATCACTATATCCATTCAATACTGCTGGATATTGTTATAATGCAAGGCATAGTTTTAAGTATTATTTTAAATACTCCAAAACTCTATTTATTGCCATCTAATGAGTTTATTTGGGATCACTTGTGAACCGACTCAGTTTATAATAGCAAATGCTATATCTGATCGATCACACTTCATGATATACATCATACTTCCCAATACTCTAGTACAATCCAATTGTGAGTCACTTTTTCTTTCACTCTTTTGAAATGCAAAGGTCACATTTATTGGAGACTTGACAATGTTGACATCTAAATATTTGAACTAGTCAAGTACCTTTTCAATGCAATGAGACAGTGAAAATGCTAAACATTATCGAGTTCTAAGGATTCTTATATCTAAGATCACATCAGCAACTCCAATATTTTTCATTCCAAACTTGCTTTCTAGCATACGTTTAGTAGCATTTATGTCATTAGTGTCTCTATTGATGATCAACATATCACCAATATACAAACAAACAATGACCTTATGATTTTAATGTGAACACATTTATCACTTCCATAATTCTTAAATCCATTTGCCAACATGGTTTGGTCAAATTTCTTATGTCATTGTTTGGGTGCTTGCTTTAGTCCATAATGTGACTTAACAAGTTTGCACACTTTCTTTCATTTACCAGGAACCACAAAACCCTCGGGTTGTTCTATGTAAATTTCTTCCTTCAATTCTACATTTAAGAAAGTTCTTTTCACATTCATTTGATGAATTTGGAGGTCATATACCACAACTAATAATTTTAGCATCCGAGTGGATGTAATTCTAGTTACTAACGAGTATATCTATCGACAAGATCAAAACCTTATTTTTGTCTAAAGCCTTTGACACAAAGTCTTGCTCTATATTTGCCAACAATTCTATCCACTTTAATTTTTCTTTTGAGGATTCACTTTGAACCCAAAAGTTTATTTCCTGGAGGAAGATCAACGAACTTCCAATAAGATTGCTCAAGATTGAACCAATCTCACTATTGACACCATTTATCCAAAAGGATGAGTCTACATAAGACACAAGAAATGTTACAAAATCATATTTGAAGGAAGTATATGTCCCTTGACATATACTACGCCTCTAAATCTCTTTATTAAGTACATTCTCCTTTTTTTTTTCAAGGTCGTTTAGACCTTTCACTAGACTACTCAAGTCTAATTTTACAGTCCACAATCTTAGGTCCTATTTCAATCCTTTTATGAATAGGAACTTGGACTTTGGCTCGACGCCCCCACACTTTGAAATATTTCAAGTTGGATTTCCTTCCTTTCCATTTATCATATGGAATAGATTGTGTCCTGAACAAAAAAAAACTTTATCAAAAGACAAAACTTTTTTTTTGTTCCCTTTTGCAGTAAGAATAGTTCCTCCACAAAAGTTTTGTGGTCAACCCGAACTTATAAATAATGCATCCATCATTTCTTTCAACTTTCGGTTTTTCATTAGATTGAGGTGAATAGCGCAGTAGTTTGATGGATAATTCCATTTTCCAAACATATTTCTGCACAAGGAGATTTATACTCTCCATTCTTATCACTTCTTATCTTTTTCCAAACTGATATTCAACTTCGATATTACATTGTCTAGACATTTATATTGCTTCATCCTTACCATTAAGCAAATAGACAGTTTTCTTTCTAATGCAATTGCCAATTAAAGTAACGAGATACTTTTTCCCACTACGAGATGATATTGAATTCATATCACAAATGTCAGTGTAAATCAATTTTAAGGGATTAAAATTCCTTTCAACAGATTTATAAGAATGCTCAGCATACTTATATTTCACATAAACTTGACATTTTTATTTGTTGCACTCAAAGTTAGACAAAACTTTTAAGTTGATCAGTTTTCCTTACAAGGTTTTGTAATTGACATGCCCCAAGTTTTCATGTCACAAACATTGACTCAAGCAAGTAAGAACAAATAAAAATATTCAGTTCGAAAAGCTCTTCGCGAGGTAGTTTTTTCCTCACTAATATTTTATTCCTATTTCTTACAATTTTGTGTGATACAAACATTGTTTAGAGTCATCACCTTGTCAAATGTCCTTTTCAGAAGGACCTTTCCATAACTTTCAATTTGATTGTTATAGAACTACCCATGAACAAAGTTTATTAGGTTAAATAAAGGTAATATAGTCCAAATGTTACTTTTACAAAAACAAAACAAATAACTATTCACCAATATTCATGTCTATGCAAATACTTTCATTATAATAGACATATCTTTTCATGAAAAATCACAACATTTTAAGTGATATTTTTTTTCCATAAAAGAACACAATTATTTTGAACAAGTATATATATAATTTGGTTGTTTCATACTAGTCACACTATATACTAGTAACAGAGAAACTCAACAACCACAATACCAAATATACTCCAAGAATTTTGTGGGTATAACATAATACAAAAGTATCATTGAATTTCATATTTTTTGCTCCAAAGTTAAATTAGACACCAAGTCTAATCATAAGCAAAGAACCCCCACATTTCATATGTGATATCAAAAATATATTTCAAGTATTTGAAAATAGTTTTTCCACATATTTTAATATTGGAAACATTATTCTACGAAAGAACTATAGTGTTGCAATTCTCTTTGACAATGTTTACACAATGTCAAAGTTCATTCCATAAAGAAACAAAATCACAAATTCTAAGTCACTGGTATTTTTCCTCCATCATAAATAGACATACCACTTAATATTTTAAATACTAACAATAAGGACCAAAAAAAAAAATTGTACAATTTATTTCTATATTACATTGAAGTTTATAGAAAATCAAAAGTACAACACTGACTTATTATATGAAGTTTTCATATTCTTCAAACCAATTGCATAGTCCAATTTATCCAGAGTATAAAACCACAAAAGTTTTTAGTCTAAAAAAAATCAGACACACTAACATTTCTCATGGAGTACAAAACTACAAAAGTCTTTTTTTTTCCAAACAGAATAACACATATTCTTTATCACATAGAAATATTTTTCTTATCAAATAGTCTTCCAACTATAACATTTTGACAAACTATTTTATCAAACAAAAATATGCGTCTCTCATTTTTGCAAACTAAAGAATTTTAAAAGCAACAATATTTGCCAAGTAAAATTCATTCCACAACATATGGTTTGCAGATTTTTTTTTTTCAAAGATACACATGATAATCAAAGATGATTACTCTTAGAAACTATTTTCCTCCTTAGACAATTTAATAAGAAGGTTACCTGGTAATCTTTAAACGGAATACCACAAAAATTGTCTGTTACATTCTCACTTCGACCTTGCTAAACAAAGCAACGAATTATGGAGAAGTAATGCATTTATCTTCTACTTCCATGATCAGATTCTCTCAATTAGTAGAATACAAAAAATATTAACAGTATACTAATTTCCTTAAGATTGTTGTTCATCTTGTATTCCAAACATACTTAGAGAAAAACTTTGAACATCTTTGTGAGACAACAAAGTTTAAGAACATTTTCACAACTAGAAAATTAAAACTAGAATCACAAACAGATTAGAAAAAATATACGAAATATTTTTCTTAAAAAGAATTGTTGTTAATATGTGTCAAAAGAATTTTACTGATTCCAACAAACTTTGCAGAAACACGAAGTTACCAAGTTTGATGAACTAGTGAAAAACAAAAGAATAGAAGAACTGAAATTAATTCACAAATCTAAAATTTGTAAAACACGTACCAGAATCTGGAAAACTTTAATAGGAAAAAGATCAAGTCTACTGAACTCACATTGTCCCCTTAAGGAAATTATTCCCCTCTAGTATCCGAGGTTTGATTTGGAATATGACATCCCAGGGTAAAATGATCTCAATCACCAGAGTATAGATACCAAAAACTCTGGTGTCAGCGAGCCACTCAACGGGAGTAAAGTACACTTAGAATACTAGATTTAGTAGTAGAAGAAGAAATCCATAAATTCTATATTTAAAATGGCAGGAAATCCCTCAACTTATAGAAAACAAAGGGTAGTGTAAAAAGGTTCTTATTGTGCCTTATCGGAAAGGTCACAAACCTTTGGAAAAGTCACAATCTTTCGGAAAGGTCGTCACCTTTCATAAAAGTCACAATTTTCCATAAAAGTCACAACTTTTCATAAAAATCGCAACTTTTCATAAAAATCACAACTTTTCACAAAAGTTGCAACTCTTCATAAAAGTCGCAACTCTTCATAAAAGTCGCAACTCTTCATTTTCCATTCACACCTTTTAAAACCCAACAATCAAGTACATCACTTTTCAAAACAAGAAATCTATATGCAACACTATTTCAGTATATCCAATAAGCAAGCAATTAATCGGCAGTTTTAAAACCTATTGATTGCATGCTTTATAATCATATTTTTTCTTTCTAGGTTCAGACAAAAGAACTTTAGCAAGACACCCCATACTTTTAAATATTTCAAGTTAGATCTATAATATTTCCACAATTCGTAAGGAGTTCTACCAGTTCTTTTATGATGAATTCTATTTTGTAAGAGACAAGGAGATAAAATAGTTTCACCCCACAAATTATCTGGAGCATTACAACTAATTAACATTTAATTTATCATTTCTTTAAAAGTTCTATTTTTCCTTTAAGTTACTCCATTAGACTCAGGTGAAAAAGGCGGGGGTTACTTCATGAATAATTCCTTCTTTTTCATATAAAACATTTAAAGATACAAATTCTCCATCTCTATCAGCTTGAATTCTTTTGAATTTTCTATCAAGTTTATTTTCAACTTAGAGTTATAAGCAATAAAACATCAAATACATCATCTTTATTTCTGAGCAAATAAAATTTAGTAAATCTAAAAAAATCATCAATAAAAGTCACATGATATCCTTACCACCTCTAGTCATAGTCTGTTTCAAATCACTCAAATCAGAGTGGATCAAAGATAATAATTCAGATTCTCTACTTACTGAAAAATATGACTTTTTAGTAATTTTAGTTTCAACACATATTTCACATTTATCAAAATTAAACTCTAAATCAGGTATTAAACCAAGAGACTGCAGGTTCTTAATACAGGAGACATTAACATGTTATAATGTAGCTTGTTATAAAGAAACATACAAAAGAAAATACAACTTCAATATAATCATTAAAATTATTTAAATTTAAATCATGTATTAAATCTCGAGATAGCATATTTTTAATATATGACACATTAACATGTCCTATTTGGCATGTATAATAAAATAGACTGAATTTTGTAAGCAGAAACAAATAGACTGAAATTATCAGAAATATTAAGCATAAATAAGTCATAGTTACAAAATTCATTGCCCACAAAAATATTATTTTTAGTCAATATGACCTCATTATTTTCAAAAGAAATCTTCATTCCACATTTTACTAATAATCTCACAGTAATCAAATTAATTTGGATTTTGGGAACATTCAGTACATCACTTAATGCCAAAGTTTCACCAGTTGTGAGGTTGAGAAGAATATTTCCTTTTCCAAGAACTTTAGTTGTCCTTCAATCACCAAAATAAATAATTTTTCTCCTTTTCCAACTTGGATGTATAACACAAAATCATTTTGTTTATACAAATGTGCCTAATAGCACCAATGTCTATCACTCAGTTTCTCACATTGGCCACAACATTTATTTCTAAAATGACCATAATAATCAGATCATCTATTTCAGCTAAAGTTATTTTTAGCTTAGCGGGATTGTCATTTCTTTTCTAGATTTTTTGCATTGAGGTATATTTTTCATGAAGGTTTTTTATTAGCAATGAATTTCAAACCATGTCTATTTACATACCTGTAATTATCTTTACCATAAGCTCTGACAGAATGACTTGAACAGTAACAGTCAGGCAGCAACAACATTAGTATTCTTAAAACCATCAGTATCATCAATAGTTTCAGGACACGTGTCATCAAAAGTTTCGGAACACATATTATATGTCATGGTTTCTTAGATTGTTGGGGAAATATTAGAAAATTTCACAATAATAATAATAAATAACTTTATTATTTATCAAAGAGTAATCCTGAAAATAAGATAAATATCACTACGAATATGTATAAATAATAGGACACAAAATAGACAAATACTTGAGTCGTGCTGGGCACTGTCTTAAGAAACTATTTCAACGGTGTGAAATTTTTCCCCAGGATTAAACAAGCACTTCTCTATCTTAATAAATAGTGGTAGTAGAAATCAGCAAATTAATTAACATCAGCAAATCATTAGAGGAAATAAAAGAATAACAAATCCAAAATTTAATAAAATAAAAAAGCCAACAAATAGTAGCAAGATGTGAGTGAAAGAGAGAGCAAGAAAGTGATTAGTATTTTTCCTTATGTAAATAATCAAATGGGGAGGAGCAATTTATAGGCTAGAAGATTGTTCAAAATTAGGACAAGTGTTCATGACACTTGACACTTTTCCAAAAAGGTTGCACTTGGAGAAAGTTAACAATAAAGAAGCCAGTACATTCTTATCAATTACCATCCTTTCCAAGTAAACAATTAGCTTCTTAACTACACTTTATTTTATTAAATTTTGGATTTTCAAATACTTTTCTAAAATAATCTTTTGAAATAAATCATTTGCTTACATAAATAAACTATAGAATTCTAATCTCATTTGTTGCAAAAAGTGCAATGTCGTCCCTTTGCTTTTAGGAGTCACAAGGAGATCATCAACACATACAGTCTTGAGACTCCTGTGTTTCTGCCTCTGTTATAGTGAAATCAATTTTGTATCTAAATAACCATAAGGAACGTCTATTGAGAGTCTTAATTTTTGTATATACTATAGTCAGATGGAAGTGAATTCTGAATTGAAAATGGTCCAACGATGCTACTTTAGAGAAATGAAGTTGAAAGAATTTGAGGTCTAAAACAAGAATGAATTATGTAATTGAAACTTAAAAATGATGAAGACAAAGGGGAAGAAATTTACCTTTGAACCGGAAGAAATGGACAAGAAACGAGCAACAACACTCTAAAGTCTAAACTAAGCTCACAACAATGGGGTTTACTACACAATGATTCGAGAAAAGAGAGAAGAAGAGATATAAAACACTCAATTGTGTCAATTTGGCGGACCCGTGGCTGCAAGTATGATGCTGATAGTACAAAATAACGTTTGCAAGAGCAAAGATCCGCAAATTCCTTCGGCTCCACAGGTGTGAATGCCAGCCGTAGGTGTGAGACCACACCGGCGATAGGCATCAGCAAGCGTGGCTCCCCACTACTTTCACCTACTTTTGCCCATTTAGTTGGTTCACTGTAGAAGGAGCTCCGCTAAAGCGGACAAAGCTTGACAGAATGCATCACCAGCTTGGGATAAAAATCTGTAAATGCAAATCAAACCAGTAGAAAATTTATCCAAAATTCTCCAATACAGTAGAAACTATGAGAAGCGTTCCACCAGCTTGATCTATCACTTTTATATGAAACCCTTCAAGATTTATGCTATAACTTTTGAAAAAAATTATTGCATCACGTAAACTCAAAATAGTATGACACAATAACAACATACGGTCATTAACATTAAAAAAAGATACTATTCAGGACTCTAAATCTGATATTTAATACGCTCCTCTTCTCACACAATTTTTTTTAAAAAAAAGTAATGAACCATTGGATATAATAGTCGTCTTGACGTACACTTGCATGAATTTCAAGACGGACTATTATATCAATGGTTCATTACTTTTATTTTTATTTTGTTTGAGAAGAGGAACGTACTAAATATAGATTTAGAGTCTTGAATATATCATGAATTTCAAGACTTCGAAGAAAGGCGAAAGTACCAGGTACGTGATGATGCTAAGAGAAAGTCTAATGTTGATCAAATAGTGAAGAAGGCCTTTGCATTATGGGGGATACACTTTTAGTGATTCTGAAGATGGAGAACACCATGAATATGTCTCCATGATGGCAGTCAAGGATGATGAGGACATATTCAACTCCTTCTTCTCATTGATAGAAAAGACTTATGATGAAGACGACAAAGACGAGGTAACACTTATTGACCTTAAGGGTGACAGAGACACCTTGTCGATTAAAAGGTTTAGAAAACTTGCAAGTGTGTTAATCAACTAACTTGATGAATTAACATATGATTAAAAAAGGTCTTAAATGAAAACCTAGATCCTTGTTGAGATGAAAAGTCAACCATTATTTGTCAGATGTCTGAAATGAATGTTAGGTTGAATATTCTAGAGACTGAGGGTTTTCGACATAAGTAAGAACTAGAACCCTCAAAGAATGGAAAAAGGAAGATCAGTAGTTTTTAGCTTGATATAGAGGAGAGTCTAAGAATTTTTGAATCAAAACTAGTTTATTCCCTTGAAATAAACTCACAACTAGTAAGGGAATTAAGTCAAGTTAAAAAAGAGATAAATCAATCTTTGAAATAGACTAATTCTTCAAAGATTCTTTCTAACTTGGAAAATCAGAAATTCAACAGTGGTAAGGGTTTGGGTTGTCAAAAGATAGAACCCTCATTTAACCCTCATAGCAATCACATGTCTATCTGTGATAACTTGTTATGCACTCACTGTTGCTGAACTGGTCACTTGAAAAGAAAATGTGAATCCTTGAAAAAGACAAAAAAAAATCAAGCAAGTTTCTTTAAATTTGAGAAAAGGAAAGCACCTGGTCTTACATATAGTTTTAGTAAGAACATTAGCCAACATGAACGGGGAGGTTTCTTATCAAGTCTCTCGATATTTTTTGGGAACTCCATCTTACTTGGGTTCCTCAATCTAACAAGGGACTCTTTTTGCGTAAGGGAGGAAGCAGTCAATGTTGGTTCATGGACAGTGGTTGCTCAAAGAATATGCCTAGAGAAACTCATAACTTCCTCGCTCTGGAAGCACACCAAGGTGGTGGTGTGTTATTTGGATACACCAAAAAAGGGTTCATCCTTGGCATTGGGAAGATTGGGAGATCTATGGAACACTCCATAGATATTGTGTACTATATGAATGGGTTAAAATACAACCTTCTCAAGTGTCTATCAGATATGTGATAAAGGAAATGAAGTGATATTTCTATCAAATAAATGCTTTGTCACTAAACTTACTTCAAAAGAAGTTATTCTTACACCTAAAAGGCTTAAGAATATGTATGTTGTGGACCTTGATTATAGAAAAAGAGATAATCTCACATGCTTGAGTGCTCACGGTGATAGTGTTGATTTTTGGATAAAAAGGTTAGGACATGTAAGCTTCTCAATGTTTAATAAGTTGGTTTCAAGGGACAGGGTCTGTATCTTACCTAAGCTGGAATTTGTAGAGAACAAAATTGATACTTGCGTAAGAGGTAAGGAAACAAGAGCTTATTTTAAGCAAAAGAAAGATGTTAGCACACCCAGAATACTAAAACTTCTTCACATGGACTTGTGTGGGCGTGTGAAATTTCAATGCGGGGATGGTAAGAAAAACATTATGGTGGTTGTCGATGACTTCTCAAGATTCACCTAGAAAATGTTCATGCAAACAAAGTATGAAACAACTCATATATTAATTATCTTTGCAAAAAGGATCTATATGAAGGTAAATTGCAAGATTGCAGGGATCAAATCAGACCATGGTGCAAAGTCTGAAAATGCCCAAATCAATGGTTTTCTCGTAGACCATGGAATTCTTTATAACTTTTTCTTTTCCCTGAAGTTCTTAGCAAAATGGGGTTGTTGAGAGAAAGAACAGAACCCTAGTGAATATTGGTAGAATCATGCTTATTGATGTAGGACATGCACTGAATTTTTGGGTAGAAGCGGTAAATACATTTTTATATATTACAAACAAATGTCTCATTAGATCAATGCTTAAGAAAAATCCATATGAGATACTGAATGGAAGAAAGCCCTCGTTCAGTTATGTGAAGGTTTTTGGCTACAAGTGCTTTGTGCTGAACAATAGAATGGATGATCTTGTCATATTCTATCCAAAAAGTGATGAAGGAGTCTTTGTGAGGTACTCCTTCACAAGCAAGGCATACAAAGTCGACAATAAGAGAACTTTGTGCATAGAGGAAAGTGTTCTTGTTATATTCAATAAAGCTGGTGAAAGGAACAACCTTGTAGACATGGATGATCTTGAACTTGAAAAACTAATGAAAATTCAAAGAGATAGTCTTGTGCAAGACTATGGTGGAAAATGCTCCAAATAAAGAAGATGGTGCAGAAGCTACAAAAGAACCTGGCCCTTCTACTATCTTGGATGCTCCTGACATATAACAAACAAAGAAAGAAAGTTCTAAAGAAGGGGGAAAAGTTTTTGAACCCAACGAAGAGACTATGAGGAAATCAGGGTGGAAACATTAGTCTTCTCATCCTTCAGACAATCTTGTCTCATTGAATCCAGAATGCACACTAGATTAAAGACTAGAAATCTAGTTGCATTTTCTGCTGTCATTTAAACTATTGAACCCAAGAACATCAAAGAAGATCTAAAGGATGTTGACTAGGTGAACTTAATACAGGAGGAGCTTCATCAGTTTTAAAGAAGTAAGGTGTGACACCTAGTTCCAAACCTCTCAATAGAACTATTATTGGGATCTGATGGGTGTTTAAAAATAAGCTGAATGAACATTGGAATATCACAAGGAATAAGTCAAGACTAGTGGTGCAGGGATACAATCAATAAGAAGGAATTGATTATTATGAGACTTTTGCCCCATTGGCAAAAATTGAAGAAATCAGAATCCTAATTGCTTGTGCTACCCATATGGAGTTCAAACTTTTTCAGAAGGATGTTAAAAGTGCTTTTCTAAATGGATATACAAAGGAAGAATTATATTTTAAGAAGACTCCAGGGGTTGAAGATCATGAATTGTCAAATCATGTGTTGAAATTAGACAAAGCCTTGTATGTCCTGAAGTAGACTCCCAGAGCCTGGTATGAACGACTGTTAAAATTTCTTCTTGAAAATTGTTTCAAAAGAGGAAAAACTGACAATACTTTATTCTTGAATACAAGTGGAATGGGGCTTCTTATAGCACAAGTATATAGGGATGACAAAATATTCAGAGCTACTTCAGATCCTCATTCAAAAGGGCTTATAGCACTGATGGGAAGTGAATTTGAGATGAGTAGGATGGGGGAACTCACCTTCTTTCTAGGTTTGCAAATCAGACAGTTTCTTCTTGGCCCTTTTATTTGTCAAGAAAAATATATTAAAGACCTGCTCAAAAGGTTCAATATTTAGGAGGCCATGATAATTGATAGACCTGTGAGCATGAGTACCAAACTTGGCAGTGATGAGGTAGGCATTGACGTAAATGAAACAATGTATAGATGAATCATTGGATCTCTTCGCTATCTTAGTTTTAAGCAGACTAGATATTGTCTTTGGCGTGAGTATATATGCTATATTTCAAGCACCTCCAAAGGAATCAGACTTGAAGGTAAAAAAAATTATTCTAAGATATTTAAAGGGTTCTCAGGACCTAGTCCTATTTTATCCTTAAGGAGATTTTTTTCACTTAGTTGGATATGCTAATAATGATTATGCAGGTTTTTTTATTGACAAGATAAACACCTTAGGAATGACCTATTTTCTAGGGTCATCACCGATTTCATGGGAAACAAAGAAGCAAAACTTAGTATCTTTGTCTATAGCTGAAGTTGAGTATGAAGTTGCTACTTCCTTCTGGTCACTCCTGTGGATCAAACAACAACTTGAAGATTTTCGTGTTCTCACTAAAACAATTCCTCTTATGTGTGACAACACATGCTCAATGAACATGGCAAAGAATCTAGTGAAAAATAAGATAGCCAACCACATTAATTTGAGACATCATTTCTTTCGAAACAATGTTGATAAAGGGAATTTGGTGATAAGATTTTGCAAAATGGAGGACCAAATAACTGACATCTTTACCAAAACATTAAGAAACAAACATTTTGTCAAGATATATTGAGTTTGGGAATGCAAAAGGTACACTAATTCCTCAATAAATTTGCGAGCAGCCTCTACATTAACTAAGCTAAGGATGGCAGGTATCTACACTTGTCTTATTGCTTACTGTTTGTGATTTCACTACTTTTACCTCACTACAGCTATACGCTCATGGAATTAAAGCTAAATAAAATATTTAGTCATGATGTTTAGGCTATACATGGAAAGTGACCAGGACCTCTTGCTAGGTCAGTATCATTCTACTATATTGATTTATTGCCCAGCGGTCTTTGCCCTATTTCCTATGATAGTTATAGACGTCTTTTCAGTTTGAAAATCAACTGTCACCTTTTTTGAGGGACCCGATACCAATGATAAATAGGCTTCTTATTTGCAAATAAGGCTCAAACAATTCAAAATTGTAGGGAAATAAAAGTTGAAAATACACTTGTCATGTACCATATAGTGTTTTCCTAAGATTCAGGGTCTAGTAAAACTAAGTGTGAGGAAATCATTAGAGCTGTAGCCAAAAATCAAAAGGAAATGGAGGAAAAGATGAAAAAATTTCCAAGGATCACAAGAATAAAGAAGAAATCACCAGACAAAAAGGCATGTGTAAAGACAAAGGCTGCTTCTAAGCTTGAGTCTATTTTGGGACTTGGTCCGTCTATAAAAAGAAAAGAGAAAGAAAAGGTATTAACCAGGGAAGAAAGAATCGCAAAGCTTGAGAAGCAGAATGTACTAAATGGTAGGATGTTTGATCCTAAAATTTTGACTAAACATAGAATGTGTTCCCTTTTTTATTCTGCGGCATTGCAAAGTTGGTAATATCTATTTGAATATCTTATGCCATATATACGTGAGCCTGAGGTACTTGATTTTTACTATAATATGAATCTTCTCGAAGATGGAGGAATCAATAAAGTTGTTCGTGCAGTAGAAATCACTTTAAGTGAAGAAGTTTTTGGCATAATTCTGGGGAAACCTGCAAAGGGATCTGATCTGTTCAAGGATGCAAGCCTTACATTGAGAATGTCCAATGGGCTATGAAATATTGTAACACGAAGTGTGCTGGGCTTCCTAAGAAATTTCTAAAGGGGGAGCATCAACTATTCATTGAGTTTGTCAATAAGGTACTCCTGCCTAGAATTAGAAAGCGAAAATTGCCCTATTCTACGGAACTATTCCTCATGGAACAATTGGATAAGCTTGAATCAATAAATCTTCCCATAATCATGATTTAACACATGCATTAGATAATGACATAGAAGAATGCAAGCATGGGATAGCTTATGGTACCTTATTGAACTTGGTTTATGATCATTTTGAGGTCCCCTTGGTAGAAGGGTAACAGGTACTATCAAGCATACTTTCTCTATGACCACATTTATTGAATATGAATGTGTGGAGGGAAAGGTGGTCTCATATTTTTGAACACCTTAAAATCAGGAAACTCTTAAACATGAAATGAACAATTTCACTACTCTTCTACGAGCTAAGGATGTAGAGATTTATCGATGCCTGGCCCTGCATAAAAAAGAAAAATCTCAATGACCTGGTACCAGCACTGTGAATAAGGAGGAAATCGATAGGTTGAAGGATGACAATGCTAGACTGGTAGATTCAAATTCCTAACTGAATGAGAAGGTCAAGTCCCTCACTAAGCAACTCGTTCAGGTGCACACTTATGCTAATTTTTTATTGAACATCTTTTTCTCATGGCCCCCCTCTGTACTAAATTCTATGTCGTCTTGTATTGCTTCCTGAAAATGTTGTAATGGCAATATATTTGTTTTGGTGCTACTCAATAGCTAGTTTTGTGATGCAGTAATATAAAAGGACATTGTTCTATTCTTTCTATGACTCTGAATTCCCTATAATTTGAATATGCTTTTGCGTGTTTATTGCTTACCTTAACAATGATGTCAAAAGGGAGAATAGGTTTTTACATGTTGCTGAATGTAACAAGTGGGCATGATGACAAGGGAATGGATGACTTTTAGCAACAGGTGGGCATGCTGACAAAGGAATGAATGAATACACTCAATGTGAGAAAGATGTTTGTTTTTCATCATCAAAAAGGAGGAAAATAATGTATTTTAAGTTTTTTCCTGATCCTCACAAATTAAGACCAAATCCTTAGCAGAGTGTTCTCGTTGAAATTCAAAAGGATGTAAAGTTGTCGTGTTAGCTTGTTGGTGAGCAGGTCAGCGTATTTCACCAATAAGAGCGAATGAGGTTTTTTGTTCATTGGTAAATAACTCTATTTGTTTATTGATATATTCAAAGTAACAAACAATTTTACAATCCTTCCTTCATAGTAAGAGTAAATTTCTTCTCAAGAACTCATGCATAAAAGAATGCATACAACAAGGGACCTGATAGGCCAAAGATAAGAAATCTTTATCTGTTGGTTTTGTTGAATGTTTGTATTGTGCTAAATTTGTAGGATTGGTTTACATTCATAGTGGGCTTTCTCTTGATCAGTAAGTAATAGAGGTATTACGTATTGTGAGAATAAGAGTTTATTTTCATTGTTGTAGCTTGAATCTGTATTCACTTTTTCTTGAGATTAGTGAAAGCAATTCAAAATCTGTGTGTTAGGTCGTGGTGTTAGTCCATTGAGTAAGGAGATTTCCAAGTAAAACTCTTGTGCCAGATTTAACTTGAGCTATTCAGTTTCTGCACTATTACTCTATCAAAGGACCTGGATAGTAATCACTAGTGCGCACACACAATCCAGCAGTCTAACCTTTAGATGGTAATATTAATGTACATATGAGATTAGCTTTCAAATAAAATACTTGATAAATGATAAATTATGTAAAATCTTAGGAGATGTACTTAAAGACAATTATGATATATTTGAGAAAAAGACAGTATAAATTTGATAGCTTCATTAGTGTAGGAACAAGTTAAAAACATCAGGATCAAATCCAACAAACTAAATTATCAAAAAGATAAAACAATCCGCACAAGAATTGAATACAAAAGAATAAGGTCCCTCTACCTGAGCATAGAAGAAATTGGAGACTCTCAATGATGTTCTATGAACCCAGCTCCGACCAATCATAGCATAAATATCTTCACCTCAAGGATCCCTCACCCACCAAAGGAGTAGGTAAGTGTGGCGGCGATGAAAAAAGGGTTTTGAAGAGGAGAAATAAGTCAAGAAACCCTTCAAAAACCCTGTAGACTTTCCTTTTATTGTTTATAATTCTGTCTATTATTGAGATGGACCGGGTTTGGTTCATTTCTTTGATTCTAAACAAATATTGTTAAAGACTCGATTTATGAATTTTAAAAAAAGAAGAGTATTTATGAAATAATTATTTATATTAAGTAATTCCTGGGATTTGAACTATTTATTTATCCTGAAACATTTAATTTTGACTAATTTTGACTTCATATGGATGTTTTTGTTACAATTTGATCTACCATTAATGATTTATGACAAGGTATTAGATGGAGGCAAGAGGGACAAAAAGATATCAATGAAATGTAAGAAACTAGTTGTAAAAGTCTTGTGGTGGAAAAATCAATGAAGTGAGTTACATATAGCTTAGAAATAATAAAAGCACTTTGGAAGCCTTTCAAACCTCCTTAATATTACTTCTTTGAAATTCTCGAAAATTATATTCAACTTTTCAGGTAACAAACACATTGTATATTAAGTTGTCAAAAGGGATTAAAAATATCCCCCAAAAGAAAAAGAAAAAAACAATCATTTATACGTTAATTGGAAGATGGAAGACCTAAATTGAATAATCATGAATGTTCCTTTTCCTTCTTTTGTATTCATACAATAAATATATTGTATGAATGATATGAACGATTTTTTTCTTTCGTATTCATACCATGAATGTGCTATTATATTTGTTAATTACCTATAATATAATATATATTTACTTTTAATGTGGCATGTGAAAAAAATATATGTTACATTTTTTAAACATTATTATTATCAATGATTAATTTTGTTTGTAAGGGTAAATAATTTTTTTGTTTTAGAAAGGATATTACAGTCACTCAACTTGAATAGTTTTTTTTTTCTATCAATATTTTCTCTAGGGGCTTTCCCTTTAATGAGGCGTCTGGAATCACGACATGAAATTAGCGCTTAGACATGTGATTTCATGCTAATTTGGGAATTTAAAATCATGATATGAGATTTTTCAAATTTAAGGTTGACCTAAAAATAAATTTATATTTTATTAAAACTATCCCGCATTTATATCTACTAACAGTTTATTTCATATATAAATAAAATTATAATTCATATCATTACTTTTAAACCATTTATAACTCATATAAAGATTATTCTCACCAACACAAGTTTTATTAGTAATTCATATCAATTCCTACTATACCATTTATATTATTCAGTTTTGATCAACTTTACTTCAACCAAATGACTCAAAGTAACAATGTTTGTTTCTCTTCTCAATTATATAAACGAGAAATGCTAGTTCAACATGAGATGGTTGTTGTTAGTATGTGGGAGGATTATATTAAAAACCAGATACTACAACTTATGTTTAATTTTATTTTTTATTGAATTAAAGTTTGATCAATAAAATTTTGTAAATTTTTAGAATAGCTTTGTGATACTATATGTTATGCGATTTTATAAACTTTTTCTTATTTCGTAAGATTGTAAAAAGAATTGAGATAATATTAATAGTTTTATAAGTTATGAAATTTTTATGTTTAGTTTAAAACATACAACAAAAAATATCCAAATTACATTTCCAAATAAAACTTCAACTACATCTCATAATTTATATCATGATTTCAAATTATGATTTCATATCCGATGGATAAAATGGGCACTAAGTATAATAATATATTTATATGATATAATATAATAATGAAAAATAGTATGTTGATTAAAATGATGAGTTGATATCTCAGTCATTGAAATTTTAATACTCCACTTAGAAAGTCACTTAACCTTTTTTTATAACTAAAAAATCACTCAGCTATTTGTATTTGACTTAGAAATCACTCAGTTCAACTATTGATATCACCCTTAGAAAGTCATACAACTAATTTATATAGTTTTTAAAATTAATTTTGTTGAAATATAATTTCTGTTTTTGTTACGCCCTTAAGCTACACAAGGGTGTAAACACGGGACCTAGGATCACGAGTAGTCCCAAGCTTACCTTGCTGGCATATCATAAGCATAATAAGATAATTGAAATAACATAATTTTGTGCGGAAGGTTAATACATGACATAAAGGGGAAATGATGGGTAATACCCATTCTAAATCTGAATATATAAAACTGAGTTTAATGACAACTAAAAGATCAAACTCAACTAAAACTGAATCTGACTATGCCAAAATAAAACCCTCTAGTCAACATGCCCAACTAATTGTTGCAAAACAGACACTAAATGACTCAAAATAGAAAGATAACATGTCAACTGTCCTCGAAGAATGATGACTCACCGGACATCAAAAACCAATTTATGTGGCATCTGAGTGCTGAGGATCTAAACCTACATCATGAGAATATGTAGGGTAGAGTATAGTTCAGTAATTGAAAGGTACTGATCATGCATGATAGAAAAAGTTGAATAACATAAACATAACTTAACTAAGCAGTAAAATAAATGATATAATTTGAACATCATAGATATATTGAAACATGTTGAATATTAAGCTAACTGAATGCTATGACCAAGTACATGACATGATGAGACTAAATACTGAACTATAACTGATAATTTGGTCAATGCACTAGAATCTGATTGTGGGAGCTACTATTAACTGACATAAAAACACTAGAGTTATCCATGGAGTCGGATGTATATCCCCATCGAGAGGACCCAATATACCTTGCCAATGGTATAAAGACATGACTAACGTGATCAGTAAAATTGATGCCCACAGAAGGGATTTATCCTAGAGGGCACATTGTTTTGTGACTGTGAGGGTGACTCACTCTTCGTCTACTTGCTATTAAGCCTACTCCCAATTGATTATGTAAAAAACACCTTATGACTGAAGCTCTGTAACATTGAATCGCTAAAAATACTGACATGTTAACTTAAAATGCAACATTAATATACTGATTACGAAACATTCTTAACCGAGGCATGTTTATCTGAATAATTTGACCTAGCAACTCTAATTCATCAACTAAACAAATCTACACAACAAAGGTTTTGAGTTTCATGCATGAACTAAGTAATAATTCTTCGAAAACATGATAATCTGACTAGGAATACTATAACAGTTAATTCATGAAAATACTGAAAAGATAAGAAACCCTAGGTCTAAATATGATATAGAGAATCAATAATCTGACCAATTTCTAGGTACCTAATAAGTGAAACCCACTAGTGGAATGCCACATACCTGGTGACAAATCTCATCGAGAAATCTTTCGATTTTAGGGTTGGATCCGAAGAAAACTCGTTGAGTTCTTTGAGAGGGTTTGGTCAACTCTTTCTCCTTATTTTTTTCAACTTGATGATTTTGGAGGATGAGTTGACTAGGGTATGTTCTAAATTTTTACTAGGCTAATCTGACTAAAACAACAAAGTTTAAGGGTCCAACGCACATGGAAAAGACCAAACAACCTCTGACTTAAAAGTTATCGGGGCCAATTGACGGACAGACCGATAGACCGTCAACTCACCCATGATCCGTTCTGTCAACTGTCGTTGGCTTTTCGAGAGGGGGTTTCTAGGGTCTCGATCAATGGACCATGACTATGGCTCGTAGTATGACCTATGGTCCGTAGTTCCGGCCGTGTGTCGACCCTTAGACACATTTTTCTAGGTTTTCGTGGGAGGAATACAGGTGTCCATGGAAGGACCCCACCTACGATCCGTGGGTGGTGCCTTTCAGTAGCACCTGCAACTTTTAAAATTTGCGTTCTGGTCTGTTTAGGATACGAGGTGTTACATATCTCCCCCATGGGAACATTCTTCGTCGAATGAAGACTAAACTAGCTGAATATGAAGGGAAAGAGCTTCAAACGCTACCACTAAGTTCTGCAAACAAAAATCTAACTAAACTATGTTCCAAGACATACAAATATGTTGAAATAGCAACTATATTTGAAGAAACATGATACTAACAATGAATGTACGTAAGAGTAACTGAAATACTAGAGAGGAACTATAACCTCAAGCTGGAATAGAATCAGAAGGAAAGAGATGAGGGTACTTGGCATTCATGGCTACTTCTTTTCCCAAGTACCTTCCTATACGGATTTACTCCTCAACAAAACCTTAACTGAAGCGACTTCTTTGTTTCTCAACCATCGAACCTGACGATCAAGAATCTCAACAGGCATATCCTCATAAGTGATACTCTCCTTCACAACCACACTATCCAATGGTAGGATGTTATATCACCCACACATTTCTTATACAACCAAATATGAAGACCCGAGATGCACTTCTACTAGTTTTGCGGGCAACTCTAACTCATAATACACTTTAGGGCCTACATATCTAGGGCTGAGCTTCCCTTTCTTGACAAATCTCATCACATTTTTCATATGTGAAACTTTCAGGAATCCCGATCATCAATTTGGAAATCCAAGTCTCTTCTCCTTACATCTACATAGGACTTTTGGTGACTCTAGAATGTCTTTAGTCTATCTCTAGTAGCTGAACTTTTTTTGTGGCATCATCAACTTAATCTAGCCCTATCAAAGCTTTTTCACCTACTTCAAACCAACCAACTTGAGATCTACATCTACGCCCATACAATGTTTCATAAGGGGCCATTAGAATGTTAAAATGGTAACTATTATTGTAGGCGAACTCTATAAGAGAAAGATGATCATACTATGTACCTTTGCAGTCGATCATGCAAGCTCTCGACATGTCCTCTAACATCTGAATTGTACTCTCTCCTTGACCATCTGTCTGTGGATGAAATATTGTGCTGAGGTTAACCTGAGTACCAAGACCTTTATTAAATGACTTCCAAAAATGAGAGTAAATTGAGGACCTTTATCTGAAATGATAGAAAAAGGAACCTATACAACGTGGCTATCTCATTAATGTATATCTTGGTGTAGTACTCTGACGAATTTGCAGTTTTAACGGCCAAAATGTGTGCAGACTTAGTAACTTTTTCAACTATCACCCAAATGGATTCATGCTATCTGCGAGTACGAGGTAAACCTGTAATGAAGTCCATGTTGGCCATTCCCACATCCATGTAGGAATGTTAATCCCTTGAGTCTTACCTCCTGGTTTATGATGTTCTACCTTTACTTTTGTGAGAATTGTGGCACTTAGACAAAAAAATGTCTATATCCCTTTTCATGACATTCCACCAAAAGACTTCCCGCATGTGACGGTACATTTAGTGGTACTTGGACGAATAGAATACCTATAGTTATGGGCTTCGACAAGATTTTGTTGTCTTAACTCACCCACCTTAGGAACACACAGACGACCCTGATAGTGAAGCACATCATCTCCCTCTTTGGAGAAAACCTCAACTTTGTGTTGTGGAACTGCACCCTTAAGTTAAAACAATATAGGGTCACTATTTTTCATTTCCATAACTACTACCAATAAAGATTTTGACCCATTCTGACCTGTCACACCATAATCTGATAAGCTCGTGAGGCAAACTCCTAAGCGAGCAAGCTAGTGAACATCTTTTGCTAGTTCTTTCCTTTCTTCCTCAACATGTTCTATACTACCCATATATAGTATGCTAAGAGCATCTTTTACTACATTGTCCTTACCAAGATGGTAAAGCATATTCATATCATAGTCTTTGAGGAACTTAAGTAATCTCCTATTGCGAAGATTAAACTCTTTCAGGGTGAACATATACGGAAAGATCTTAAGGTTTGTGAACACATCTACATGACCACTATACAAGTACTGTCTCCGAATCCTAAGGCAAAATACTACGACTGGAAGCTTGAGGTCATGAGTCAGATAATATTTCTCACGTATCTTGAGTTGTCTAGAAGCATATGTTATAACATTTCCTTGTTGCATCAACACACAACCTAGAACGACTCGGATGAATCACAATAGATCACATAACTGTCTGAACCCTCTGATAGAGTCAAAACCGAACGTATAGTTAACCTCATTTTCAGTTCTTAGAAGCACTTTTTACGTTCGTCTAACCCCTGAAACTTAACCTTTTCTGAAATAACTTAGTCAATGGGGGGGGGCTATGGATGAAAATCCTTCTATGAACCTTCCCTAATAACTAGCTAAACCCAAGAAACTTCTGATATCTGAAGGAGAGGTACGTTTGGGACATTGTTTCACTACTTCAGTTTTCTTAGAATCCACTCGGATCCCTTCTCTAGATACTATATGCCCAAGTAAAGCAATAGATTACAACCAAAACTCACATTTGTTAAACTAAACAAATAGCTGCCAGTGTTTTAGAGTTTCCATAACAACCCTCAAATGAGTTGCATGTTCTTCCTCATACCTAGGTAAATGAGGATATCATTTATAAAGAAGATAACGAACAAGTCCAAATATTGCTTATACACCCTATTCATCAATTCTCTGAAAGCTACACGAGTATTGGTTAGTCCAATAGAAATAGCTACAAATTCATAATGACCAGACCAAGTCTTGAACATTGTTTTTGGAATGTCCCTATCTCTGAATTTGAGCTGATGATAACGGGGTTTGAGAACTATCTTTGAGAAATGACTAACAACTTAAAGTTAGTTGAACATGTCATCAATCCTTTTAATAGGGTACTTATTCTTGATTGTGACTTTGTTCAACTATCTATAACTAATACACATTTGGAGAGACCGATTTCTCACTTAAACACCTTGAAAGGAAGACCTAGAAAAAAATTGCAAAAAACTATCTGCACAAGTGAACCACGATGTGGTTCACATATGGTTATAGGGTTCATGGTCTGATGAATTTCCCTTGGTGGAAAGTTAGTGTCCACGAGGCCCAGACATCAGACAACGGGACAGAGTCTTGATGACGGATCGTAGTGGCGTTTGTAGGAGCTTAACTAGTAGGCCAACAAGCCTAACCCTCAGACCACCACGCCTAAGTGAGGACCAAGAGGAAATTTATGGTCTGTGGTCCTTCACACGGTTCTTTAACCTGAGCCACCAAACCTCAGCCAAGTGAGGACCACGAGGAACTTGATAATTCGTGGTCCACCATAAAGGTCATTGTAAAGCTACTGAACAAGACCCCCAAAACAAGTATCCATTGACCAAGCACCACGACCGCTCCCACAGTCCGTGGTCCCTTTCACTGTCCGTGAAAGTGGTCATGGTCATCCTAGTCAGATTTTTAAGTGAGGTTATTCTGGTCTTTTTCCCTATACGTTAGATACCTACACTACATCATTTAACCCCCAAAATAAGTAGTTTTAATATGTTTTTGCCAAGAAACATAAGTGGAACTTACCCAAGTCATATCTTTCACCAAAATTCAGAAAATTAGAATGCAAAAGGATAAAGAGGTCGAGCAACCTTAGTTCAAGAACGTAACAAGTTTTCATTAATTCCAGCTCCTATATCAAAATATTTCTCTATGGAATTCGTCACCATGTATGTGAGATTTCACGAGTGGTTTCCTTTCACCCATTAGGTCCCTAAATTTCAGTCAGTTTCTTGATTCTCTTTATATTATATAGACCCAGGGTTTCTTGAATGTTAGAATTTGTTGGGTTTTAGGTTTTAGTATGATCCAAATTAGATTATTACGTTGTTTCTCAGCTTCTTGCATGAAATTTAAAACTCTTGATAAGTAGTTCTTTTAGTTCATGATTTGTACATTCTAGGTCAGTTAATTTAGATATATAGGTGCATGCTTCAGTTTACGAATGTACAAATATCATTATAATTGTTCCATTTTCAGTTTGTATGTCTATATTTTAAGCTATCCATTATTACATCATTTCAGTCACAATATTGCTTATTTACATAATCAATTGGGAGTAGCTTAGTACCGAGTTAGACTAAGGTCAATTACTCTCATAGTCCCAGAACTACGTGCCCCCATAGGTCGTAAGTCCCTTTGTGGGCATAATTTTAGTGACCGATCATGCCAGACATGCCTTTATACCCCTGGAAATGTGCATTGGATCCTGAACTCCACATTTAAGTTATGTGATTTTATGTTGATTATTTGTAGCTCCTACGGTTCAGTCAGACTCTATTGCATTGACCATGTTATCAGTATATTTCAGTAATTCAGTCTTAGCATGTTATAAACTTGATCATTGCATTCAATTAGTTTATTTTCAGCATCCTTATCATGTTCAGATTATATTATTGCTTTATTTTATCATGCATTCTCAGTACCTTTCAAGTACTGATGCATACTTTGCACTATATCTTCTCGTGATATAGGTTCAAGTCCTAAGCAGTAATATAATGCATAGTTCGGTCCCCGACTTTTGGTTTTTCAGCATCACTGGTGAGTCCTCATTCTTCGAGACTGGTGACATGATTATATTTCTTGATTTCATCTTTAGGTTATGTTTTTGCTAAATCTAGTTGGGGCATGTCCTAGCATTTCTTGTGTGTAGAGGATATATTTCAGACATAGTTAGTTTCATCTTTAGTGTTAGAGTTTAACTTTTCATTTGTATTCGAACTCTTAGTTTTCTTATATTGAGATTTAGTATAACGGTATTCCCTATAATTTCAAATTACCATAGGATTTAGCTTCCTCACAGTGTTTATTGATTTAGTTTACTTTAGTATGCTTATGATATACCACAGGGCTATCTTGAGGTCATTAGTGATCCTACGTCTCGTGTCCGCAACTAGGGGTTAGACTCAGGTCGTGAGAAACTTGGTATCAGAGAATTAGATTTATGTATCCTAGGATGTCTGAAAGTCCATAATAAGTAGATTTCTTTTCATGGGTGTGAAGTGAACCACATCACATGAGATAGAGGTACAAAGTGTTTTAGGAAAACTTCATTTTCTTACTACTCTTATCGTGCATGAGGTAACATCCAACTTCTCACGATAATACTTCATTGTGCATTTCAAATGATGCCTCCTAGTAGAGCTTATGCAAAAAATGCAAATGCCAGGAATTCAAACGGAGCTCCTCCTGTCCCAGATCAAGAAGTTTCGAATGCTGAGTTTTAGAATGCTATCTAGTTGTTGGCTCAGAGTGTGACCAACCAGAACAATCACTAGGTCCCAATTTCGGCAAATACTAATGTTGGGCAACTGCAACTAGATTGGAGATTTTGTTAAGATGATTCCTCCTACTTAGGATCACAAATTGGTGTGGATCCTCAAAAGTCCATAGATGAGGTCAAGAAGATCATTCAAGTGATGTAGGTAACTAGGAGTGATCGGGGAGAGTTGTATTTTACCAACTTAATGATGTGGATCATATCTAGTATACTTAGTTGAAACATAATAGGGATACAGATGCAACTCTTATGACTAAAGATTGTTTTAGTGAAACCTTTCTAGGCAGGTTCTTCCCAAGAGAGCTAAGAAAGGCAAAAGCTCAGGAGTTCATGAACTTAAGGCAAAATAAGATGAGATTCCAAGAGTATGGACTCAAGTTCACCCAAATCTCCAGGTATGCTCCTTACATGGTCGTCAATTCTAGGGCTCAAATGAACAAGTTTCCTTATGGGGTATCCGACCTTGATAAAATAGAGTGTAGGAATGCTATGTTGAAGATATGAATATCTCTAGGCTCATGATTCATGCTCAATAGGTTGAGGGATATAAGCTTAGGGAATAAGCTAAGGAGAATAAGACGGTTATAACATGCAACTATGTATTCTCAACAAAAATCAGATTGTAGAAATCGCTCACAGTCTCAGAAGAGCTTTTTAGCCCCAACACATTCATCAGCTAGTGTTCTATCCTCCAAGTTTATACATGATCATGAAGGTAGGGCATTAGGCCCTAAGTCTTAGGGAAGTGTTTCAGGAACCATAACCTACCCAAGTGTTCCTAAGAGTGGTAAGAACTATCTGGGTGAGTGCCTTTCATGAAATGAAGAATGTCTTCGGTGTGGTCAGTTTGGTCACAGGTTGAGAGATTGTCCTACTAAGAAGTGTCAAGGTGGTAGTAATAGTAGAGCTCATTCTACAACTTCAGCACCAGCAGGTCGCCCGACTCAACAGGGTAACTAATATGGTACAGGTTGTGGACATCACCAAAACAGGTTGTATGCTCTTCAGGATCACCAAGATTAGGAAGACTATCCTGATGTAGTCACTGGTACGTTACGAATCTTTAATGTCCATGTTTATGGTTTGTTAGATCCAAGGGCAACTTTTTTCCCTTAAAATTACTTATATAGAAGTCAAGTTTGATGTTAGTCCTGAAACTCTCTCAGAACCCTTCTTAGTCTCTACTTTAGACGGTGACCCATCTAGATGAGTTTATAGAAATTTCCCTATCACGATCTCTCAGAAAGTCACCTCAACAAATTTCGTAGAGTAAAAATGATAGACTTTTATATCATTCTAGGCATGGATTGGTTACATTCCTATTATTCCCCGATCGATTGTAGAACTAGACTTGTTCATTTTTAGTTTTTTAACGAACTGGTCTTAGAATGGAAGGGTAGTAGCCTAGAGCCTATGGGTCGATTCATATCTCACCTTAAGCCAAGAATAATGATTTTTAAGGGTTGTCTCTATCATCTAGTTTGGGTTAAGGATTCAAGCTCCAAAACCCAAACTCTTGATTTAGTTCAAGTAGTTAAATAGTTCCCGAAAGTTTTTCTAAAGTATCTTCCCAGAATTCCTCCCCAAAGGGAAATGGTCTTTGGAATTAATCTCCTTCCACATAGAATGGCCCATCATAGCTTAAGGAATTGAAAAGAAGTTGAAATACCATCTAGATAAAGGCTTCATCAAACCTAGTATTTTCTCTCGGGGTGCAGTGTTGTTTGTGAAGAAGAAACATGGTTCCCTCATAATGTGCATTGACTATAGGCATATGAACAATGTCACAATAAAAAATAAGTATCTCATCCCAGGATTGATGAATTGTATGGCCAACTTCAAGGTGCTAGTCATTTCTCAAAGATAGTCCTCAGATTTGGTTATCATCAGCTTAGACTCGAATATAGTGGATTTTAAAGGCAACCTTTAGAGCTCTATATAGTCATTATGAAAATATAAGTAGTGAAACAATAGCCCAGACCTATCTTTCCTGTAGATATCATAAGATTTTGGGGTTTGGTGGCTATTACATAAGGTTCGTGGAAGGATTTGCATCCATAGCCTCTCCATTGACTAAGTTGATGCAAAAAAGGTTAAGTTTAAGTGATCGGATGATTTTGAGAAAAACTTCACAGAGATGAAAACTAGGTTGACTACAACGCCTATTTTGACTGTACGAGAGGGTTCAGACGATTATGCTATATGTTGTGATGCATCCATAGTCGAAGTACGTTGTGTGTTGATGTAGCGAGGTAAGGTTATAGACCATGCTTCTAGATAGATTAATGTGCATGAGAAGAAGTATCCAACTTATCACCTCGAGCTTGTAGCATTAGTGTTTGCAGTTAAGATTTAGAGACATTACTTGTACGGTGTTCACGTCAATATGTTTACAAACCATAATAGCCTTCAATATGTGTTCAGACCAAAAGAGTTGAATCTTCGCTAGAGAAGATGGCTTCAACTTCTGAAGGATTATGATATGAGTGTTCATTACCACCCTGGTAAGGCCAATGTAGTAGAAGATGCTCGTAGCAGACCATCTATGGGTAGTGTAGCACATGTTGAAGAAGAAAGAAAAGAACTAGCGAAGTATGTTAATAGGATTGCTTGCTTAGGAGTTCGTCTTATTAGCATAACTGATTGTGGTCGGTGTGACAGTTCAGAATGGGTCAAAATCTTCATTGGTAGTAGAGGTCAAGGAAAATCAAGACAGTGATCCGATATTGCTCCACCAAAAGGGTGTAGTCCATTAGTAGAGAGTTAAGGTTTTCTCCCAAAGGAAAGATGGTGTTCTTCGGTATCAAGGGTGACTATGTGTTCCCAAGGTGGGTGAGTTCAGACAATAGATTCTTGAAAAAGCCCATAATTCTAGGTATTCTATTCATCTAGGCTCCATTAAGATGTAATAGACAAAGGAACCCCATGAAACATAATTATATCATTAATAAAATCTTGGCGTAGTGCCCTGGTGAATTTGTGGTCTTAACAGCCAAAAATGTGCAAACTTAGTAACTCTGTCAACTATCACCCAAATGGAGTCATGAAGTCCGTGTTGATCACTTCCCACTTCCTGGTAGGAATGTTAATCCCTCGAGTCCTACCTCATGGTTTCTGAGGTTCTACCTTTACTTGCTGACAATTAGGGCACTTAGCCATAAAATCTTGCTATATCCCTTTGCATTCCATTCCACCAAAAGACTTCCCAAATGTGACGATACATCTTTGTGGCACTTGGATGAAAAGAATACCTAGAGTTATGGGCTTCTACAAGAATCTGTTGTCTCAAATCACCTACCTTAGTAACACATAAACGACCATGATAGTTAAACACACCATCTCCCCCTTGGGAGAAAACCTCAACTTTGTGTTATTGAACTGCACCCTTCCGTTAAAACAATATAGGGTCACTGTTTTGCATATCCATAACCTCTGCTACCAATGAAGATTTTGACCCATTCTGAATGTCACGCCACAATCTGATATGCTCGTAAGGCAAACTCCTAAGTTAGGAAGCCAATGAACATCTTTTGCTAGTTCTTTTCTTTCTTCCTCAACATGTGTTACACTACACATAGATACTCTTCTTAGAGAATCAGCTACTACATTGGCCTTACCAGGATGGTAAAGCACGTTCATATCATAGTCTTTAAGGAACTCAAGTCGTCTCCTCTGGCGATATTCAACTCTTTCCGGGTAAACACATACTAAAGGCTTTTATGGTCTGTGAACACATCTACGTGACAACCATACAAATAATGTATCCAAATCCTAAGGGAAAGTACTACAGCTGGAAGATCTAGATCATGAGTCAGTTAGTTCTTCTCATGCATTTTAAGTTGACTAGAATCATACGTTACAACCTTACCTCGCTGCATCAACACACAACCTAGACCGACCCCAGATGCATCATAATAAATCACATAACCGTCTTAAACCTCTGGTAGAGTCAGAATAAGAGTTGTAATTAACCTTATTTTCAGTTCTCAGAAGCTCTTTCCACACTCGTCTAAACATTGAAACTTAACATTTTCTTAAACAACTTAGTCAATGGGGAAGCTATGGATGAAAATCCTTCCATGAACCTTCTATAATAACTAGACAAACCCAAGACACTTCTAATATCTGAAGGAGAGGTAGGTGTGGGCCATTGTTTAACTACATCTATTTTCTTAGAATCCACTCAGATTCCTTCGGAAGATATTATATTCCTAAGGAAGCAACAAATTGCAACCAAAACTCACATTTTCTAAACTAAGCAAATAAGCGGCGATCTTTGAGAGTTTGGAGGACAACCCTCAAATGAGTTGCTATTCTTCCTCATTCCTAGGTTAAACGAGGATATAATCTATAAAGACGATAATGAACAAGTCCAAATACTGCTTGAATACCCCGTTCATCAATTCCATGAACGTTGGAAGAGCATTGGTCAGTCCAAATGAAATAACTACAAATTCATAATAACCATACTGAGTCCTGAAGGTTGTTTTCAGAATGTCACTATCTCTGAGTCAGAGATGATGATAATGGGGTCTGAGGTATATCTTCGAGAAATGACTAGCACCTTAAAGTTGGTCGAACATGTCATAAATCTTGGGAATAGGGAATAAGCTGGGAATAGGGTACTTATTCTTGATTTGACTTTGTTCTACTGTCTATAATTAATGCACCTCTTGAGAGACCCGTCTTTCTTTTTCACTATAACACCTCAAAACCATACTTAGAAAATAATTGCAGAAAAATATATGAACTAGTGAACCACGACAGGGTTCACAAACTGTGATAGGATCCACAGTTTGTTAACCTACCCATGGTTGAGAATTAGACTCCACCAGGCCTAGACATGAGACAATGATACACTTCATGAGCCGTAATATTGACGGCGGATTGTGGTGACATTTGTAGGAGCTTAACCAGCAGTCTACCAAGCCTAGATCTTATACCCCTACGCCTAAGTGAGGACCAGGAGGACCTTCACTGGTAATGGTCCTTTAAACGGTCTGTGAACTCGAGCGACCAGAACCCCACCCAAGTGTGGACCACGAGGACATTCACAGTCTATGGTCCTCCACATTGGTCGTGTAAGGCTCATGAACAAGACCACCAGAACAAGTCGCCACTAGCCAAGGACCATGATCAGTTCGATGGTCCGTGAAAGTGGTTGTGGTCAGCCTCGTCAAATTATTAAATGAGGTTATTTTGGTCCTTTTCCCTATTTTTTGGACACTTAAACTACGTCGTTTAACCCCAAAACCACGTGTTTTTTGTCAATTTAGCCTAGAAGCATACGTGGAACTTACCCAAGTTATATCTTTCACAAAAATTTAGAAAATTAGAATGCAAAAGGAGAAAGCGTTCGAGCATCCCTAGTTCTAGAATGCATCAAGTTTCCATCAGTTCCAGCTCCAATATCGAAAGATTTCTCTATTGAATTTGTCACCAAGTATGTGAGAGTTCACTAGTGAGTTCCTTTCACCCATTAGGTCCCTAGATTTCAGTCAGTTTCTTAATTCCCTTAATAATATGTAGACTTAGGCTTTCTAGAATGTTAGTAATTGTTGGGTTTTAGATGTTAGTATGATCCAAATTAGATTATCATGTTGTTGCTCAACTTCTTGCATGAAATGCAGAACCCTAGATAAGTAGTTTTTTTAGTTCATGAATTGCACATGCTAGCTCACTTAATTTCAGATACATACATACATGCTTCAATTTATGAGTGTCCCAATATCAGTATAATTGGTGCATTTGTAGTTTATATGTCCATATTTTGATCTATCCAACATTACATCATTTCAGTAATAATATTACTTATTTACGTAATACATTGTGTGTAGCTTAAAACTGAGTTAGACAAGGGTCAGTCACCCTCATAGTCACAGCTTTATGTGCCCCCGTAGGTTGTAAGTCCCTCTATTGACATCATTTTATTGATCATGCCAATCATGATTCTATACATTTTGCATGATGTATTGGGTAGTCTCGATTAGGCGTATACATTGGACTCCGCATTTAACTCATGTGGTTTTATGTTGTTTATTAGTAACTCCTATGGTTCAGTCACTCTATTGCAGTGACCATGTTATCAATATAGTTTAGTAATTCAGTCTTAGCATGTTATAAACTTGGTTATTACATTCAATTAGTTCATGTTCAAATTATATCATTGTTTTATTGCTCGATTCTGTTACTTATTGTTTAGTTTTATACTATCCTGCATGTTTAATACCTCTCAAGTATTGACGCATACTTTGTGCTACATCTTTTCGTGATGTAGTTCAAGTCCTCACTAGTAATTTCACACATAGATCGGTCCCTGATATTTAGTTCATCAACATCAGTGGTGAGTCCTCATTCTTCGAGAACTAGTGACATGATTATGTTTCTTGATTTTAGCTTTAGTTTTAGTTTTGCCTAAATCTAGCTGGGGTTTGTCCCATCATTTCTAGTCAGTAGAGGCTAAATTTCATATATAGTTAGTTTCAGATTTAGTGTTACAGTTTAAATTTTAATTTAATTCAAACTCTTAGTTCTCTTATTGTGAGATTTTGTATATGGGTATTTCCCATTATTTTAGATTACCATTTGATTTAGCTCTCTTACACTGTTTATTGATTTAGTTTAGCTTAGTATGCCTATGATATGCCGACATGGCTAGCTCTGGGTCACTAGTGATTCTAAGTCCTGTGTCCGCTTCCAATGGGTAGACTAGGGGCATGACAAAGTTCGTATCAGAGAATTAGATATATGTGTCCTAGAATGTCTAAAAAGCCACACTAAGTAGATTCGTTTACATGGGTGTGAACTGCACCACATCTCATGAGAGGGAGGCTACAAAGTGTTTTGGAAAACATCATTTTCTTGCTACTCTTATCGTGTGTGAGGTATGATCCAACACTTACTCTATCCTTCATTATGCATTTCTATCATGACTCATCGTAGATATTATGTAAGAAATGCAAATGCCAGGAATGCAAATGCAGCTCCTCCACTTCCCGATCAGGAAGTTTTGAATGATGAGTTTTAGAATGCTATCCAATTGTTGGCTCGGAGTGTGACCAACCAGAACAATCAGTGGGTCCCAGTTTTGGCAGATGCTAATGTTGGGTCAATGACAACTAGAGTAAATATTTTGTTAGGATGAATTCTCTTGAGTTCTTAGGATCGCAGATTGATGAGGATCCCCAAAAGTTCATAAATAAGTTTAAGAAGATTTTTGAAGTGATGCAAGTAACTGGGAGTGATCGGGTTGAGTTGTATCTTACAAATTTAAGGATGTGGCTTATATCTGGTAGGGTACAGATGCAGCTCCTATCACTTAAGATTGATTTAGTGAAACCTTTCTAGACAGGTTCTTCCCAAGAGAGCTAAGGGAGGCAAAAGCAGAGGAGTTCATGAACTTAAGGCAAGGTAACATGAGAGTCCAAGAGTATGGACTCAAGTTCACCCAACTCTCCAAGTATGATCCTCACATGGTCGCCGATTCCAGGGATCAAATGAACAAGTTTCTTTATTGAATATCTGACCTTGCAAAAACAGAGTGTAGGAATGCTATGTTGCTAGAAGATATGAATATCTCTAGGATCATGACTCATGCTCAGTAGGTTGAGGGAGATAAGCTTAGGGAACAAGCTAAAGAGAATAAGAAGGCTAGAATAGGTAAATATGAGTATTCTCAATAGAAATTGGGTGAGGGAAATTGCTCACAGTTTCATCAGAAATTTTGAGCTCCGGCGCCTTCATCAACTAGTGTTCCATCTTCCAAGTTCAAATATGATCATAAAGTTAGGGCATTAGGCTCTTAGTCAAAGGGAAGTGTTTCAGGCACCCAAACCTACCCAACTCGTCCTAAGTGTGGTAAGAACTATCTAGGTGAGTGTATTGCAGGACAAGAAGGATGTTTTGGGTGTGGTCAGTTTTATCACAGGTTGAGAGATTGTCCTTCTAAAAGGTGTCAAGGTGGTAGTAATAGTAGAGCCCAGCATACAACTTTAGCAGCACCAGCAGGCCAGTCAACTTAACAGGGTAACTCATTTTGTACAGGTGGCAGACATCACAAAAATAGATTGTATGATCTTCAGGATCGACAGGATCCATAAGATTCTCCTCATCTAGTCACTGGTACATTACGAGTCTTTATTGTCGATGTTTATGGTTTGTTAGGTCCATGGGCTACTCTTTCCTTTGAAACTGTTTATATAGTAGTCAAGTTTGATGTTGTCCAAAAAATCTCTTAGAAGCCTTCTTAGTTTCTACTCTAGTTGGTGACCCAGCTAGAGGAGTGTACAAAAATCGCCCTGTCACAGTCTCTTAGAAATTCACCTCAACAAATTTTGTAGCGTAGAAATGGTAGACTTTGATATCATTATAGGCATAGATTGGTTACATTCGTGTTATGCCTCAGTCGATGCAGAACTAGGATTATTCGTTTTCAGTTTCCAAACTAACCATCATAGAATGGAAGAGTAGTAACCTACAGCCTATGGGTCGATTCATTTTTTACCTTAAGGATAGAAAAATGATTTATAAGGGTTGTCTATTTCATATAGTTCGGGTTAAGGATTCAATCTCTGAAACCCAAAATCATGAGTCAATTCCACTAGTTAAAGGGTTCGGTGAAGTTTTTCCAAAATATCTTCCCGAAAGTGATCTCCTTCCACATATCGAGCCTATCTCAATTCCTCCTTACAGAATGTCCCAAGCAGAGCTTAAGTAATTGAAAGAGAAGTTGAAACACCTTCTAGATAAAGGCTTCATCAGACCTAGTATTTCCTCATGGGGTGCACCAGTGTTTTCTGCGAAGAAGAATCATGGTTCCCTCATATGTACATTGACTATAGGCAGTTAAACAAGGTCACAATAAAGAATAAGTATCCCATCCCTAGGACTGATGACTTGTTTGACCCATTTTAGGGTGCTAGTTAGTTCTCAAAGATATACCTCAGATCTGGTTATCATCAGCTTAGAGTCAGCTAACATTCTAAAGATAGTCTTTAAAACTGGGTAGTCATTATGATTTTGTAATTATGTCATGTTTACTAACCAATGCTCCTGCAGCTTTCATGATTTGATAAATAGAGTGTTCAAGAAGTATTTGGACTTGTTCATTATCGTCTTTATTGATGGTATCCTCATTTACTCTAGGAATAAGGAAGAACATATGAATCATTTGAGGGTTTTTCTACAAACTCTCAAAGATCGCCAGTTATTTGAAGTTTAGCAAGTGCAATTTTTGGTTGTAATTTGCTTCTTTCCTTTGGCATATTGCGTGTAGCAAAGGGATCCGAGTGGATTCTCAGAATATAGAAATAGTGAAACAACGGCCCATACCTACCTATCCTACAGATATTAGAAGTCTCTTGGATTTGGCAAGCTATTACAGAAAGTTTGTGGAAGGATTTTCATCCGTAGCCTCTCCATTGACTAAGTTGACGTAGAAAAAGTTTAAGTTTCAGTGGTCGGATCATTGTGAGATAAGCTTCACAGAACTGAAAACTAGGTTGATTACAACTCCTGTTTTGACTCTACCATAGGGTTCAGATGGTTATGTTATCTATTGTGATGCATCCAGAATTGTCCTAGGTTATGTGTTGATGCGGCGAGGTGATTTTATAGCTTATGCTTCTAGAAAACTTAAGGTGCATGAGAAGAACTATCCAACTCATGACCTCGAGCTAGCAACAGTGGTATTTGCGCTAAGATTTGGAGACATTACTTGTATGGTGTTCACGTAGATGTATTCACAAACCATAATAGCCTTCAATATGTATTCACGCAGAAATACTTGAATCTTTTCTAGAGAAGATAGCTTGAATTCCTCAAAAATTATGATATGGGTGAGTGTTACCACCCTAGTAAGGCCAATATAGTAGCAGATGCTCTTAGCAGGCTATCTATGGATAGTGTAACACATGTTGTGGAATAAAGAAAGGAACTAGTGAAGGATGTTCATAGGATTGCTCGCTTAGGAGTCCATCTTATCAGCATAACTTATTGTGACCGATGTGATAGTTCGGAATGGGCCAGAATCTTCATTGGTAGTAGAGGTCAAGGAAAAGCAAGACAGTGATCCGATATTGCTCCAGCTAAAGGGTGCAATCCATTAACAGAGAGATAAGGTTTTCTCCCAAAGGGGAGATGGTGTGCTTTGCTATCACGACCGATTATATGTTCTGTAACACCCCGTATCCAAAACACACAAGAAATCAGCATTTCAAAAAAGTTGTAGGTACAATTTACGGTCACTATCTACAGATTGTAGTCTGATATATGGCCCGTACTATAGGTCCATAGTTGACATCTGCAACCCCTCCCAAAAGTTTAACTCAGAAAATCGACTAAGTCTCGACCCACGGACAGACTGACGGTCTGTAAGTCACATAATGGTCTATTAATGGTGTCTGTGCATTGAGAGTCTTGTTACCCAACCTTTGAAATGAACGACAGAAGACCAGCACAGATCGTCGTTTGATCTACGGTCCGTAGGTATGACCATAGGTAAAGGTTAGCAGATAGTTAGGGGGAAAATGTTGTTGGGATAACTTCAAATGGTCATAACTTTTAGCACAAAATGTATTAGGTGTCCTATGACCTATGATATGATAGACAATTAAATTATCTTCCCAAGGCCACCGAGTTTGCCAAAATTCGACCTCAGAGTAAAACATTATGCCCATTTTAGTGAAGGCCTGTCGATCAGACCCAAACGACGGACTGTCGATTGAAGGACGGCCCGTTAAGTCCATGTCATTGATTGCTCCGAGAACAATTAAATCAGGGATCTTTTGGTCTTTTCCTACTTTGTTACCCCTAAGATACATCGTTCTACCCTAAATCATGAGATTTTAGTCAGTTTAAGCCTAGAAACATAACTAAAACTTACCTAAGTCAAAATCATTAACCAAAAATTAAAAAATTAGAAGCAAAAATGAGAAAAAGGTCAAGAACCCTAGTTCAAGAATGTAGCATGGTTTCCTCAGTTCCATCCCCAATATCTAAAGATTTCTTCGTGGATTTCATCACCAGGTATGTGGGATTCACTAGTGGTTCCTTTCACCCATTGGGTCCCTAGATATCAGTCAGATTCTTGATTCCCTTATCATGATTAGACTTAGGGTTTCTAGAATTTCAGCAAATTACCATGAATTAGTTAGTTGTATGTTCCAAATCATATTTCCACGTTATTACTCAGTTTATTGCATGAATTTCAGAACCCTAGCTATGTATTTCTTTAGTTCTTAAATTACACATACTAGGTCAGATATTTCAATTACTTCAGATATACATGCCTCAGTTATTAATGCATCATTATCAGAATAATTGTTGCATTCTCAGTTTGCATGTTCACTTTTGAGATATCCAGTATTTACAGAAATTCATTCATAATATGTTAATCACTTAATTCATTGGGAGTAGCATAATACCGAGTTGGACTAGGGTTCAGCCTACCCAAATAGTCCAGAACTACTAGCCAAATAGGTTGTAAGTCCCCTCTGTGTGCATCAGTTTAGTGATCACGCCAGCATGCCTTTGTACCTCTTGCAGGATATATTGGGTCATCTTGATGGGCGTATACATCGGACTCCACATTTAGCTCATATGGCTTTATTATCGGTTATTAGTAGCTCCCACAGTTCAATCAGACTCTATTGCATTACAGTTCAGTTAGTAATTAGCCTCAGCTAAATTTGGTCATTGCATCCAATTAGCTGAGTATTCAGTAGATCATGTTCAGAATATTATACTTGCTTTTGTGCTTGTTTAGTTATATTTTATTTCAGCTCTGCTCTATCCTACATGCTCAGTACCTTTCAAGTACTAACGCATACATGCGCTACATCTTCTCGTGATCTAGGTTCAGTTTCTGAGCATCCAGATCAGTTTAGATCGATTCCCAATCTCCATTTCAGCAGAACAAGTGGTGAGTCCTCATTCTTCAAGAAAAATAGTCATGAATTTATTTTAGTACTTTTAGTCTTTTAGTTTTACATTTTGCTAGATTTAGGTGGAGCCTGTCCCAGCATTTTTAGTCAATTAGAGGCTATTTTAAGACATAGTTAGATTCAGCTAAGTATTGAGTTAATATATTCTTGTATTTAACTCATCATAATTTTCATTTATATCAGTTATTGCATATGGGTATTCCTCATCTTTTCATTCTAATTATGATTTAGCTTCCGCATCAGTTTATTATATTTAGTATGCACATGATCATGCCAACAGGGTTATCTTGGGTTCACTTGTGGTCCTAGGTACCGTGTCCGCGTCTCAGAGGTAGCTCGCTGCATGAAAACTTGGTATCAGAACACTAGGTTTAAGTGTCCTAGGATGTCTGAAAAGCCGCACTAAGTAAAGTCCTTTTCATGGGTCTAAAGTGCACCACATCTAATGAAAAGGAGGTTATGAAGTGTTTAGGGAAAACTTCACTTTCTTGTTACTCTTATCGTGCATAAGGTATGATATAATTCCATTCTAACTCAAGGTTCTACGTTTCAAATCATGCCTCCTTGTAGAGCTAACGCCAAGAATGCGAATGCTAGGAATGCAAACGCAACTCCTCTAGTCCCATATCAGGAAGTCTACAATGTTGAATCAAGGAATTCCATTCAGATGTTGGCTCAGCGTGTCGCCAACCAGAACAATCAGCGGGTTCAAGCTCTTATGAATGTTAATGGTGGATCAGCATCATCAAGTGTCCGTGACTTTGTTAGGATGAATCCCCCTTAGTTCTTAGGATCACCAATTGGTGAAAAATCCTTAAAATTTCTTGGATGAGATCAAGAAGATCTTTGAGGTGATGCAGGTCACTGGAAATGATCAGGTTGAATATTTGTCACATATGGGGAGCACCCCCTAGACGTAACCGGCGTCGTCATTCTCTTTGAGGACTAAGACTAGACTCTTAGCTTACATCATTACATTCATAGGTCAAAATTAGCGGAAATTTAAAACTTTTCGTTACTTCTACATTGAGGTTTACATAGACCTCTACATAACATAGTATATATAGAGAGAGTATACATAGACCCTTCGTAGATGAAGATTACTTGGTCTTCTACTTTTATCGCACATAGATATAGAGAAATATAACATAGTCTCTAATAGTCGTCTCATCTCATAACCATCTACTAAGCGTATAACAATTTGGGCTTAGCCAATGCATCAATGAAATAAGACCACATATAGGTATACAATGTTTAGTATCCAAATGAAAAGGAAAGAAACATAAGAGTCTTAATACTAAACCAACTTCATAAGCTTGATAGTGGCATTGCCCTCGGAAAGTGAGGACCTACCCAACTTGGATGATTAAGAATTCTAAGTCTTCTTCAAAGTCGTCTCCAAAATCCCTTCAACGACCGGAACCTAAAATGTTTGGGAAAAGGAAGAAACGGGGTTAGTACACCACTTGTACTAAATATGAGGACATATGCACACATATTATGAAATCATGCTAAGAAAAGGGATATTTCATAAAGGTATTGGAATTTACTTTGAAAAGCTTTATGCACATTCAATAAGACCATACCAATCAATAAAACATATTCATTAAGTCATAGGCATGTACATCACAAGACAAACAACACTAAGTCTAGTCAAGTAAACATGCATATCATATAATTGAAACGCATAGTCAAAGTAACTCTATCATCAAACATGCATATCATATAATTGAAACGCATAGTCAAAGTAACTCTATCATCAAGTTATAATAGCAACAAGCATGAATAAGAGCACATTTCAGCAAGACCATTACTCATGACCCTCTTTAAGTCCATTTGTCCAATGACTAAGCAAAGCCCCATAACCTTACTTAATCAAGTAAGCCTATCAAGAACCATAAACAATGTCCAACTTCACATAACATAACATTAAGAGTACATAATATCATACATTACCAATGTAGACCAAATACATGTTCATAAGAGTAATCAACATCACATAATGTCATTAACATGTAAGATCATCATATACATATCATTTACATTTATAGCATATACATACATACGAACATCCTCATAAGACTTCCCTTAAGGCTAACTAGTGCAATATATAGGTAGAGTCTCATACCCCTACCTAGACAAAGTTAAACCCCTTAAGTCATCTTAGTTAGAGTTCAATCCTTTAGTTCATTTTACCTTTTTGGGAACATCTTGCCTTAACCGACATAGACCACATGAGCTAATATGGAATCCGGTGTCATGGAACCCTACACCAAAGGAAGGCGGACTACTTCCCAAGGTAGTACCAAAACATGAACATAGCAACTACGTGGATCCACTAGCTAGTAATCCTATGGGGGGCGACATAGTTCAAGAACTAAGAGATATAGTTGGGAGCCTCTTTATGTATTATATTCTCCAATCTCAAGGGTACATTAGTGATCCTACATGTTAATCTATTCATAATATCAAGAAGAAATCATAAAAAAAAGTAATTCGTAACATCAATTTCGTATTGGATGAAAACCCAACTTTTGAAATCAATTTGATGGAACCCTTTGAGGAAAGAGGTCTCAAAGGTGAAAGGAATACCATACCTTAATAATTGATGAAGATTGATGGAGAAAATTGACCCTTTGCAGCCCTTGAACCCACCTCTAGCTTTGTCTTCAATGGGGTTTCTTTGGGAGAGAGAAAGAAGAGAGAAGGAAGAGAGTTTTGGATTTGGGAAATTATAAGAGCTTAGGTTAGTCTAATTAACTTATGAGATTTATATAGGTGGTTAACTAACTTAACTAGACCTTCTGTGACCCCTAATTAATTAACCTCCTAAATAAGCCAACTAATTAATTAACTTAAGTTAAAACATTCAGCAAAACAGACCCCTAACAGACGAGACCCCGATCGACGGTCCGTCTGTGAGACGACGGCCACAGGACCCTCCGTCCTGTTGATCCGTCGTTTGGTCAGATACTATGAAAAATGACCATTCCAAGATTTTGTCTAAGTGATCATTGGCGGTGGCCATTGATGCCCCGTCGATTGACAAATGCCCCGTCGATGGCACTCGTCTGTCCTTGGCAGTCCTTTGACCCCAAAATGCAAGGGTCCTCCTCAAGGGCCCTTGGTTGGTCCTTGGGGAGTCATGCCCGGGTATTTCGACTATAAATTAGTTCTAATACGTGTTAGACACCCTTCCACTCATCATTTTTCGACTCTTAAAAGCTAGTCAAAAAGGCTAAGGCATGCTAGTACCTCATTAAACTAGTTTCTGGACGTCATGGACGTTCTTGGAAGTTTTGGTATCTCGAAATGACTTATATTCATTAAAATAGACCTTAAAACAGTGTCTAAACCTTATGACACTCATGTTAGGCTCTAGAACACGTCTTAGATTTTTGAAGTGTTACAGAATTGGCATCATATCAACTGAAAGATGTTGCTTATATTTGGTACACTCAGTGGAAGAAAAATAGGGGTACAGATGCAGCTCCTATTACATGAGATTGCTTTAGTGTGACCTTTGTGGACAGGTTTTTCCAATAGAGTTCAGAGAAGCAAAGGCCCATGAATTCATGAACTTAAGGCAGGGTAACATAACGCTCCAAGAGTATGGGCACAAATTTAACCAACTCTCAAGGTATGCTCCTCACATGTTTGCTGACTCCAGGGCTCAGATGAATAAGTTCTTGTATGAAGTGTAAGATTTGCTGAAAACTGAGTGCAGAAATGCTATGTTACTAGGAGATACGAACATCTCTAGGCTTCTGAATCATGCTCAAAAGGTTGAGGGTGATAAGCGTAGGGAACAGGCCAAGGAGAATAAAAAGGCTAGGACTGGGAACTATGACTATTCTCAGCAGAAATCGGGTGGTGGAAATCGCTCGCAGAGTCAGCAGAAATTTTCAACCCCAACCCCTTAATCAGCTAGTGTTCCATCCTCCAAGAACAGGTATGATTAGAAGGTTAGGGAACCAGGATCTAAGTCTCGGGAAGTGTTTCAGGCACCAAGACTTACCCCAATTGCCCTAAGTGTAGTAAGAACCATCCAGAGGAGTGCCTCACAGGAAAGGAAGGATGCTTTGGGTGCGGTCAGTCTGGTCACAGGTTGAGGGATTGTCCTTCTAGACAAGGTCAAGGAGGTGGTAATGGTAGAGCTCAGTCTACAACTTTAACAGCACCAGAGTCGCCCGACTCAGCAGGGTAACTCATCTGGTACAGGTGGCAGCCATCACGAGAACAGGTTGTATGCTCTTCAGGCTCGCCAGGATCAGGAAGGTTCTCCTGATGTAGGCACTAGTACGTTACGAGTCTTTGACCTTGATGTTTATGCATTGTTAGATCCATGGGCTACTCTTTCTTTTGTAACTCCTTACATAGCAGTCCAAGTCAGTGTTAGTCCAGAAAGTCTCTCAGAACCATTCTCAGTCTCTACTCTAGTGGGTAACCCAGTTATAGCTAGACGGGTATACAGAAAATGCCCTGTCATAGTCTCTCAGAAAGTCACCTCAAAAGATCTTGTAGAGTTAAAAATGGTAGACTTTGATGTCATTCAAGGCATGGATTGGTTACATTCATGTTATGCCTCAATTGATTGTAGAACTAGGATTGTTTGTTTTCAGTTTCCAAATTAACCAATCTTAGAGTGGAAGGGCAGTAGCTTAGCGCCTATGGGTCGATTCGTTTCTTACCTTAAGGCCAGAAAGATGATCTCTAATGGTTATCTCTATCATCTAGTTCGGTTTATGGATTCTAGCTCTGAAACCCCAACTCTTAAGTCACTTCCATTTCACTATGTGTCAATTAAAATCGAAAGATATTGATACTTAAGTACATGTTCCTTTCTTTTGCTCAAAAATTATTCTTATTCTTTATCTTTGCATTAGTGGGGGATTGTGAATAATATTCCTTTTCTTTTAATTCAAAGGATAAGTTACATCTTTTAACTCTCCGTAATTAATCTATGTGAACATTGCTAAGTTGTTAGTATATATGAAACAGGAGAGAAACTTGCACATTAATGGTTCACATTTATCTCAAGTGTTAGTTTCTTAACTTGGTAAGAAAATATAGAAAGTATTCAGAAGACTTGCAGTTACTTTTGTATTATGACAAATTTGTCATTAAAGTAAGAGTAAATTTATTATATGTTTGTTTCTTATATTTGATGGTTGAGAACGTAAATAATTTTCCTATTTAAGGAGTATCATTTGGGAGCTAAATATATAGAAGAAAAACAAAAAAGACATTCCTTTTATTTACAATCTCATCCTCTAATTCCTTTATTTGTTTAAATAATTCTTCTTCCTATTGTAAATTCCTGTGCCATTGTTTTTGTGCAACTCCAAACTTTCAGTCATGAGTGCACGTGTTTGAGAGTAATTGTGGAACCTTGGGGAGCGATTGGCTACAAAGATTTACACATGATCGAGTCGGGTCAAAATCACTTTCAAGGCAATGGCTTGCCTCGACATGATATTTGTGATGAGTTATTTCCTACTTTATAATTCTAATCCAATATCAAAATTGTAGAATATTTCCCAACAAACCTAAAAAAAATAAAAGATAATTTCAGGGATAATTGACTATTAGGTGGGGACTTTAATGAAACACTTTGCTTAATAGATGAAATTGGAGGAAAACCTATAAATAATTCACAAGCTAATAATTTATGTGAGATTGTTTACTACCGTGAATTGGTAGATATGGGCTATAAAGGTAGTTGCTACATGTGTCTTAGCAAAAGATTCAAGAATAAGTCCCAAATTATACTATTTATTATTTTGTTGGATGTTCTAGGAATGGTCATCATATATCTCTAATTAAAGACTTTATTAAAAATTCAACAATTTCACAAAATATAAATTGATAATTTTGAAAAATCTACAATTATAGCAGAAACTCGTAAACATACAAAAATCTAGAGGAACAACCATGTTGATTTCCACAAAACTAATTTTTTACTACTCTTTCTTACAACTATATATTCTGAACAAAAGTTTTGTACATCTAAAACATATTATTTTTAAAAAATATTTGATAAATACCAGTATGATGTATATTTTAATATAAGAAAAAACAATTGCCTACCTCTCAGGGAGAGAAAGAATTGCAGACTCAAAAAGAGCTTTGGGGAACCAAGAAATTGGAGTAGAGAATAAAAAATTGATAGATAAAAGATGGATATACGATTTATTTATTTACTTCTTTCTTATCAAAATTTTTTGAGATAATGAACAGATAGATTACATTAATCAATAAATTATTAACTGAAGCAACTTTTGTATGGTAATTAATTAATATAATAATGTATAAGTAGTTGATATATTTATTACAACTTCTATGAATGGTTTCCTACTCACTTACCAAAAGATAAATGATTAAGATTCTTATCTAGTAATCAATCTGACTTTTTGAATTAAAAATATTCTAGTAAAATAATTTTATGTTTAAGATGACAACATATTATATTTTTATTAGGTATTAATAAGATTTTATACCATCGATTGTTGTATTTATGTTTTACGTTTTACTAGCATTTCCCTTTTTGAAAAAAAACAAAATGAAAATCTTAGGTCAAAGGTTGATTAACTATGCATCTTCATTTGGGATTTCTAATGTAAATATGATGTCTTCTCGAATGTTTATAGTTAATATTTTGTTTATATTATTTCAAAGTGAAACATAGTAATAACTACTATTTTTTGTTTTATGTATTCATTTGAGATTGAAAATACAAATCGAATATCTTCTTGATGGTCTATCTTTAGTAATTTTTGTATTTTAAGTAAGACATAGTTGATTACGTGGTTGTTGCACGTGTCTATTTGGGAATGAAAATGTAAAATTAACATCTTATCGAATTTTGGACAAGCAGAGTGGGGTGACCTGTTGGAGTTGCTGAAGTTGTAGACTGAGCCTTGTTGCCTTCTTGTCCTTGCCTGGCAGAAGGGCAATCCTTCAACCTATGACCAGAACGCACTTTGGACAAGATGGAAAAGTCATGTTACCTAAAGCACTCCCCATGAGACCTAGCGCCTGATGTCCTTCCTTTTTTATTCTTCCGAAACCTGGGGGATGGAGCGCTAGCAGATGAAGGCGTTGGAGCTGTAGACCACTCCTGAAATTGTGAGTGATTTCCACTGCATGGCCTATGCTGAGAGTATTCATAGTTTCATGTTCTAGCCTTCTAGTTATCCTTAGTCATTTCCTTGAGCTTATCTCCCTCAACATGTTGAGCATGAATCATTAGTCTAGAGATATCCATATCCCCCAATAGCATAGCTTTCCCGAACTCGATCTTCACCATATCGGATACTCTGAACAAAAACTTACTTATTTGCGACAATCATATGTGGATCATAACGACATATTAGAAAGGAGAAGCTAAATCACACTTACGCTCGATACGAATAAAAAAAGAAGGGAAACTTTCTTATAACACCTAGTACCCTATCTCCCATAGGTGTGGCACGCTTCACACTCATGAAAGAGACTCTACTTAGTGTGACTTTCAGACACCCTAAGACTGTTGAATCTAATGTTCTAATACCATTTTTGTCACGCCCTGAGGTTACCCCTAAACGTAAACGGGACAAAGGATAACGAATGACTCTAAGCTAACCATGAGTCCGACATATAAAAAGCATACTGAAAAATAACTACGTGAATCATATATTATGTGGAAGCTAAAAATAGTGGATATCTTAAATGGGGAAAACCCAACTAGTCTAAGTTTATAAGATATAATAAGAGTTTAGTGATGACTAAAATAACGCTTAACAACTCGACTTGAATCTACTACTATGTCTTAAAAGCCTCTAACTAAATTGAGTTATTGGGACATGCCCCTGGCTAACTCTAACAAGACTAAAAAGTAAAGCATGTTTATTCTTCTCAAAGTATGAGTACTCGCCTCTAAAGCTGCTGAATTTGGACTGGGATTCAAACTAAGCGTGATTTTGATGTTCAACGCCTGAACCTACATCATAAAAATTATGTAGCACAGAAGTACATTTCGATACATTGAATGTACAAAACATGCATGATATAGATATGCTAAGCTGGAATAAATTCATATCTATCTATCTATACTACCTTAAAAGCATGAAAACTCGAACTTAAATGTTAAATTACTATAATACCTTACATATGCATAAAACACTCATCTATATATTTGAATATAAAATGTCCTCTTGAAAGATTCTGACATTTCAGATAAGTTGTGACTTTTTTTGAAATGTTGTGACTTTACTAAAGGTTATGAATTTTCGAGTAGGTTTTGACTTAACGATAAGTTGTGACTTTTACTTTTAATTGTGATATCTTCGATAAGTTGTGACTTTTCCAAAGGATTTTCACTTTTCTGATGGGTCATGACTTTTCAGATAACACACAATATGCACATGTTCATACTACCCTTTGTTGGTTATAAATAGAGAGACTCCTCTAATATTTCACCCACAAAAACCTTCTGATGTTCTTCTTAAAGTTTAAAAATTTTCGTATAATTTATTGTTTTTGAGTGTGTTTAATAGGTCAAGAAAATTTGAGGTACCGCTATTTAATGAAGTAAATCATTCTATCTTAAGAGTGTATAGAATCCCGTGTACTTGAGGAAAATAAGTTTTCGTGATACAATAATTGTTTTTCTTTCTTTTTGTTTAACATATATAGTAGTATGTAATGTTCCAATATACGAAGGTAACGTGAAGTAATCTAAATTTATTTGCTTTTGTAAAGAATTTCTCCTGTGAAGCAGATATATGCTTCTGGATATTTTTTAAAAAAAATATTGAATTCTCATAAGTAAGAGAATTGTAAAGAGTTTTTTTGTGGATGCTCAAGACATAAAAATGACTTTATTTGCTATGTTATTTATGTGATTGAGATTTTCAGGAATGACGTCTGGTTGAAGGGTGTATTAGTTTAATTTTTATTTTCATTTAATTAATATTTTTTATGAAAGAAATATTTTAATTTTAGCAAATCCTTATGTGTGTGGGGGGGGGGGGTGCATGTGTACTATTGACACCCAATTTTGGACCTCCGTATATAAATTAACTTTCGAGCTTCATTGATTTCGGACGATTTAAAATAATTAGCTTTATAAAATTCAAAAAGGTTTTTCAAGTTATTTTAAAGTAATTTTAGTAGACTTTATAATTTTTAAATATAAAATATGTGTTTTCTATAATTAGTTATTTTATAAATATTTGAAAATAATCAAAAAATAATATTTTAATTTTAGTAAGTATTTTATTAAATTAGTTTAGTTTGAATTGTACTTATATTTTTGAGTTTTTATTTTATAATTAAGTTAATTATTTTATTTCGTTAAGATTAAGAAGCTCGTAAATTAATTATATTAGTTCGTCCTATCTAAGGTTTAGCCAAATTCACTAGTGAAATACAATTTGGTTGAATCGATAATTCATTTGGCTATATTAAAGGATCAAATTTTTGGGGCCCTTAAAACATTCTCAGCAGCCCAACCCAATCCTTCTAACAAACCCAATTCCCTTTCAATATTTCATTTCATTAGAAAACTCATCAGCCCTATTTTCCTCTTCTTTTCCAATTTAACCAGCCCAATATCCCGACCCGTCCTACGCGTTTCTTCTCCATTTTTTCGTGAAGCGCCAGCAGCAGCAACGAAACTCAGAAAATCATTCTAGTCCAACAAAATCGTGAACCCAGCAACATGACCCGAGTCCAGATTTTCGAATCCAGGTGGAGTAATTTCACGCTTGCTTCGTCCTTTGCTCCAAAACCAACAATCCTCCATTCAAATACGTTGGAGGATTGTACTATTCAAGCTGGCAACCTTATCCTAAGAGGGGGAATTTGAATTTCAAATTCAAAAATACCTCCATTTTCCCCCTTCAAAATCTGTCATAATTCTCATCTATAAACACCCATCTTCTTCTCCATTGTAGGGGAGAAACTTTTGAGTTACATTCAGAAAGTAGCTACAATACTAAATAGAAAATATACATAGAAAAATACAAATATTTTGAGGTAAAAACGAACCCGAAGAAGACAAGTAATATAGAGGATTTTTGGGGTTTCTAGACTAAAAATTGGTAGAGGATTTTTTTTTTTTGGCATTCCTTTTGATCGAAAACATCTGTGTTGGAGAGAATAGAGAGGTTGGAGAGAGCTTACATTAAGGGAATACACTTCGAAAGGGGTAGATGCAATAGTTTGGGTGCTTGGATTCAACCTTCTTTCCAAATTCCTTCATCTCTGTTTTCGTTGGATTTTCTCGTGGTAAAGGTGTCGTCTACTGCTCGTTGTTCAGTCCGCTGCTCCGAAAAAGGTAAATTCGGTTCCCTTTTATTTCTTCACACTATTTTGTTTTTTGTTGAATTTTACGTGTATCCAATTCTCTCATTTCAAAGAATCGCAGTCTTGTGCTTTCATGTTTTATTCTCCCGTGTTGTGGCTATTAGATGAGTGTTCTGCATATTAAACTGTGCACATGTATTGGGTTGCAGAAATCATGGTCGTTCAGTTTCGTTCGTACTATGGCTCTAGTTCTTTTACCATAGTCGTTAACTTTATGGTTTCTTTTCTGCCCACTGAACCATAGAAATATGTATGAAATTTTTTTTCCCTTTCTGATCGGCTGTAGTATTATCTTCATAATCTTAAGTGTTGAATCTGCTTAGCGTTCTTAGTTCATTTCCCTGTTGTCCATCTGATTGTGTTTGTAAGATTTATTGTTTGTTTAAGTGTTTATCAACATTTATGTTTATTGCTGCAAACAATGATCTCACAGCTTGTGGTTTGTGCTTATGATATCCTTAAACATTTATGTTTATTGCTACTATTCATGTCTTTCGGTTAATACTTCCTCCAATCTCTGTCTATTGTCTTTTCCTCCCATGGCATCCCTTCAAGCTTGTTTCAATAATCCTTTCCCTTAGAAAAATCCTTGAATCACTATTCTACCTATATAGTTGTATTTCTCGTAGTTTTGTCCATGATTTCGTTGGGCTCTTGGTTTGTTAACAGACACTTTTTAGCTTGCTATTTTTGCTATAACTTTCTTTTATTGCAGGGACATATTATTTTTGTTTTCAAATAGAGCAGTCAGTGAATATAGTCATATACATATTTTGTCTCAGCTTAAAATCGATTAACTCTAGTGTTTGCTGCTCGAATCTGATTTCCTTTTTATTCGAAGTTGTTAAAAATGCCAAAGTTCCTTCTCTTATTCATGTCTAATTATTTTGCAAATAGTTGCATATGTTGTTTATTTTGCTTACTTCTTTGCCCATGTTTCCAGAATGCTCAGATTCACTCTATTAATAATTGAATCTATTACTTCCTTTCCTAAGTGTCATTTTGCATTTTACTGGCATCAACTATAGTGATTTGTTTCTTTTTTTTAGATTAGCATTGGTTTCCTTGTCACTATTTGATCTATGTAACTATGTCTTGAGCCTCTCCAAAGGATCCCTGTTAGCTCGATTGTTTATTTGTCATCATCTTGTAACATTTCATTTTATCATGTGAGTTTTGTTTCATATTAAGTGAATATTCTCTAAGTGTTGTAAGCTGTCTTCTGGTCATCTCAGCCTTATGTTGACATAATGAACCAATCATATATATATTTTGCCTATTTCTATATTATGTGTTTTGGTTGTGTTGCATAGATTTAAAGTGTCCTTCAGTACTAATTCTTGTCTTATTTTATTGTTTTCTATGTGTAATCGGTCTTGAGTCCATCATGGACTCCTTCTCCTCCTTGCATTCCGATTAGGGTCGTGAAGGCTCGCATTCACCCTTCTTGCCCGATTCAGCCTCACTCCGAGTAAAAGGAAAAGGCGTACAGGTCCTGAGGTTGAAGAATTTGAAACAAACCGAGAAGTGGAAGATTTTTTGGGCCAAAAAGCCCAAAATTTATTTTCCAAGTTTCGTATTTTATTATTTTCGAGCCTAAGCCCTTGTTGTCTTTCCTTTTTTGTATTTATTATTTATTAATTGTTTGATTAGTCTAGGACAGGTACAAAACGAAATGGGTCCAAATACCGGTCCAGGCGAACAGAAATTGGATTTGGACCCAACTCTCTCTCTCTTTTACTTTGTTGCTTATATGTTTGTTGATATTTGTCGTTAGTTTTAGGGTTAAAAATTTTCAAATCCCCATAAGACGCCACTATGTTTAACAATTCAAACTAAATCGATTGCCTTTAAACAGACTTAAAATAACTTATAATAAATTTTACTAATTTAAATTCACTTAGACAGTAAATTAATACTTCATTTTCAAACAACTCTAAATTTTTTATCTCTAATTCTAAGTTATGTTTTAGCCAAATAAGTTAGTTGCGGGATAATCGTAATTTACCGAATATTTTAGATGCAGTAAAAACCTTCCTAATATATAACTAAGAATCCCCAAACCCCCCTTAAACGTTTTCACTAGGTTTACTGTTTTAATCTTTTGAGAACCAAGTTTTCTTGATTTTTCTTAAAAATTAATTGGCGACTCTAAACAAGTCTAAACTTTTATAAAAAAATATTTCTTTCCGAATTAAAACAGAAATGGCGACTCCGCTGGAGATTTGGAGGATTCTAACCTTAAAACTAAATTTATTTGGCTATGTGAAATAACTGTTAACTTATTTTTTTATCATATTATCAAATGTTGCACTTTCATGGCATAATTTCCGCCAAATGACAAATAGTTTGCATTAGGAAAAAGAGAGTTGTGTGGCATACCACGACTTCTTTCAGAAAACACACAAGTCTATCTTTGGAAGTGATAAACGAATAGTTAGTTTGCAGTCATCCAACGTCGTTTGTTAGCTTCACCCCGTCGTCTGTCCGACTCGGGTAACCGTCACTTCTAAACCAATTCTAGTCAACCTAAGATATAGCAAAACTAGATCTAAATATAAGCATTAGCCTAATATGACCCAACACCTAAGGTATGTTGGGCCCATTAGAGAGACCACCTTGAGTTCAAAAGGGCCCACGGCCTGAACGAGCGATCATATTTATTTGTTAAATTTGAAGGATGTTTACGTCATCTGAAAAGTCATTGTCCTCGGGGTTGGGAGTAGATTATACCTTATTCTAGTCAAAGAAAGAGCTCATAAGTTATTAGTCCATCCCAAGACGTAGGCACCCGGAGATGAGAAGATATGAAGAAGGAAGGACCTTCCATGGAAGCATAGTTTAGAATCGTACCCCTGGGTGAGACTGATTATTTTGTATCTCATTTTCCCTAATTATGTATCCCTACTTAGTTTATTCATAAAATTTTTATAAATGTGAGTTTTGGGGGCAATGGAATGTTTCAAATGACATATACATCCCTCAAATCGTTAGGCCTACCCTTGGCATAAAAGGGTCACATATATGTCTAGAACGCGCAATATTTGTTTATATGTTATAACTGTTTGTGTGATATGTTGCTTCATTCGAAGATTTATTAGCCTACTCATTCTTAAAAAATATTTTCTAGAACTCCTTAAGCAAAAATATCAAGTCACTATCGAAAGTACGTCCAAATACTCTTCGAGTCTTTAGTTTCTCAATAAAATTCAAACTTTATTTTTCAAAAATTACTCTCTCATATCAGAAAAAAGATTCACCATTTCAAGTCAAAAGAAAAAAATAAAAAAAAATTCAAGTGGGTCGAACTACGAAGAACCTGAATTCTCTTTTCTGAGATACGTAGGCAGACTTTCAAGGTTCGGTCCCCATTTTGAGACATTTTATCTTTTTTAACTCTTAGAAAGAAATTAGATTTACATCTCAGTCAAAGCAGAAGTACGACAATAGAACATTCAATCGACATTTTTTATTCACAAAGCTAAAAATCAGATTGACAAATTCCTATCTATCTAATCATTTCTTTATATTTGTGGGCTAGTCTTTCTTCAAATGAAGCGAGTCTTGTGTGCTTAAAGCTTTGTTTGTGATATCTTGTATTATTTACTACATACACAAACTAACACATTTGTTGTTTGAGTTATTTTTCTTTGTCGGGTACTCAAAATTGATTTGTGTTGATTGTTGAGCATTCAAAGTTCTAAAAGATTACTTTTCTAATCAAATTTGTTGACATAGAGAAGAAAAATGACCCAAAATAATGAGAATACCGGCCCGACTGAAGTTGCTATAGTTCAACCGCCTGTCGTTGAACAAAATGATTTAATTGCACAGTTGATGCAACAGATTGCTGAATTAAGAGCTCAGCTCCAGAAAAATCAAAATTTGTCAACTCCGAGTGTCGATGACACCACTCCAGGCAATGGAAGGCTTCTACTCCATTTTCCTCCTCTGACTTCAAACTCGGAGCATGTCTTAGATAACCCACCCTCCAATCCTACTCAAAATTCTTCCACCATCGATCTAACCACTTCAAATCTTCATCACGCCAAAAATCCATACTAAACACCACACCCTTTCCAGAACATGAATACCAATTCTCATGTTTTTCCCATCTTTCAAAACCAAAACACAAATAACTCTCAAATTTATCCTCCGTTTCAAAGCTTAAATGTCAACAATCCTCAAACAGCCCCTTCTATGTACCATGCCCCTGCAAAAGACACTCAAAATCCACAAAACTCTTAACCCTTACCTCAGAAAGTCACTTTTGATATCCCAGTCCAAACCAAACCACATCTTCACTATACTGCATATTCCAAACTTGACCACTACAAAGAGAAGGAGAAGGAGTTGGGGCCCAAAGAGAAAAAGACTAAGCAGATCATGAAGGAAGAAATTGTGAAAGTGATAAAAGAACTGGATTACACTTCAGAAGAGGTGGGGATGAATTATGAAAATTTATGCATTCATCCGAATTTGGACCTTCCGGAAGGGTTCAAAGTGCCAAAGTTTGTCACCTTTAATGGAACTGGAAATCCTCTAGCACATCTGAAAGTTTATTGTTATCAACTCGTGGGAGTTGACAAAAATGAAGCATTGTTGATGCGTCTCTTCAGTCGAAGTCTAAGTGGAGAAGCTCTGGAGTGGCTTACATCACAAGACTGGAAACAATGGACAAGTTGGAATGCACTTGCAAAGAATTTCACGGAAAGATTTGGACATAACGTAAAAGCTGCCCCAGATCGCTACTACTTAGAGAAGATCAAACAGAGGTCTACAGAAAATTATCGAGAGTAGGCTCTTCATTGGAGAAAAGAGTCTGCGAGAGTTCAACCTCCCATGTCCGAATGTGAGATCGCTGAAATGTTAATTCGAATTCAAGATCCAGAGTACTATGAAAGAATATTGTGTATGATGGGACAAAAATTTGTCGAGATCGTCAAAGTGGGAGAAGCCTTAGAAGATGGTTTCAAGAATGGAAAGGTCACAAACTTTACCGCATTGCGAGCTAATGGAAAAGCTACCAGAATTGGTGATATAGATACATCAAAAGGAAAAGCAAAGGAGGTAGGTATGGTCACGACTACCCATATGCGGTCAGCTTCCCAAAGGAAATATCAAAATCATAATGTCAATCAAAAAATAATTCCTCGTCCAAACTTTAGGAAGGCTACTAAAGTATTTACAGCATTAAGAGAATCTCAAACTCAACTTTATGAAAGGTTAAAAGAAATGTGTATGCTCTATCCTATAGAAGAAAGACCAGTCAATCCTTTGGGAAATTTTTACAGGGCTGACCACAGATGTGCTTATCATTCAGGAGTTGTTGGACACGACACAGAGAATTGTTCAACCCTCAAGCACAAGATTCAAAACATGATCAACAACAATTTGATCAATATTGATTAAGCCTTTCCAAACATCTTTGAACAGAGTCATATGAATATATTGATCATCAAATGGTTGAAAAGAAGTATGCCCAACGTCGGCCAGAATTCTGCATATAAAGTTATTGTTATCTTTCTTTTTAAAATTCACATTTAATCTCTTTTGTCCATTTTGTCGTACCTACCCTCGTAATGAACTACGTCTGACCTGAATTCTCAAGAATGAGATACGTAGGTGGCCTATGTCGACCTCGGTCACTCTGTTATCCTTTTTTAATGTTTCCTTTGTTTGAACTACATTCGACCTCAATTCTCAAGAATAAGATACGTAGGCGGCCTATGTTGGCCTCGGTCGTTTCCTTATCAAATTTCCTATTTTGGTTAATCCTTGAGAGGAGAACTACGTTTGACCTGATTCATGCCTCAACTGGATACGTAGGCGCCACAACGGCTCAATCATATTCCCCGTAAGATTTTCATTTCTCTTTATAATGGAAACTTGGACAGAATTTTTGAGAGGATCTCAAAAATTCGTTCAAAGATAGGCTTCTATAACAAGTCAAAACAGAGGAGCAAAATGCTACGGAGTTAGCTTTGGGTGGATCTCAAAAAATTACAATAATCAAGTTTGCAACTGAGACAGAATTTTTGAGATAATCTCAAAAATTCCAAAACAAATCATTTATTACTTATTGAGGCAAACTAGGGCAGAATTTTGAGGAGGGCCTCAAAATACTAGTATGATCAACCTCAGAATTAACAAAGCAAGTTACGAGAGTTAAATATATTTCAGACCATGACGGAATTTATTGAGGAGGTCAAGACTGTCTTACAAAGACGGACGAGCGTGTAAGCCAACCGCATGAAGGAGCGTGGAGACAAGACCAACACAAATCAGTCTTTCAAACTAAGAATTTTACTTTGGATGCAGGAACAACGAAGTCACAAAAATGGCAATGTCAAAGCTGTCAAGCTTGGAAAAAGACATCATTTACGCCTCTCGTTGCCTCATCAACATAACTAGAAAACTTTCCATATCATTTTATCTTCATTTCATTACGTCGCCTCAAGTGGTTTATAAACAAGTTTCTTTTTATGTTGCAGGTATATTGAAGCCAAACACTAATAGATTCCTTCAAAGTTGTAAGAAGCAAAGTATTGGATGATCGCTAGTTACGAGTCATGATCAAAGTTATAATTAGTCTCACCATAGCCTAATCTCGATAGGTCGAATGAATTAATCTAGTTCCTTCAACTTTACGTTTATTCTTTACTTCATCGTCAATACTAACGTTCGGTCTTGAGCTTTGCAGGTGATAGTATTGGTAAAGCCAGAATCGTATCGTGAAATCGTCATCAAATCTAAAGATGATCAACAGTGACACTATCTTAAATGTATTGCAAGAAAAGATCAATGAATCCATCACGTCAGAAAGATGTTCGTGACCGCAATATCTCCATGACAGTCGAAGTTATTGAATAATTGCGAGTTTTCGTTAAAAATGGAAGATGTCGACAACAAACTCAAATTTTATTGAGTTTGTCAAGGAAGGCAATCTTCAAGTGAATGAATTAAGTCATTCACCACTATAATTCTGTCTTATAAAGAGAGAATCATAGTGGCAACGTGCATATACGTCAATTCCATTTTATAGTTTGTTTGTCGCGTAAAAATTTAGGCATACGTGTTTCTTGACAATGTCAGAGTCAAAATTCTAATTTATTGGGTATCTACCCCATAAGTGGATTATGTGTTTTGATTGGCCAATCAAAGACTTTAGCATATAGTTTTGTTGGGCGATCCACCCCATAAGTGGTTCGTATATTTGTTTTTCCATTTCAGGTTCCTAGTTTTGAATTATGTTGGAATATTATATTATCGAGCTATCCACCTCGTTACAGTTCGAATATTATCGAGTATCCACCTTGTTACAGATGGAATATTATTGAGCCATCCACCTTGTTACAGTTGGAATATTATCGAGTCATCCACCTCGTTACAGTGGGAATATTATCGAGCCATCCACCTCATTACAGATGGAATACTATCGAGCCATCCACCTCCTTACAGTTGGAATATTATCGAGAATCCACCTTGTTACAGTCAAAATATTATTGAGATATCCACCTCGTTACAGTTGGAATATTATCGAGACATCCACCTCGTTACAATTAGAATATTATCGAGTCATCTACCTCGTTACAGTTGATATATTATCGAGTCATCCACCTCGTTAAAGACGGAATAGCCATCCATCTCATCACAGTTGGAATATTGTCGATCCATCTGCCTCATTACAATTGGATAATTATTGAGCCATCTAACTCGTCGCAGAGATTAGCGGAGTTTGCCATGCAGAAAACAAGCAATAACATCTCCAAATCCTCAGCAAATCATGAGTTGTAATAGACTCGAAAGTGGCTTTTACGACCAGATTTTTGTGACATCTTTCATATCAAGAGTAACTGAAAAGCATCGTAAGAGATACTACCACTTTTCCACTTATGTTTTCTACTATCAAATTGTTTCAGTTTTTTTGAGAGCATGCAAGAGGATGAATTCTCAAAACAAACCACAGGTGCGGACGACATCAAAAAGGATGCAGCACAAGGTGGAACTTTTTCTTAGCAGCGAACTAGGACATAGTCCAAAGAGGAGTGTCAAACTCTTAGGACGCGAGCAGAGGAGCGACTTCCACGACAATCAAACCACACCCCTATCAGAAGGCATGTGGGTTTTTCTTACGGTTATTAATTTCCGTTTCGCATCCAAAAAAATTTGGCGTCTGCCGGAGGCAAGTTTCCAATCTGAGTGACAATGCGCCAAAAGCTTTGGAAATTATGTCAGTGTAAACTCTTAATTATGGGTGGGAAGCGCGCCACATTCATGGCTAAGAGGTTACAAGCCTCTTTTTCATACTCGATTTAATTTTTCACTTTTCCAGAACCAAAGGTCATCTAGCATAATAGATTTTCTTTAAACCGATCGAGTCGAACTACAAGCAGCCTGATTCCTAAGGTTTAAGAATATGTAAGTGGGCTCAACGTTGAAAACTCGGTTGTATTCCAACATTCCCTCTTAATCTTATTCTCGAGCATCTCGGTCCATTCATAATTCTGTATCGAGATGACTCTTTAATTCTTCCAAATCATGCGTCAAATCAAGCTTGTCGAACTACAAGTGGTCTGGGTTCTTATATAGCCGGAGATATGTAGGAAACCCATTCCCGGGGTTTGGCCATAATTCATATAGTCCGCACCAAATCCCTTTCCTAATGATGAATTTGTGGTCAGTCAAAATTGGATTAGTCAATATCAGTTTCCTCGAATTTCTTGCATCAATCCGAGTAAAACGAGGGACAGTTGTTGACACCCAATTTCGGACCTCCGTATATACATTAACTTTCGAGCTTCATTGATTTCGGACGATTTAAAATAATTAGATTTATAAAATTTAAAAAAAGTTATTCAAGTTATTTTAAAGTAATTTTAGTAGACTTTATAATTTTTAAATAGAAAATATGTGTCTTATATAATTAGTTATTTTATAAATATTTGAAAATAATCAAAAAATAATATTTTAATTTTAGTAAGTATTTTATTAAATTAGTTTAGTTTGAATTGTACTTATATTTTTGAGTTATTATTTTATAATTAAGTTAATTATTTTATTTCGTTAAGATTAAGAAGCTCGTAAATTAATATTAGTTCGTCCTATCTAAGTTTTAGCCAAATTCACTAGTGAAATTCAATTTGGTTGAATCGATAATTCATTAGGGTATATGAAAGGATCAAATTTTTGGGGCCCTTAAAACATTCTCAGCAGCCCAACTCAATCCTTCTAACAAACCCAATCCTTCTAACAAACCCAATTCCCTTTCAATATTTCATTTCATTAGAAAACTCATCAGCCCTATTTTCCTCTTCTTTTCCAATTTAACCGGTCTAATAACCCGACCCGTCCTGCGCGTTTCTTCTCCATTTTTTCGTGAAGCTCCAGCAGCAGCATTGAAACTCAGAAAATTGTTCCAGCCCAACAAAATTGTGAACCCAGCAACGTGACCCAAGTCCAGATTTTCGAATTCAGGTGGAGCAATCTCACGCTTATTTCGTCCTTTGATCCAAAACCAACGATCCTCCATTTAAGTACGTTGGAGGATTGTACTATTCAAGCTGGCAACCTTATCCTAAGAGGGGGAATTTGAATTTCAAATTCAAAAATACCTCCATTTTCCCCTTCAAAATCTGTCCTAATTCTCATCTATAAACACCCCTCTTCTTCTCCATTGTAGGGGGAGAAACTTTTCAGTTACATTCAGAAATTACCTACAATACAACATAGAAAATATATATAGAAATAATACAAATATTTTGAGGTAAAAACGGACCCGAAGAAGACAAGTAATATAGAGGATTTTTGGGGTATCTAGACTAAAAATTGGTAGAGGATTTTTTTTTGGTGTTCCTTTTGATCGAAAACTTCTGTGTTGGAGAGAATAGAGAGGTTGTAGAGAGCTTACATTAAGGGAATACACTTCGAAAGGGGTAAATGCAATAGTTTTGGTGCTTGGATTCAACCTTTTGTCCAAATTCCTTCATCTCTGTTTTCGTTTGATTTTCTCGTGGTAAAGGTGTCGTCCACTGCTCGTTGTTCAGTCTGCTGCTCCGACAAAGGTAAATTTGGTTCCCTTTTATTTCTACATACTATTTTATTTTTTGTTGAATTTTACGTGTATCCAAATTCTCTCATTTCAAAGCATCGCAGTCTTGCGCTTTCATGTTTTGTTCTCCCGTGTTGTGGCTATTAGATGAGTGTTCTGCATATTAAACTCTGCACATGTATTGGGTTGCAGAAATCATGGTCGTTCAGTTTCGTTCCTACTATGGGTCTAGTTATTTTACCGTAGTCGTTAACTTCGATATGGTTTCTTTTCTGCCCACTGAACCATAGAAATACGTCTGAAAGTTTTTACTGCTTTGTTTTTTTTTCCTTTCTGATCAGCTGTAGTATTATCTTCATAATCTTATGTGTTGAATCTGCTTAGCGTTCCTAGTTCGTTTTCCTGTTGTCCATCTGATTGTGTGTGTAAGATTTATTGTTTGTTTAACTGTTTATCAACATATATGTTTAATGCTGCAAATAATGATCTCACAGCTTGTGGTTTATGCTGATGATATGCTTCAACATTTACGTTTATTGCTACTATTCATGTCTTTCGGTTAATACTTCCTCCATTCTCTGTCTGTTGTTGTCTTTTCCTGCCATGGCATCCCTCTAAGCTTATTTCAGTAATCCTTTCCCTTAGAAAAATCCTTGAATCACTATTCTACCTATATAGTTGTATTTATCGTAGTTTTGTCCATGATTTCGTTGGGCTCTTGGTTTTTTAACAGACACTTTTTATCTTGCTATTTTTGCTAAAACTTTCTTTTATTGCGGGGACATATTATTTCCGTTTTCAAATAGAGTGGTCAGTGAATATAGTCATATACATATTTTGTTTGAGCTAAAAATCGATTGACTCTAGTGTTTGTTGCTCGAATCTGCTTTCCTTTTTATTCGAAGTTGTTAAAAATGCCAAAGTTCCTTCTCTCATTCATGTCTAATTATTTTGAAAATAGTTACATATGTTGTTTATTTTTCTTACTTCTTTGCCCATGTTTCCAGAATGCTCAAATTCACTCTATTTATAATTGAATCTATTACTTCCTTTCCTAAGCGTCATTTTGCATTTTACTGGCATCAACTATTGTGGTTTGTTTCTGTTTTTTTTAGATTAGCATTGGTTTCCTTGTCACTATTTGATCTAAGTAACTATGTCTTGAGACTCTCCAAAGGATCGCTGTTAGCTCGATTGATTATTTGTCATCATCTTGTAACATTTATTTTATCATGTGAGTTTTGTTTCATTTTAAGTGAATTTCTCTAAGTGTTGTAAGTTGTCTTCTGGTCATCTCAGTCTTATGTTGACATAATGAACCAATCATATATATATATTGCCTATTTCTATGTTATGTGTTTTGGTTGTGTTGCATAGATTTAAAGTGTCCTCCAGTACTAATTCTTGTCTTATTTTGTTGTTTTCTATGTGTAATCGGTCTTGAGTCCATCATGGACTCCTTCTCCTCCTTGCATTCCGATTAGGGTCGTGAAGGCCCGCATTCACCCTTCTTGCCCGATTCAGCCTCACTCCGAGTAAAAGGAAAAGGCGTACAAGTCCTGAGGTTGAAGAATTTGAAACAAACCGAGAAGTTGAAAATTTTTTGGGCCAAAAAGCCCAAAATTTATTTTCCAAGTTTCGTATTTTGTTGTTTTCAGGCCTAAGCCCTTGTTGTCTTTCCTTTTCTGTATTTATTATTTATTAATTGTCTGATTAGTCTAGGATAGGTACAAAATGAAATGGGTCCAAATACCAGTCTAGGCGAACAGAAACCGGATTAAGACCCAACTCCCTCTCTCTTTTTTACTTTGTCGCTTATATGTTTGTTGATATTTGTCGTTAGTTTTAGGGTTAAAAAAATTTCAAATCCCCATAAGACGCCACTATGTTTAACAATTCAAACTAAATCGATTGCCTTTAAACAGACTTAAAATAACTTATAATAAATTTTACTAATTAAAATTCACTTAGACAGTAAATTAATACTTCATTTTCAAATAACTCTAAATTTTTTATCTCTAATTCTAAGTTAATTTTTAGCCAAATAAGTTAGTTGCCGGATAATCGCGATTTAGCGAATATTTTAGGTGCCGTAAAACCTTCCTAATATATAACTATGAATCCCCGAATCCCCCTTAAAAGTTTTCACTAGGTTTACTGTTTTAATCTTTTGAGAACCAAGTTTTCTTGATTTTTCTTAAAAATTAAGTGGCGACTCTAAACAAGTCTAAACTTTTATAAAAAATATTTCTTTTCGAATTAAAACAGAAATGACGACTCCGCTGGGGATTTGGAGGATTCTAACCTTAAAACTAAACTTATTTGGCTATGTGAAATAACTCTTAACTTGTTTCTTTATCATATTATCAACTGTTGCACTTTCATGGCATAATTTCCGTCAAACGGCAAATAGTTTCCATTAGGAAAAAGGGAGTTACGTGGCTTGCCACGACTTCTTTCAGAAAACACACAAGTCTATCTTTGGAAGTGATAAACGAATAGTTGGTTTGCGGTCATCCAACGTCGTTTGTTAGCTTCACCCCGTCGTCTGTCCAACTCGGGTAACCGTCACTTCTAAACCAATTCTAGTCAACCTAAGATAGAGCAAAACCAGATCTAAATATAAGCATTAGCTAAGATGACCCAACACCCAAGGTGTGTTGTGCCCATTAGAGAGACCACCTTGATTCCAAAAGGGCCCACGGCCTGAACGAGCGATCATATTTATTTGTTAAATTTGAAGGATGTTTACGTCATTTGAAAAGTCATTGTCCTCGGGGTTGGGAGTAGATTATACCTTATTCTAGTCAAAGAAAGTGCTCACAAGTTATTAGTCCATCCCAAGACGTAGGCACTCGGAGATGAGAAGAAATGAAGAAGGAAGGACCTTCCATGGAAGCATAGTTTAGAATCGTACCCGTGCGTGAGACTGATTATTTTGTATCTCATTTTCCCTAGTTATGTATCCCTACTTAGTTTTATTCATAAAATTTGTATAAATGTGAGTTTTAGGGGCAATGAAATGTTTCAAATGACGTATACATCTCTCAAATCATTAGGCCTACCCTTGGCATAAAAGGGTCACATATATGTCTAGAACGCGCAATATTTGTTTATATGTTATAACTGTTTGTGTGATATGTTGCTTCATTCGAAGATTTATTAGCCTACTCATTCTTAAAAAATATTTTCTAGAACTCCTTAAGCAAAAATATCAAGTCACTATCGAAAGTACGTCCAAATACTCTTCGAGTCTTTAGTTTCTCAATAAAATTCAAACTTTATTTTTCAAAAATTACTCTCTCATATTAGAAAAAAGATTCACCATTTCAAGTCAAAAGAAAAAAAAATAATTCAAGCGGGTCGAACTACGAAGAACCTGAATTCTCTTTTCTGAGATACGTAGGCAGTCTTTCAAGGTTCGGTCCCCATTCTGAGAAATTTTATCTTTTTTATCTCTTACAAAGAAATTAGAGTTACATGTCAGTCAAAAATCAGAAGTACGACAATAAAATATTCAATCGATAATTTTTATTCACAAAGCTAAAAATCAGATTGACAAATTCCTATCTATCTAATCATTTCTTTATATTTGTGGGCTAGTCTTTCTCAAATGAAGCGAGTCTTGTGTGCTTACAACTTTGTTTGTGATATCTTGTATTATTTACTGCATACACAAACTAACACATTTGTTGTTTGAGTTATTTTTCTTTGTCAGGTACTCAAAATTGATTTGTGTTGATTGTTGAGCATTCAAAGTTCTCAAAGATTACTTTTCTAATCGAAATTTGTTGACATAGAGAAGAAAAATGACCCAGAATAATGAGAATACCGGCCCGACTGAAGTTGATATAGTTCAACTACATGTCGTTGAACAAAATGAATTAATTGCACGGTTGATGCAACATATTGCTGAATTGAGGGTTGAGCTCCAGAAAAATCAAAATTTGTCAACTCCTAGTGTCGATGACACCACTCCAAGTAATGGAAGGCTTCCACTCCATTTTCCTCCTCCGACTTCAAACTCGTAGCATGACTTAGATAACCCACCCTCCAATCCTACTCAAAATCCTTCCACTATCGATCTAACCACTTCAAATCTTCATCACGCCAAAACTCCATACCAAACACCACACCCTTTCCAGAATATAAATACCAATTCTCAAGTTTTCCCCATCTTTCAAAGCCAAAACACAAATAACTCTTAAATTTTTCCTCCGTTTCAAAGCTTAAATGTCAACAATCCTCAAACATCCCCTTTTATGTACCATGCCCCTGCAAAAAAAAACACAAAATCCTTAAAACTCTCAACCCTTACCTCAGAAAGTCACTTTTGATATCCCAGTCCAAACCAAACCACATCTTCACTATACTGCATATTCCAAACTTGACCATTACAAAGAGAAGGAGAAGGAGTTGGGGGCCAAAGAGAAAAAGAGTAAGCAGGTCATGAAGAAAGAAATTGTGAAAGTGATAAAAGAACTGGATTACACTTCAGAAGAGGTGGCGCTGAATTATGAAAATTTATGCATTCATCCGAATTTGGACCTTCTGGAAGGGTTCAAAGTGCCAAAGTTCATCACCTTTAATGGAACTGTAAATCCTCTAGCACATCTGAAAGTTTATTGTGATCAACTCGTGGGTGTTAACAAAAATGAAGCATTGTTGATGCGTCTCTTCAGTCGAAGTCTAAGTGGAGAAGCTATGGAGTGGCTTACATCACAAGACTGGAAACAACGGACAAGTTGGAATGCACTTGCAAAGGATTTCACGGAAAGATTTGGACATAACGTAAAAGCTGCCCCTGATCTCTACTACTTGGAGAAGATCAAACAGAGATCTACAGAAAATTATCGAGAGTGCTCTTCGTTGGAGAAAAGAGTCTGTGAGAGTTCAACCTCCCATGTCCGAACGTGAGATCGCTGAAATGTTCATTCGAATTCAAGATCCAGAGTACTCTGAAAGAATGTTGTGTATGATGGGGCAAAAATTTCTCGAGATCGTCAAAGTGGGAGAAGCTTTGGAAGATGGTTTCAAGAATGGAAAGGTCACAAACTTTATCGCATTGCGAGCTAAGGGAAAAGCTACCAGAATTGGTGATATGGATACATCAAAAGGAAAAGCAGAGAAGGTAGGTATGGTCACGACTACCCATATGCAGTCATCTCCCCAAAGGAAATATCAAAATCATAATGTTAATCAGAAAAAATTTCCCCGTCCAAACTTTAGGAAGGCTCCTAAAGTATTTACACCATTAAGAGAATCTCAAACTCAACTTTATGAAAGGTTGAAAGCAATGGGTATGCTCTATCCTATAGAAGGAAGACCATCCAATCCTTTGGGAAACTTTTACAGGGCTGACCACAGATGTGCTTATCATTCTGGAGTTGTTGGACACGACAGAGAGAATTATTCAACCCTCAAGCACAAGATTCAAAACATGATCAACAACAATTTGATCAATATTGGTTAAGCCTTTCCAAACATCTTTGAACAGAGTCATTTTAAGATATTCGTCATCAAATGGTTGAAAAGAAGTATGTCCAACGTCGGACAGAATTTTGCATATAAAGTTATGGTTATATTTCTTTTGAAAATGCACATTTAATCTCTTTTGTCCATTTTGTCGCACCTACCCTTGTAATGAACTACGTCTGACCTGAATTCTCAAGAATGAGATAGTAGGCGGCCTATGTCGGCCTCGGTCACTCTTTTATCCTTTTATTTTTCCTTTGTTAGAACTACATTCGACCTGAATTCTCAAGAATGAGATACGTAGGCGGCCTATGTCGGCCTCAATCATTTCCTTATCAAAATTTCCTATTTTTGTTAATCCTTGAGAGGGGAACTATATTTGACCTGATTCATAAGTCAAAGGGATACGTAGGCGCCACAACGGCTCAATCATATTCCCCATAAGATTTTCATTTCTCTTCATAATGGAAACTGGGACAAAATATTGAGAGGATCTCAAAAATTCGTTCAAAGATAGGCTTCTATAACAAGTCAAAACAGAGTACCAAAATGCTACGGACTTAGCTTTGGGTGGATCTCAAAAAATTACGATAATCAAGTTTGCAACTGAGACAGAATTTTTGAGATAATATCAAAAATTCTAAAAAATGTCATTTATTACTTATTAAGGCAAACTAGGGCAGAATTTTGAGGAGGGGCCTCAAAATACAAGAATGAGTAACCTCAGAATTAACAAAGCAAGTTACGAGAGTTAAATATATTTCAGACTGTAACCGAATTTTTGAGGAGGTCAAGACTGTCTTACAAAGGACAGGCGATCGTGTAAGCCAACCGCATGAAGGAGCGTGGAGACAAGATCAACACAAATCAGTCTTTCAAACTAAGAATTTTTCTTTGAATGCAGGAACAACGAAGTCACAAAAATGACAATGTCAAAGTTGTCAAGCTTGGAAAAAGACATCATTTATGCCTCTCGTGGCCTCATCAACATAACTAGAAAACTTTCCATATCATTTTATCTTCATTTTATTACGTTGCCTCAAGTGATTTATAAACAAGTTTCTTTTTATGTTGCAGGAATATTGAAGCCAAACACTAATAGATTCCTTCAAAGTTGTATGAAAGAAAGTATTGGATGATCGCTAGTTACAAGTCATGATCGAAGTTATAATTAGGCTCACCATAGCCTAATATCGATAATTCAAATGACTTAATCTAGTTTCTTCAACTTTACGTTTATTCTTTACTTCATCGTCAATACTAACGTTCGGTGTTGAGCTTTGTAGGTGATAGGTAATGCCAAAATCGTATCGTGAAATCGTCATCAAATCTAAAGATGATCAAAAGTGACACTATCTTAAATGTGTTGCAAGAAAAGATCAACGAATCCATCACGTTAGAAAGATGTTGGTGACCGCAATATCTCCATGACAGTCGAAGTCATTGAATAATTGCGAGTTTTCGTTAACAATGGAAGATATGGCAACAAACTCAAATTTTATTGAGTTTGTCAAGGAAGGTAATCTTCAAGTGAATGAATTAAGTCATTCACCTCGATAATTCTATCTTTTAAAGAGAGAATTATAATCGCGATGTGCTTATATGTTTATTCTGTTTTATAGTTTGTTTATCGCGTAACAATTTAGACATACGTGTTTCTTGACAATGTCAGAGTCAAAATTATAATTTGTTGGGTATCCACCCCATAAATGGATTATGTGTTTTGATTGGCCATCAAAGACTTTAGCATATAGTTTTGTTGGGCGATCCACCCCATAAGTTGTTCGTATATTTGTTTTTCCATTTCATGTTCCTATTTTTGAATTATGTTGGAATATTATATTATCGAGTTATCCACCTCGTTACAGTTGGAATATTATCGAGCATTCACCTCGTTACAGATGGAATATTATCGAGCCATCCACCTCGTTACAGTTGGAATATTATCGAGACATCCACCTCGTTACAGTGAAAATATTATCGAGCTATCCACCTCATTACAAATGGAATACTATCGAGCCATCCAGCTTGTTACAGTTGGAATATTATCGAGCATCCACCTCATTACAGTTGACATATTATCGAGACATCCACCTTGTTACAGTTGGAATATTATCGAGTCATCCACCTCGTTACAGTTGGAATATTATCGAGTCATCCACCTCGTTACCGATGGAATATTTTTGAGCCATCCACCTCAATACAATTGGAATATTGTCGATCCATCCACCTCGTTACAGTTGGATAATAATTGAGTCATCTAACTCATCGCAGAGATTACCGAAGTTTGCCATGCAGAAAACAAGCAATAACATCTCCAAATCCTCAGCAAATCATGAGTTGTAATGGACTCGAAAGTGGCATATAAGAACAGATTTTTGTGACATCTTTCACATAAAGAGTAATTGAAAAGCATCGTAAGAGATACTACCACTTTTCTAGTTACGTTTTCTACTATCAAATTGTTTCAGTTTTATCGAGAGCATCCAAGAGGATGAATTCTCAAAAAAAAACACAGGTTTGGACGACATCAAAAGGGATGCAGCACAAGGTGGACGACATCAAAATGGATGCAGACCAAAGAGGAGTGTCAAATTCTTAGGACGCGAGCAGAGGAGAGACTTCCACCACAATCAAACCACACCCCTGTCAGAAGGCATGTGGGTTTTTCTTAAAGTTATTAATTTCCGTTTCGCATCCAAAAATTTTTGGCGTCTGCCGGAGGCAAGTTTCCAACCTGAGTGACAATGCGCCAAAAGCTTTGGAAATTATGTCCGTGTAAACTCTTAATTATGGGTGTGAAGCGCGCCACATTCATGGCTAAGAGGTTACAAGCCTCTTTTTCATACCCGATTTAATTTGTCACTTGTCCAGAACCAAAGATTATCTAGCATAATAAATTTTCTTTAAACCGATCGAGTCGAACTACAAGCAGCATGATTCCTAAGGTATAAGAATATGTAAGCGGGATCTACGTTGAAAACTCGGCTGTATTCCAACATTCCCTCTTAATCTTATTCTCGAGCATATCGGTCCATTCATAATTCGGTATCGAGATGACTCTTTAATTCTTCCAAATCATGCGTCAAATCAAGCTTGTCGAACTACAAGTGGTCTGGGTTCTCATAGAGCCAGAGATACGTAGGAACCTATTCCCGGGGTTCGGCCATAATTCATAAAGTCCGCACCAAATCTCTTTTCTAAAGATGAATTTGTGGTCTGTCAAAATTGGATTAGTCAATATCATTTTCCTCGAATTTCTTGCATCAATTCGAGTAAAACGAGGGACAGTTGTTGACACCCAATTTTGGACCTCCATATATAAATTAACTTTCGAGCTTCATTGATTTCGGACGATTTAAAATAATTAGCTTTATAAAATTCAAAAAAAGTTTTTCAAGTTATTTTAAAGTAATTTTAGTAGACTTTATAATTTTTAAATAGAAAATATGTGTTTTATATAATTAGTTATTTTATAAATATTTGAAAATAATCAAAAAATAATATTTTAATTTTAGTAAGTATTTTATTAAATTAGATTAATTTGAATTGTACTTATATTTTTGAGTTATTATTTTATAATTAAGTTAATTATTTTATTTCGTTAAGATTAAGAAGTTCGTAAATTAATATTAGTTCGTCCTATCTAAGTTTTAGCCAAATTCACTAGTGAAATTCAATTTGGTTGAATTGATAATTCATTTGGATATATTAAAGGATCAAATTTTTGGGGCCCTTAAAACATTCTCAGCAGCCCAACCCAATCCTTCTAACAAACCCAATTCCCTTTCAATATTTCATTTCATTAGAAAACTCATCAGCCCTATTTTCCTCTTCTTTTCCAATTTAACCAGTCCAATATCCCGACCCATCCTGCGCGTTTCTTCTCCATTTTTTCGTGAAGCGCCAGCAGCAGCAACGAAACTTAGAAAATTGTTCCAGCCCAACAAAATCGCGAACCCAGCAACGTGACCCGAGTCCAGATTTTCGAATCCAAGTGGAGCAATCTCATGCTTGCTTCGTCCTTTGCTCCAAAACCAACGATCCTCCATTCAAATACGTTGGAGGATTGTAATATTCAAGCTGGCAACCTTATCCTAAGAGGGGGAATTCGAATTTCAAATTCAAAAATACCTCCATTTTCCCCCTTCAAAATCTGTCATAATTCTCATCTATAAACACCCCTCTTCTTCTCCATTGTAGGAAGAGAAACTTTTGAGTTACATTCAGAAATTATCTATTATACTACATAGAAAATATACATAGAAATAATACAAATATTTTGAGGTAAAACCGGACCCGAAGAAGACAAGTAATATAGAGGATTTTTGGGGTTTCTAGACTAAAAATTGGTATAGTTTTTTTTTTTGTTGGCGTTCCTTTTGATCGAAAACTTCTGTGTTGGAGAGAATAGAGAGGTTGGAGAGAGCTTACATTAAGGGAATACACTTCGAAAGGGGTAGATGCAATAGTTTTGGTGCTTGGATTCAACCTTCTGTCCAAATTCCTTCATCTCTGTTTTTGTTTGATTTTCTCGTGGTAAAGGTGTCGTCTACTGCTCGTTGTTCAGTCCGCTGCTCCGACAAAGGTAAATCCGGTTCCCTTTTATTTCTTCACACTATTTTGTTTTTTGTTGAATTTTACGTGTATCCAGATTCTCTCATTTTAAAGCATCGCAGTCTTGCACTTTCATGTTTTGTTCTCCCGTGTTGTGGCTATTAGATGAGTGTTCTACATATTAAACTCTGCTCATGTATTGAGTTGCAGAAATCATGGTCGTTCAGTTTTGTTCCTACTATGGCTCTAGTTATTTTACCATAGTGATTAACTTCGATATGGTTTCTTTTCTGCCCACTGAACCATAGAAATATGTCTGAAAGTTTTAGTACTTTTTTTTCCCTTTCTGATCAGCTGTAGTATTATCTTCATAATCTTAAGTGTTGAATCTGCTTAGCGTTTCTAGTTTGTTTCCCTGTTGTCCATCTGATTGTGTTTGTAAGATTTATTATTTGTTTAAGTGTTTATCAACATTTATGTTTATTGCTGCAAATAATGATCTCACAGCTTGTGGTTTGTGCTGATGATATCCTTCAACATTTATGTTTATTGCTACTATTCATGTCTTTCGGTTAATACTTCCTCCAATCTCTGTCTGTTGTCTTTTCCTGCCATGGCATCCCTCCTAGCTTGTTTCAGTAATCTTTTCCCTTAGAAAAATCCTTGAATCACTATTCTACCTATATAGTTGTATTTCTCGTAGTTTTCTCCATGATTTCTTTTGGCTTTTGGTTTGTTAACAGACACTTTTTAGCTTGCTATTTTTGCTAAAACTTTCTTTTATTGCGGGGACATATTATTTCAGTTTTCAAATAGAGCGGTCAGTGAATATGGTCATAAACATATTTTGTCTGAGATTAAAATTGATTGACTGTAGTGTTTGTTGCTCGAATCTGCTTTCCTTTTTATTCGAAGTTGTTAAAAATGCCAAAGTTCCTTCTCTCATTCATGTCTAATTATTTTGCAAATAGTGGCATATGTTGTTTATTTTGCTTACTTCTTTGCCCATGTCTCTAGAATGCTCAAATTCACTCTATTGATAATTGAATCCATTACTTCCTTTCTTAAGCGTCATTTTGCATTTTATTGGCATCAACTATATTGGTTTGTTTCTTTTTTTTTTTTTTAGATTAGCATTGGTTTCCTTGTCACTATTTGGTCTAAGTAACTATGTCTTGGGCCTCTCCAAAGGATCACTGTTAGCTCGATTGTTTATTTGTCATCATTTTGTAACATTTCATTTTATCATGTGAGTTTTGTTTCATTTTAAGTGAATATTCTCCAAGTGTTGTAAGCTGTCTTCTGGTCATCTCAGCCTTATGTTGACATATTGAACCAATCATCTGTGGTTTTTCACCTTTTGTTGGGTGCACAACCACAAGTTGTGGACCCCCTCCATGATTTGTCCTTCTCTCTTGTTCTATCTTAGTTCTGATTTTAGAGATGTCACATAGGAGAACAATCATGTCAGGTTCAGTGGCAAGGATAACGGTTAAAGGGAAATTGTGGTCTAAATCTTAGACGATAAGGGTAGTTTTGATTTAAAAAATAAACGAAGGGTAAATTTGAGCTATTTTGAATAGTTCAATGATAATTTTGACTTTTTTTTCTGTTTTCTTTTCCTACTTACATTGGTTTGTGAATATATATAATTAAGGAGATTCCGGAAATTCTCCATAGTTCATTTTTATATGTTTGTTTGACAATCAGTTATTTAACAATTTCGCCGCATAAATTAAAATGAAGAAAGTAGTAAGAAGATTTTATTATTGAGGCAATAATAAGTCAAGATACAACCCACAAATTGGTAGGAACCAAAGCTTCTTACTCATGAATGAATAACAAGCTCGATTCAAACCTAGATACAAATTATATAGGAATTGTAAATTAATTAAAAGCTCTTATTTTGGTGGATATTCAAAGTAGTATAAGTAGGGACTCTCTCATCTTATTTTGGTGGAAATTAACAACTCTTATTAAGCATTGATTTTGAAAGCCTCCAATGCTGCGTGGTATACTGCTCTGTTTTTTAAGTAATGTGGCAAAAACTCAGTGCCCCATTTGAAGGGTTTGAACAGTGGGGGATTCTCCGGACCAACAAATGATTTTGCTGGCTCAATCACATTTGCTGGACAAAAATAAGTACCGATGGCGGTACGTGCTTGAGTTGTATTTGTCACCACTCGATGTGCAACACTTTTCAACTTTCCATTAGTCATTACCTGTATTATGAGGTCAAGTTAAATGGCACGTTACGCTTATATATCATGTCATAAATGAATGTTAAAAGAAATATTACCGTTATTGGGAGACCAAAATTAACAACAAATGCATGTGGTAGAGGTTCCACACCAATCCATTCATCATTCTTGAGTATTTGAAGGCCATATACTTGTTGTTGGCAAATGGTTATGAGATTAGGATCACAATGTCCACCAGTTCCCAAAGTTGAACTTGGATCTGGGCATATTGGATAGTGATTGACAAACATTCTCTGCCCATGACCTTTACCAAAGTACCCTGCCTCCAAGCCTAGTCCTTCGCTTACCAAATCGAAGATTATCATGCTCAACTTTCTAACTTCAGAAGAATATGCACCAATAACCTCCCTGAAAGTTCATTCTCATATTTAACTTTCACAGAAAATCCATCTACAAATCGGCTATCATTTCATCTACTAATTTAAGATTGAGATATAGTTAGGTACCTAAATGTTGGAGGGTTACTTGGCCAAGTTTGTTTATCTTGTCCATCAATATTGCAGTTGTGTTCCAAGACTTCCTTCCAGTATTTATGCTCCTTTGAAGCATGCTGCTTGGGATTGTTGGTGTAGAGTGTTTCTTCTTTTTCTGCATAATTTTCTTTCTCTTTCACTGGCAAGTTGAAAAACTCTTCGTAGACTTCCATTGCCTCGTCCATTAAATCATCTGGTACACTGTGATTAATTACCTGTGTCATTATTCTATTGTCTCAGTTTGAATTCATCTTGTTTGACTTGGCACGAATTTTAAGAAAATAAAGAAGATTTTTCAATCTTGTGATGCTAGATTAATATTATGTCTATTGTACCAAAATATCATTTAATCTCGTGGTCCTAAACATGTCATGTGCAAAACTGTAATTAAAGTATTAAGTATTGTCAAAAAAGGAAATAAGTTATTTTTTTAAACAGACTAAAAAGGAATAGTATTTGCATTAAACCTATTATGAACCTGAAAAAAGCCATATTGTTCCAAAGCTTTCACAAGCTGTTGAGAGACAACAGCTCGTTCTTCACCCAAATCAATTACTTGAATTTCTTTGACAATGGGAACTGGAGCTAGTGGCCTTTCATGCATTGGTAAGACATAAGTTGGAGGAACTGCATTTAATTTACTAGAGATCATGAGGTTTGCCATATTATTATTATTCTTTCAATGAATCTCTTTTTGTTTATGTTCCTACATGAGATGAAGGACTATTTATAGGGAAGAGAATTGCACATCACATCCTTTAAGTCTTTGGTAAGTTACTTTAACCTACCCAATGTTTCATAAATGATTGGCAATTCAATTATTAGAAAATCAAACACTAGTCTATGGACCAGGTAATATATTGTTGGTTTCTATCCCAACCTAACTGTGTTGAGATTTTGCCATATACATGAAGAAAATTTGGTGACTTTTACGGATAGCAATAGAGCAGGGCGGGTACAAGACAGGGCAGCGCAATGTTAATGTTGTTAAATTATTCTTACATGACTCCAACTGTAAAATTTTCGTTGTTAGAACTTAGAAGTAATCGACTTTACTACTTTTCACATGTTTATGTTTTCCTATTTTCTGAAAGATGGGAAAGATATAAAGTTCAACTAAAAATATAAACAGTTATAAGGAATTAAACGGAATAATGCAAAAAAAAAAAAAGTTTGAAGAAAAAAAGCGTAAACGAGGCAGGATGGGGCTGGGCAGGGTAAAATTTAATTCCCCCCCCCCCCCTTCCGTGCTATATACATCCCTGGTGTTAGGGTACTCACTTATAAACTCGGTAGATGGAACGGTAGGGGAAAATGGTTGGCATGTATGACTTTGTCATGGGCCTAGGTGCAGGATGAATCAAGCATGTGGGCAGTGTGGTGGCATTGCCAAGTTGTAAATAAGCAAGATCGGCAGACTGTTCGCCATCGCATGGGATGGGCTTAGACAATGTTTGGTAGTGGCCAGTGCCAAGGTCGATTCAAATTTGGGCAAGTCAAGATGAGTTAATGGCAAGGACAAGTAAATGCAAAGCAAAATAAGAAGAAAGATAAGGAATAGCACAAGTCAAACAAGAGTTAGCAAGGCCAAGAAAGATGCAGGGAAGGCATTATCAGTGGCTTGGCAGTGTGAAGGGCGGCTAAGTTCAAGTCGACAGTGGCCTTGGCTCCAACCTTAGGTGCGATGTAGGTCCTTTGGGCGCGAATACAATACGCACATTTCATGCACATGGGGCAGTTTTCTGTGTGTAATTTCTTGTGGGAAGATTCCTTTATTCTTGTGGCACCTTTCTATTTTCAAATTTTGAATTGCCTATGCAATTGTGGATGTCAATTGAACTTTAGCTTTGATTGGATTTGATTGCGACAAATGTCGACAGGCTATTGGTTGTGAGACAAAGGTGTCATATGTGTTATAAATGTACAACCTTGTGTCACGGCCTTAGACTTCAACTAAGCACACCGTACAGTACTTGACAAATCACTCACAAATCTTTCACGATCTTACAAGCTCAAGTAAGCCTTTCTGACACTAGAGCGCTACGGGAATGAAGAAAGACATGAGAAAATTGCTTAAGATGGTTTTGTATTACTCAAACTTGGAAGATTTGCTTGGTTGTTGCTTGGTTATTTTACAAATGAGTGTCCTCTATTTATACTAATTACTTGGGGGATAACATGTCAATAATAATTGTTACACAAATCCCTACATATTTACAGTCACTTTTCTAGAATTTTTTACATAACTAGAAGATTCCAAGGATCTTCCTTGGAGATATGTGGAATTCTAGGATCTACCATGGGAATCCTCCGATCCACATGTCTCTAGAACATTCTACTATGGACTAGCCTTCTTCCGATGTAAGGCTTCCACGTGGATAACTTTATGACACATGGTGTCTATGTGGTATGATGACATGGGGGTCATGACACTCTCAATGACTGCGCGCATTGCTGCTGCATGAACTTTCCAGATCTTGTTTTTCATCTTGAGCGACCAATAGTACATAGAATCAATCAATGCCCTTGTGCAATCCTTCACCAGGTGACCAGCCTACAACGTGTCATGACTTTCCTACATGATCTTCTGCCTAATAGTTTCAAACTTGGGCACGTAGACCCTCCGACCAGCTGTGAGCAATAGTCCCGCTTCTACCAATAAACGTCTCATTTTTTTTGGGAAGCTAATTGTATAAGTCGGTTTGCTTCTCGGTTATGTTGCATAAGATCCTTGATACCATCACGAATGTCGTAAAGGGGTTAGGGTGAAGCGGCAAACTCGATCTTATGATATACCTTGTGCCTAGGATATAAGTGCCTTGGCTACTCCTCATGCATCATATCTTTGTGTTGGAATTAATGCATCAATGTTAGTCTTCTGAAATTGGTCTCTTTAGAATTTCGTAGTACATGTATCTAGTAAATTGTGATACATATATTTAGTTATTTGTGTAAGACTTTTTGTTTTCTATTTTGAGTAGTATAAAATAGTGATGTAGTTGATGATTATAATCATCTCAAGTGGCCTTAAGTAGCCTATAATAAACTTGAGCATTCTATAAAGATAATATTTTCCTTCCATATTTTCTATAAATTGGTATCAAGATCAGGTTTTCGTTCTTAATCTGGGGTTAGGTGAAGAAAAAAATATGGCATCCCAAACAAATGAAGGTGTTGATTCTTCAGTTGTTCTTACTCCATTTTTTGATGGAACTGATTTTGAATACTGGAAGATAAGAATGAGAACACATTTGAAAGCTGAAGGTTTATGGACTATTGTTGCAAATGGCTTTGAAGAGGCAGACAACGATGGTGATCTTACAGCAGCAGAGATGAAAAACCTTGAGGCTAAGTATCGTCAACATGCAAAAGCCTTGAGCAAAATCCATATGGGAGTCTCAAGAGCATATTTTGCAAAAATTGCTACTTGTGAGAATGCAAAGGAAGCTTGAGATTCTCTGGAAAATGAGGTGTATGGTGACGAAAAGGTACGCACTATAAATCTTCAAACTCGTAGAAGAGAGTTTCAAAATTTAAAGATGATAGAATCTGAAAATTTGATGAATATTGCACGAGAGTCACGAATATTGTTAATGAAATGAGAAATCATAGTGATACAATTTCTGACCAACAAGTTGTGGAAAAGATTCTAATTAGTGTCATAGAAAAGTATGAGTACATTGTTGCTATCACTAAGAAGACGAAAGATATTTCTAAGCTTTCCATCAAAGAGCTAGTTGGATCATTTCGTGCACACGAGAAGAGAAGATTTTTTCGTGAAGATCAACCCAAAGAGACGGCTTTCCAGTCTAAAACAAATGAGAATTCTCAAAATTTCTCAAGCAATCAACAGAAGAAGAATCACAAGCCAAAAAAGAAGCAGGTCATGATGGTTCTTCCAAGAAGGTTGAAGAACAAGGTGAGAAAAACTTTAGTCTTTTTGTAAAGTTCGCAAAAAGACTAGTCACAATGCAGAAAAATGTTGGCACAAAGGCAAGCTCCAATGTAAATTTTGTAAAAAGTTTGGCCACATTGAAAAGGATTGCTGGCACAAGAAACGGGAGCAAGCAATTTTTTGTGAAAAACAGGAGAAAGAAAGGGAAGAAAACCTTTTCTTTGCTTCTAAATCTGATGCTTCAACAAAAAGCAATGAATGGTATGTTGATAGTGGTTGTAGTAATCACATGACTGGAGATGAAATCAATTAATAATAGCATCACTACTAAAGTGAGAATGGGGAATGGAGCCTTAGTTTATGCGAAAGGTAAAGGTACTATTTCGATCAACATGAAAGGAAGCGGTAAGCAAATTCATGATGTTCTTTATGTTCCTGACTTGGAAGAAAATTTTCTTAGTGTTGGTCAACTCATGAAAAATGGTTATTGTCTTGAGTTTAGAGATAATTATTGCAGAATTTATGATAAAATTGAGTCAAATCAAGTCATTGCTGAAGTAAAGATGATAAAAAGAAACTTCCCTTTGCAATTTCATTACAATGCATTAAAAATGAAATTGTAGATGATTCATGGCTTTGGCACAAAAGATTTTGTCACTTGAATTTTCATTGTTTGAAGCTTCTCAAGCAAAAGGACATGGTGCAAGGCCTTCCTGAGATACATACTGAGGTGGATCCATATAAAAGTTGTATAATGGGAAAGTAACATAGGAAGTCTTTTCCAAAAGTGGTGTCTTGGAGAGCAAGTGTACTTTTGGAACTAATCCATACCGACATTTGCGGACCAATGAAGACTCCATCTCTTGGAAATCAAAGGTATTTTCTAATCTTTATGGATGATTTCTCAAGAATGACTTGGGTTTATTTCTTGAAAGAAAATTCAGAAGCATTTGCTACATTCAAGAAATTTAAAGCCCTTGTTGAGAAGCAAAAAGGTTGCAGCATCAAAACCATTCGCAGTGATAGAGGAGGTGAATACACAAGTCGATAATTTGAAGAATATTGCAAAAATGAAGGCATTCAGAAGCAACTTACAGCAGGGTATACTCCTCAACAAAATGGTATATTTGAAAGAAGAAATAGAACAAATGTTGAAATGGCCTGAACTATGATGAATGAGAAAGGGCTGCCAAAATATTTTTAGGGAGAAGCAGTGCATACAGCAGTCCACATCCTTAACAGCTGTCCAATAAAGGCAATAAGGACAAGACACCAGTTGAAGCTTGGAGTGGAATTAAACATTCTGTAAGTCATTTTAAAATTTTCGGGTGTATTTGTTATGCTCATGTATCTGCTGAGAAAAGAATAAAATTGGATGAAAAAAGTCAAAAATGTATCTTTCTTGGTTATAGTGATGTGACAAAAGGATATAGGCTTCTCGATGTCAAAACTAACAAACTTTTTGTTAGTAGAGATATCATTTTTGATGAAAAAACAACATGGAATTGGGAGGATAAAAAGATAGAGAATACTGCTATCATATCTTCAAATCAAGAAGAGGATGAGAAAGATGAAGATGTCTCTCAAGGGGGAGAAATCCCAGATTCAGATGATGAAGAACCGCCTCCAAGAGGAACAAAAATGTTGAGTGACATGTATCAAAGATGTAACTTTGCCGGTGTTGAGCCAGAAAATTATGAAGAAGCAATAAAGCATGATGTTTGGAAGAAAGCCATGAAAGATGAAATTCGGATGATTGAAAAAAATAATACTTGGGAGCTTGTGGCTATACCCAGAGAAAGAGAAGTTGTAAGTCTAGAATGGATTTACAAAATCAAACTCAATCAAGAAGGAGATATTCAAAAGCACAAAGTAAGGTTGGTTGCTAGAGGCTTCACACAAAAACCAGGTATTGATTTTTATGAATTTTTCTCTCCAATTGCTCGTTTTGAGACAATTAGAACTGTAATTGATATTGCTGCACAAAAGAAATGGAAGATATTTCAACTTGATGTTAAATTTGCATTTCTGAATGGAAAACTTGATGAAGATATTTATGTTGAGGAACCTCAAGGATTTTTTGTTCAAGGAGGAGAAGAGAAGGTGTACAGGCTAAAAAAAGCTCTTTACGGGCTGAAGCAAGCTCCAAGAGCCTGGTACAATGAAATTGATACATACTTTCTGAAAAATAATTTCAGAGAAGTAAAAGTGAAGCCACTTTGTATGTGAAGAAAATAGCAGCATTATCATTGTTTGTCTCTATGTGGATGATCTGCTCTTTACAGGAAATGATGTAAAGATGATGCAAATTTTCAAGCAAGATATGATGCAAGCTTATGAAATGAGTTATCTTGGGTTGCTAAATTATTTCTTGGGCATCGAAGTTTCTCAAGTGAAAGAAGGAATTTTTATTTCTCAAAAGAAGTATACCAAAAGTATTCTTCAAAAATACAAAATGATGGATTGCAGGTCTGTGGCCATACCATTAGCAGCAAATGAGAAATTTAGAAAGATGATGGAGAAAAGAAAGCTAATAGCTCACTTATAGGAGCTTGATTGGAAGTTTGTTATATCTTACTTCAACAAGGCCAGATATTATATTTGCTGCTAGCTTATTATCCAGATTCATGCAAGAACCAAGCCAAGTGCATTTTGGAGCTGCAAAGCGTGTTCTACGCTACTTGCAAGGAACAATGGATTATGGGATAATGTACAAATTTGGTGGAGATTTGAACTTAATTGGTTATTCTGATAGTGATTGGGCTGAAAGTATAGATGACATGAAGAGTACTTCTGGTTATGCTTTCTTATTTGGATCAAGTATTTGTTCTTGGTTACCAAAAAAGCAAAGTGTTGTTGCTCAATCCACTGCCGAAGCAGAATATGTTTCAGCATCCAAGGCTACTTCTCAAGCTATTAGTCTTAGGAGAATATTTGAAGACATTGGTGAAAAACAAAAAAGAGGGATTGTTCTGCATTGTGATAACAAATCAGCAATTGCAATTGCCAAGAATCCAGTCAGCCATGAAAAATCAAAGCATATTTACATCAAGTATCATTTTATCCGAGAAGCACAAGAGAAAGGCGAAATTCAGTTGCATTATTGTCAGACAGGAGAACAACTTGCTGACATCTTCACCAAAGCACTTCCTAGAGAAAAATTTTGCTATCTTCGAGAACGCATTGGAGTTATCAAACAAATGCATTAAGGGGGAGTGTTGGAATTAATGCATCAATGTTTAATCTTCCGAAATTGTCTATTGGTTTTTCAAGAAGTCTTTTTAGAATTTCGTAGTACATGTATCTAGTAAATTGTGATACATGTATTTAGTTATTTGTGCAAGACTTTTTGTTTTTTATTTTGAGTAGTATAAATAGTGATGTAGTTGATAATTGAAATCATCTCAAGTGGCCTTAAGTAGCCTATAATAAACTTGAGCATTCTCTAAAGATACTATTTTCCTTCCATATTTCCTACACTTTGTTCTTTCTAGAACCAGAATTCTCTGTGTTTGGTGGCAAAGTTCCTATAGAACCATTGTCTTTAGTTACACTCATAATGGTGGCTATGAACGTCGGCTCCCCTTTTTAAGGCCAGCCACGAGCTACATGGCCGATAATTGAGATTGTCCTTCCGTCTTAGGTACCTTAAATAGGGGCACGTACATGATCCTTACTCCATAACCAAGAGTAGATGGAGGATCGATCATCATGTGATACTTCTAGAAGAACTCTTGCCCGAGAATTATATCAATCGGCAGACCAAAATCGACAAGTCTTAGAAATACTTTTATCCATATAGGAGTAAATATTTTGGAACATTATTAATAACAAGTCTTAAAAGTTCCACACCTCCAAAATTATGTTATTTTGATGCTTAAAAATTTCAAAAGTCTTGATTTAACTTTTTATTTTTATCTCAAGATACAACACACAAATTGGTTAGAATCAAAAGTTTCTTATTCATGAATGAATAACAAGCTCGATTCAAACCTAGGTAATAAATTACATATAGTAATTGTAAATTAATTTAAAACTCTTATTTTGGTGGAAATTAAAATGATTAAGTATAGATTTTGAAAGCCTCCAATGCTGCATAGTATACTGATTTCTTGTTGGCATAATGTGGAAAAAATTCAGTGTCCCATTTGAAGGGTTTAAACAATGGGGGATTGTCTGGACCAACAAATGATTTTGCAGTCTCAACAATATTTGCTGGACAAAAATAAGTACCAATGCCTATACATGTTTGAGTTGTATTTGGCACCAATCGATGTGCAGCACTTTCCAACTTCCCATTGGTCATTACCTGTATTTATAAAACAATAGAGAAATGCAAAAATACTATTTTTAGTTTTGTTGTTTCTATTTATTAATCCATGTGAGTCACTTGTATAACAGTATGGATGTATATGAGTCATTTTAATAACAAGGGATATATTAGATCTAAATATCAAAGGTGATCCTACCCTTTTCCCTTGTTTTTATAAAAAAGAAGAAGAAGAATAACGTGTTGTTCAATTTATAGTTAGTAAACTTCAAATTTTAATCATCCCATTTCACCTTTAACAACAAATTTTTATATGAACAACATACCATGTTTTAGACCATAAAAGACATTTGGAAGTAAGGTTACATGCTTAATATATAAATATACCTTTTAATATGATCTCGTCTAGTATTTGTGTCCTTTAATTTTGAGTTTATACAAGTATGTACACACTTAAATTTGTATAAAGTTAAACAAGTAGACACACATGCCTACGTGACATAATACATGTAGGACGTCACATAGGATGCAAGTAGGACGTGTGTGTTTACTTGTTCAACTCTATAAAAGTATAAGTGCACACCAAAATTGAAGGGAATAAATATCAGAAGAGGCCAAGTTTAAGTATGCCTAAATGTGCATGTGACATAAAGTTGGAGGACATGACATAAATGAAAAGTTTTAGAAATACTACCATTATTGGCAAACCAAAATTGACAACAAATGCATGAGGTAGAGGTTCCACACCAATCCATTCCTCACTCTTTAGTATTTGAAGGCCATATACTTGTTGTTGATAAATGGTTATGAGATTAGGATCGCAATGTCCATCCATTCCCAAGGTTGAACTTGAATCTGGGCATACTGGAAAGTGATGGACAATCATTTTCTGCTCATGTTCTTTGCCAAAGTACCCTTCCTCCAAGCCTAGTCCTTTGCTTACCAAATCAAAGATTATCATGCTCAACTTTCTTACTTCAGATGAATATGCACCAATAACCTCCCTAAAAGTTCATTTTCATATTTAACTATCACATGAAAATTACAAGTTGTTTGGTTTGTAAGAAATCCGCATGACTATAATACATGTAAGTTAAGAGGAAATTTTAAGTATAACTTTATGCAGAATAGAATGTGAAATAAATAATACATGAATAAGTAAACCCTTTGCGGTCAATCTCACAACCTCTTTAGTTGCCGCACCCTACTTGCTCATTTGCAATCACTACCACAAGAAAGTCACCACCATATCCATAGGGGCTTATGCACTTCACAACTTTCTTATGTTATGAGGTCTCAATACTAGATTTAGATGTCAACCCTAGTTAGCGAGCTTAATAGCACTTCTCAAATCGGGTTAGTCCTTTCTAGCTGAGTTGAGCACCATGACCCTCCCAGTCATAACTAACTCTTGTAGAAAATAATACATACATTCTCTCATAACGATAATGCATGTATTACTAATGCCTACATAGTTCTTATCCGCTACCAAATTAACCCATTAGTATAAGACCCATCTACAAGTTGCCATAATTAGTAAGAAACTAATTAATAGTACATAGAAAAAAGGGGGAAAAGTAGGTACCTATATATTGGAGGGTTACTAGGCCATGTTTTTTTATCTTGTCCATCAATATTGCTATTGTGCTCCAAGATTTCCTTCAAGTATTTATGTTCCTTTGAATTATAATTCTTGGGATTGCTTGTATAGAGTGTTTCTGCTACATTTGCATAGTTTTCTTTCTCTTCCAGTGGCAAATTGAAAAATTCTTCGTATACTTCCATTGCCTTGTCCATTAGATTTTCCGGTACCCCATGATTAGTTACCTGTTTTATCATTCTATCTTATTTGACTTACATATATATAACAAAATATTAAGTGTCTAATACATAAATATGTTTTTTAACTTCACTTCAGTTGTCATCTATGTCGTCAAAGTTTGAATGTGTGTCACAAGTCATGTAAGACGTGTTTGTCAAATATTAAGAACTTGAAATATTTTTCAAAAATAATATTTTTTTAAAAAAATATTAACTGGGGTGGCAGTTGGCGTAGGGGTAGGGGTAGGGGTAAGTGGTAGGGGTAGGGGTGAAGTAAAAATTTTTGAAATATTTTTCAAAAACAAATAAATTAGGGGTTGCCGAATGGGCTGGCTAGGGGTAGGGGTAGGTGGCTTGGATGGGGGTAGGGTAAAAAATGAATTTTTTTTAAAAAATTGAAATATTTTCAAAAAATAAATTCGACGGGGTGGCTTTGGGAGTTTTGGTAGGGGTGGGGCGGGGGTTAGGGGCGAGGGTGACGTAAAAAATAAAACTTATTCAAATTTTAAATATATTTCAAAAAACATTTTTTCAAACTTGCTCCTGTTGAGTAGCTCACTAACATCATTGCTTATGTTACAAATCATTGTATGTATTTTACAGTCATTAATTTATGCTTATGTTATTAAGGATAAATGATAAGATGTAATAATTTTAAATTTCCTTTACATTATTAACGTTTGTTGTTACGTAATCTTGTATGTAATCTAATATAGTGTTTTAGTTTCAATGAACGATAAGTTTTAAGTATTATTTTATAAATTCTGTTATATTAACTTCCCGCGCAAAGCGATATATATGCCAAAATATTACTACTAGTATTTGCATGAAGTAATCATGAACCTGAAAAAAGCCATATTGTTCCAAAGCTTTCACAAGTTGTTGAGCGACAACAGTTTATTCTTCACCCAAATCAATGACTGGAATTTCCTTGACAATTGGTACTGAAGCTAGTGGCCTTTCATGCATTGGTATGACATAAGTTGGAGGAAGTGTTTCTACTTTACTAGAGATCATGAGGTTTGCCATATTCTTCTTAATTCTGTGAATGAATCTAACCAAAATAAAAAGAAGTGAAATTAAGTAAAATAGACATAAAAAAAAAGAAATTTATACAGAATAATGTGTGTACCTAGGAAACAAACTTCAAGTTGTTAGTACTCTCAATCCCTTTTTGTTTGTTTTCCTACATGAGATGAAGGACTACTTATAAGGAAAGGAATTGCACATAACATCCTCCAAGTATTTGAAAAGTTGGCTTAACATACCCAATGTTTCATAAATGATAAGGAGTTATTGGCAATCCAATTATTAGAAAATCAAACACTAGTCTATGGACCAGGAGATATATCGTTGGTATCTATCCCAACCTAACTATGTTGAGGTTTTGCCATATGAATGAAGAAATTTCGATGACTTTTAGGGATGGCAATGGACCATAGCAAATACACGTCGTAGCGAAGGGGATGAGTACGAGTACTAATGAAAAAAATTGGTATCGATGTAGGCTATAATTTACTTGAGTATAGATTTTATTAGTGAATCATGTATGCATTATAAAATTAACGTAAGACAACATAATTAGAACTTTGAACGTGGTGTTCGAGTGAACGACAGTTAAAACAATACAACAAGAATTGTTTGTGTAGTGACATTTATATGATATTGTCAAAATATGATTAAATTCAATGTGAAAAAGGTGGAAGGACTACATATTAATTCAGCTATAAAAAAAACTTCAATATATTATAGAAAGGGTGGAATTGATAAAGTTTATTAGTATGTGTTCTGTTGGTATATGATGTTGGGCGTATTTATATGAGTTTTGAATCAAAAGGACTATTTTTTCTTTCAAAAAACATAAACGGAACATAATATTATTTTTTAATCAAAAGAGCAAAATCGCTCCTTTCTGACAAAATTGACGCCGTTACGTATTCTGTTATTTTGTCCTTTTTTTTTCTTTTTCCCCTTTAAATCGCTCTTATGGCAGCGATTTTGTCCAAAATAAAATTTTCTAATATAGCTGCCCCAGCAGCGTTTTTCTAGAAAATGAAAAAAATTTAAAAACTATAATCGCTATTATGGCAGCGTTATTATCAAAAAATATTTTTAAAATGAAAATCGCTGCTAGCGATTTTTGTAAGAAATTAAAAAGAAACCCGCTTCCCAGGCAGCGAATTTATCCAAAAAAATTGTAAATCTCTGCCTTAGAAGCGGTTTTCTTCAAAAAAAAAAATGTTGCCCTAGAAATCACTGGTTTGGTAGCTATATCCTCAAAAGTATTTTTTATTTTTTTAAAAACAATCGCTAGTGGTGCACCGATTTTCTCAAAAATAACTTTTTTAAAAGAAAAATCGTTGTTGGCACATTAATTCATAAGGAAAATTGTCTTTTATATTTATGATCATTATTTGAATTGGAGTGTGCGGGATTACAATATGGGAGAGCCTAGTAATGCTATCATGCACTTGAATAATTATTCTTTTCCACCGGAGTCAGTTGATAGGTAAATAAAGTGATATTTTCTTATTTATTAAATTAAAATTATTTTAATAGGCAATATATTTATATCACTATATTTTATAGGCGTGACCAACTTCAAGATGCAGTGAATTATTGTGCACAAATTGTGAACAACAATGTTATGGGTGATGAACGAGTTGGCTAGTTGCCTAGTGATGAACCTTTGGAGCATGAATTTACGGAGAATGATGAAATGTCTGAGGAGGAGGAGGATGTGGATAATGAACCTAATGCACATGTTGAAGATCAAAGCATTAATCATCAATCTACTATGATTCCATACTTATATCACACTGAAGAAAGTGCATAAGATTTTATCTATACAAGAGATATTATTGTTCTATCCGAACTGCACTTTGAATTTCAAACAATTCAAAATATATTCAGGTTCAATTGTTGCAAACTAAATCTTTTGTTGTATTAAATTTATTTATTTTATATTGATTAATCTAATTTGTATATACAACTAGGTATGATATTTATAAATAAAAATCAAATGAAATTTGTCGTAAGATCATATAGTCTTGCAATAAAAAAGAATTTCTTTGTAAATCCAAGAGTAAAAGCTGGAGAGTTATTTGCAAGCGCCATGAGTTTGGGTGTAATTGGATGATTCGCTTTAAAGAGATCTCAAGTGGTATGTGGAACGAAGGAAAAATGATTGAATCACATACTTGTCTTACGGATAACTATAAGGAGGAACATTTCAATTTGAATAGTAACATGCTTGCCATTTCATTGATACCATATGTTATGCGAACCTAAGACATAAATATTAAAATGGTTAGTGAAATAATTAAAAGAAAACATCACTTGCTCACGCATAATTTAAAGAGTACTAAGAAGAAAATTAGTACCTTGGTCTGCATTTTCTCTGGATTAAAAGAGACGTGGATATCTCTTTTTCATATCCTCCTCAGCCTCCCAAGTAGCTTCCCCAATAAATTGGTTCCTCCGAAGGACTTTGACTGATACTACTTCTTTTGTTCTCAACTTGTGAACTTGGCGATCTAAAATTTGAATAGGAGTCTCCTCATAAGATAACATATCCTTGATCCCAATATTTTCTCTTTGTATGATCAATGAAGGATCTCCCATGCACTTCTTCAACATAGAGATGTGAAATACCGGATGAACTGCTGATAACTCTTGTGGTAGCTCCAACTCATAAGCTACATTGTCAATCCTCTTGGATATTATATAAGGTTAAATATACCTGGGACTAAGTTTCCCCTTTTTACCAAATTTCATAACACCCTTCATAGGTAAAACTTTTAGATATACCCAATCATCTACTTCGAACTCTAACGCCCTTCTCCTAACATCAGTGTAGGATTTCTGACGACTCTGCGTCATTTTCAACCTATCTTGAATCAATTTCACCTTCTCCATAGCTTGATGAACTAAATTTGGTCCTATCAACTCAGATTTACCAACTTCAAACCATCAAATAGGATATCTGCATCTTCTCCCATAAAGAGCTTCATAAGGAGCCATTTGGATGCTCGAATGGTAACTAGTTGTAGCGACCCTCATAATGAACTAGGTCAAACTAGAGATTCGCATGTGTTTCATGAGTTAATAATGTATTAAAATAATGAATTTTAGCATTTGAGGTCAGTTTGGTAAGTCAAACGTCAAGGGACGACCAAGACGTTCGACGACTAGACGTCTATGTGCTTGCATGTGTTCTTGTGTGCCCTTGCATGTTTTATGTGTTGTTTGGGGTTCAAATTGATAGGAGAGGATCCTAAGACCTAGATTATCATGTTTACGGGTTTAACTTCTGGGTACTACTCCCCAAGGACCACCCTAAGGGTCCTTGAGGAGGACCCAAGACTTGGCAAGAAAGTTGTCAAGCACTGCCCAAACGACGACCCAATCGACGACCCACAAATCAATCGACGCCCCATCGTCTTGAGGCATGGCTCCACACTTAGTGGTGGGAAGATTAGTCCCACAAATGATAGCCTCTGAACCAAATGACGCCTAGCAGGACGGGCCATCGTTCAAACGACACCCAGTAGATGGGTCCGTCGTTTGGAAGCCTGCAATCTGCGTGCACATTTTGGCCAAGCTTGGGGTGTTTTGGTAAATTCACCCCAAGTCTTTTAAATTGTATGGACGGTTTTTTTAAGGGTTTTTAGGTGTTTAAGTTATTTTATACTCCTAAAACCTAAGTTAGTCTTCACTTTCAAAATCAAAACCTCCCACCCAAGAAAAACTCTCTCAAAACCGCACTGAAGCTTGAACTCAAGGTAGAGCTTGGATTGAAGGTTTTGGGTGATTTCTTCACCAAAATTCGTGGCATTTTCATCAACTAAGGTATGGTAATTCATCCTTGACTCTTTTCTCATTCAAGGAGCCAATCCAAAGACTTTTCAAAAAGGGTTTCAAATTCCTAAATTCTTCTATTTTGAATTCTAAACATGGGTCTTTGCAAGAAAACATTTTAATGAATGAAACATGATATTTTCAATGTTAGTTGATGATTTTAAGGTCAAAAACTCAACCCATGCTCATGCGAATTCTCAACTTTTGACTTATGAAGTGGGTTTAATGTATATGATTAGATAATTTTAGAGTTGTGTCTCTTAGGTTTTATTGTGGATTATCTACTGCCTTATTATGATGATTTTGTGAAATATTGAGAAAAGGTGGTAAAGGCTTGGATGAAGGGTAAGTTGATCTATCTTGCTTTAATTTTTATTGAATTGATCTTGAGTGGTATGGTCCAACTTTGGTGGCGGTGTTTACTTGAAGTATATGAATATATGTGTGTATTGTGATTATGGCCTTGAAGGCATTGAATGTGTAGTAAGGAGATGTATAATGTAATTGTATGATATGTCTTAGGAAGTTGAAAATGTGTATCTTGAAGATGTTATGTCTAAATGAAGTATAATGTACATATGAAGCATGATAGTGTGTGAATTATGATGATTGTAGCATGATTATGTGTAGAAGTCAAAGTTATGAATGTGATGGTTAGGTGAAGGTGTTCTCACATGAACTCACACACACACTATGAATGAAAGAATGACGTTAATGAATGAAAATGGGGGATTTCAGGGTAGACACTAATCGTGAGTAGAGATGAAGTGTCTAGACCAACCCTGGTATTCCTAACAACTCTAGTGAATGAAGAAGGGGGATTTTGGGGTGGACACTCTTCGTGAGTTGAGATGAAGTGTTTATTAGCAACCTCCATATTCCCAAGAGCTTTCCAAAGAAATGTTGGAGATTGGATACTATTCATGAGTTGAGATGTATTATTCAAAAGTAACCTCTAGAGATTAGTACTCTTCGTGAGTTGAGATGTAGTACTTGGTAGAATCTCTTAACCTATAGCTAATGAATGTAATGATGTCTAGAACTCCGTGGGACTTATACTTAGCACCGAGAGGATTTGAAGAAGGGGTGGATCCTTTTCGTGAGTAGAGATGTTATATTCAATATACCTCTTGAGATGAGTACTCTTCGTGAGTTGAGATGAGTTACTTAGAAGCAATCTCCTTATTCCTTAACTATGCACCCGTATAGGTATAGTTATTGGAGATCCATGTAAAGGCTAAGAGTATGACCCTACCTTAGACAAGTGGGGATCCCTCATCCGATAGGGGTTAATAATGATATTTCATGTCTAGCTCTCATGGTCTATGTTGGTTAAAGCTAGCCCCCACAAATGAATGAAAATAAACTAGGTCTTCTTAAGAGTGTACTACTTAGGGTAGGTGGTGGAATGAGATTTTATCTATCCATTGCACAAGTAGACATTTGGAGGAAGTCTTGGTGTGTTATTATATGAAAGTGTATGAATGGGTTACTATATGATGTTAATGAAGTAAGTTGACTTTCTGTCTAATGTTAAAGAAGTATAGTGATATTATGTCTTGTATGATGGAAGTTATGTAAATGACAAATGTGATGTGCCTAGTCTAAGGTGATTCCTAAGGAGCACTAAGTTGAAGTAGTAGTATTGGATGCTACTTTCACATTGCACTAAGTGTAACTTGGGGGTTGTCTTGGAGGATTTTCTTTATGTGAAGTTCCTAAATGTATGTATCTTCTTTCTAATATCTTTAATAATGAATGTTTACTTGTTGCATTGAAATGAAGTATGCTTATCCTTGGTAGTCTTAAGGACCACTTAGGTGTGTATTGAAGAGGTTGTGGCGGTCTCTTCATGTCTTACCTAGGTGAGTCTTAGGATAACTTTGGATAGGAAGTTCTATTTGATAAATGGGTTACTTGATACATATGACTAAATGTTGAAGTTCATGGAAATATTACCTGAATGATAAATGATGACTTATATAATGTTTTGTACACTTGATTCTAGAAGGTTTTACTAAAATAGCATGAAAGGTTTATTTCAACTAAAATGACCTCTTTAGCATGTTTTTGGATATGCCATACATAGTACAATGTTTGTACTAACCCCATACTCTTCTATATTTCTATGAGTATAAGTGGAAGGCAAGTGAAGGTTCTTAAAAGGCAAAGCTTGGGTAGTCGAGTCTCTCAAGATCGGTATGTCCTCATATGTTCGAGGACATAGACTATGTTTCTTTTAGTTTCTTTCTTTCAAAGACTTGTATAAGACTTTGTATGTTTTCTTTCAATGTAAAGGGTCGTGACCCTATGATATTGAGACGTGTCTAAGTTGGCTTGTGATGATGAGACTTGTTCCTTAGCTTTTATAAAAGAATTTCTTATTAATTATGTTGTGAAAAGTTTTAATTGCGCACTACTTTTTATACCTATGTAATGAATGATAGCTAAGAGGCTTGTACAAGACCCCCGAAAGGTCAAGTACACTGTGTAACTTCTAGGGGGTGCTCCCCGATTGTTACACTATTGTTGTAAGTAAACTCAATTAGAGGTAGGTGATCATCCCAATTTCCTTTGAAATTAATCACACATGCCCTCAACATATCCTCTAGGGTCTGAATAGTGCGCTCAGCTTGCCCATCTGTCCGAGAATGAAAGGCAATACTTAAGTTCACCTTTGAACCTAAGCCTTTCTGAAAAAATTTCCAGAATTGTGCAGTAAATTGTGCACCTCTATCTGAAATAATGGAGATCGGAACTCCATGAAGTTTAACAACTTCTTGAAGATACAACTTAGAATAATCTTCTGCCGAATAGGTAGTCTTTACCAAAAAAAAGTGGGTTGATTTTGTCATTATGCAACATTCACCCAAATAGAATCAGGCTGCCGGCGAGACCTTGGTAAACCTGTGATGAAATCCATATTAATCATCTCCCACTTCCATTCCGCAAGTTCTATATTTTGAGCCAAACCACCGGGCTTTGGTGCTCTACTTTAACTTGTTGGCAATTTGGGCACTTGGAAACAAATTCTGCAATGCCCTTCTTCATACCATTCCACCAATAGACTTCTCTCAAATCGCGATACATCTTGGTGGAACCCGGATGAATGGAATATCTGGAACTATGAGCTTCCTCCATGATTATATGTTGGAGTCCATCCCCCATTGGTACACACAACCTTCGTATCTCAAGACGCCATCTCCCCCTTGTTTAAAAGCTACTACTTTCTGCTTATGAATATTTGCCTTCAATTCAAGAAAAATGGGATCATGGTCTTGCTTGACTTTCACTTCTGACACTAATGATGACTCAGCCCCATTCATTACCACTCCTCCTCCTTCTGTTGAATCCATTAGTCGGACTCCCAAGCGTCAAAGTCTATGTAAATCTTTTTTTAACTCTCTCTTTTCTTCCTCAACATGGGCGGTACTACCCATAAACAACCTGTTCAAGGCGTCAACAACAACATTAGCCTTACCTGGATGATAAAGAATACTCATGTCATAATCCTTGAGCAATTCTAACCACCTCCTTTGTCTGAGATTAAGTTATTTATGGTGAACACATATTATAGGCTCTTGTGATCATTGAACACATTAACATGGACACCATACAAATAATGAGGCCATATCTTCAAAGCGAAAACTACACCAACCAACTCTAAGTCATGGGTTTGATAATTCTTCTCATGAACTTTCAACTCGCTGGAAGTATAAGCTATAACTTTGTCATTCTGCATTAACATACAACCCAATATAACCCTATATGCATCACAATACACCACAAAACCTTAAGTACCTTCTGGTAAGGTCAAAATTGGGGCAGTAGTCAACCTCTTTTTCAATTCCTGAAAGTATTTATCACAAGCTTTAAACCATTGAAACTTAACTGTCTTTTGATTCAACTTGGTCAAAGGGGATGAAATAGATGAGAACCCCTCTACGAACCTTTTATAGTAGCCAGCCAAGCCCAAGAAACTCCTAATATCAGTCGTAGATGTGGGTCTAGGCAAACTCTGCACTGCCTCTATCTTTGGGGTGTCACCTCTAATTCCATCACCAGAAACTATGTTGCCCAAGAACACCACTGACTCAAGCCAAAACTCATATTTAGAGAACTTAGCATATAACTCCTTATCTTTTAAAGTCTAAAGAACTATTCTGAGATGGCTAACATGATCTTCTTTATTCCTCGAATAGATTAGAATGTCATCAATGAAGACAATAACAAATATATCTAATTAAGGATTGAATACTCTATTCATAAGGTCCATGAATGATATGGTGCATTAGTCAACCAAAAGGACTTGACTAAAACTCAAAATGACCATATCGGGTTCTGAAAGTTGTCTTTGGGATATCACATTCCCCCACTCTTAACTTATGGTAGCTAGACTTGAGGTCTATTTTCGAAAGACATGTGGTACCCTGAAGCTGATCGAAAATATCACCGATTCTTGGAAAATGATATTTGTTCTTGATAGTAACCTTGTTCAATTGATGGTAATTTATACACATCCTAAGGGAACCATCTTTCTTCCTCACAAATAAGACTGGAGCGCCCTCGCTATAAGCATTAGGTATCAAATGATCGACAAGATGAAGACCAAAGTCTTGGTAGATTTTGTATCTGACAATACTATTATTCGAGCACTCCGAAAAACAGAGTGTCGTGAAGGCATACAATCTCTTTGAGGAGATACAACAAAAAAGAATTGTCCTAAGATTGTAACTTTTACAATTATTATAGAAACTTCTCGAAAAGAAGGCAATTCTATTGTAGCTAAGACACTTTTTGATCAGATGATCAACATGGACCTTTTTTCTTATTGTGTATTGTACACTTCTATTATGGATAACATGTGCAAGACAGATAAAATAGGGGTGTCTCAGAGCATTTTCAATGATATGATGGAATAGGGTGTTGCTCCCGATGTTATCTCATATAATGCACTAATCAACAGATTTTGTAAGGCTTCTAGAGTAACTGAAGCACTTAGTCTTTATGAGGATATGCAAGCTAGAGGTTAATCCTGATTAAATCACCTTCTAATTGATTATTGGTGGCCTCATATAGGAGAAGAACCTCTAAGTGGCATTAGAGATGATGGAGAAGGGTTTGACTCTATGCAGAGACTTATCTCAGACTCTTATTTATGCAATCAACTCATATGTTGCACAACATCTGCAAGGTTTGTATCTCTGAAAACCCAGCAAGTTATATTTTTTTCGTGATGGAACACTTATGTAGTTACATGTTTTGTATGTTTATGATATTTATTTGAATATAAGCAAATTCATTATTTGTCAAATATCGCCCATACATGTTCCTCCTTTAATATCAACAATTTTTATTTTGAAATTTCTTGTCTCTACGATTTATGTTGCTCTATACTGTTTGTGTCTTGTGTTTTGGTTGTCACATGATTTGATTGATGTTATTTTCGTTGCCTATATGCTATGTGATGCTTCCTTATTACATGTTTTATTACTTTCCTTTTGTATAATCTTTGATTTATATTACCTGAGTTGAGGTTCATTCGGAAACATCATCTCTATCGTAAGGTACGAGTAAGGTTTGCATACACCCTCCTCTATCAAGAACCCACCTTGTTAGACTACACTGGATATGCTTTGTTATTGTTGTTGCTGTGTGTTCTTCCTAAATGATTTTATTAAGTTTATACAATTTGATTAGTGAATCTTTTGTCTGGGTTTTGTGTTTTGATATCATATGATATAGTTTTATGTATTTTAACTTAGAGAGCACATGATTGGTCTATATCAGGTGTATTGTGTATGTCCTATTCTAAGTCATCGTTTAACTCATATGGCTTTTCTTTGTCAAAATAGAAACGGACTTATGCTATTGTAGGAGAAATGTTTCTTTAAAAGAATTTTTGAATCCCATAATTAGTTGCAAAAGTAGAAGTTTTAATTTCTTTACTACAAGCATGACCCTGAGGTCCTATTTTACAGTTTGTTTGTTTTTTGAGGTCTTTCTTAAAGGAATTGTAATCTTGTTGAAGTGTAGGAATAGCAACTATTTTGCAGATATTATATGGAAAAGTATACTCTACTTGTTACATGAATGGTATTAGATCAATAACCTACCAACTTGAATGCAAGATATAGCTGGTAGCGATGAATTATTATTTAATTCCTTGTGCGATTATGTTGACAATATAAGATTAGACATATTGTTAATTATAATTAAAGGGTTATCAGTAACACAATTGTAAATACATTTTGACAATTCAATTAAAAATATTAGAATCATATATGTTGAAAATTTTAGGTAGTATTCCAAATTATTTAACATTTGATAAGAGTTAGTACTTTGAGAGGTCATTTAATTGTTATATGTAATGACTTAGGGAACACTTGTTCGTTTGATGTGTCTCTTTACTTCACTTGGTTATTTTCCTCAGCTTTAGTACTTCTAATATTTAGACTTTCTCATAGTAAGGTAATACAACAAAGCCTTTGAGAAGCAACCTATGTCCAGAAGGAAACCGCCTCTTATGCAAATTTTGAGGGATGTCTCACACGTTCTGCTTAATTTATATTGAACTTTAACTTATAGATTTTCAATGTTAGTATACCTTATGGAGTTAACATTTGAAACTATGTTAATATAGGTTTCCCAGCACACCTAGAATATGTTAGGTGGACTCCATCATCTATGTCCATCTTGTGCTTGATTTCAGTGATGTTTCACTTCTTCCATTCTCACAGAAACTTGGAGCACCAATGAAGTGTTTGTGAGATAGAAAGTAAAAGTGAGAAACAGTCTAGCGTTTATTGGTGTTTTTATGTAAGTCTTTTTTTCCCATGAGTTCCTTGTCATCACTAGATTCTGATGTAACATTCATCTGCAAACTAGTTACAGAACGCTAATACAACCTGATCAACTGTCAATTATTTGTTATTTCTGATAAAACCTAACATATGTTTCTCTTTTAGTTAGAAACATAATTTATACAGTGAATATATGATAACTCACCTCCATTGCCAATAACGAGTTAGGAAGTCTACCTATAGAAATGTAACCTTCTTTTCTCTCCTTCAGGAAGAGAATAATTAATAAAATTTGTCAGATTGGAATAAGTTTATTGACAATTTGCACGAACAGTCGTGTCAAGACCAACATGTTTGTTTTCACCCGATTCAGGTGTGGACTCTACGACATGTTTATTTCCACCCAATTCAGGTTTGGACTCTTCGATATGTTTGTTTCCACCTGACTCTTATGACCTGGTTGCTTCCGTTTATTTCCCGAGTGGTTGTGTTGTACTTAGAAAGAGAAATAGTTTCTGTATTGGATTGTGATACATGAATTTCTTTATTACATTGACTCACTCTCTTTGGCATCTCACCAGAAACAACATCAGCAGAAATTGAATCAAAGCTCTTGTTCTCTTATAACTCTAATTTTTTGGTTGCAGAGTCAGGGTATGGCTTCTCCTCCAAATTCTTGGAGAACACTTCATCTGTTGCCTCTTCTTTAGGGGTACCGAGTATCCTTACTCAAGCGCAATGACAATGAATCTTCAGGTGAGAACCATTTACCAAAACCTTCTTCTTGCTTGCTTAATTTTTCTCTAGTTTTCACATGGGTTTTTCTTTGGTCTTAATCATAAAGCAACAGAGAAAATTTGAAAGGTGGAGCTGTTGGTTGACTTAAAACAAGTACTACACAATTACACATACACAACTACTGCTGGCAATTTAAGTCCATTTTTCATTAATCCGCCCAAATAACCCATCAAATATGGATTGAAAGAGTGATTTTAAATATGGGTAATATTTGAGACTATACCCATATTTTACCAATTAAAATATGGGTATATTATGGGTAAACTACGGGTCAAATATGAGTATTGTAAGTTTTCTTCAAATTTTCAAAAAATCTTATGTTACCAAGTTATAGAAACGATTTTTCAAAACATTCATATATGGGTTCCTATTAATATTTGTAACTCTCGACCTCCACCCCACCCTTCCCAAAAAAAAATTAAAGTTTATTTTTAAAAAATACTTTGAACTTCAAAATTTCATTTTTTCACCCCTACCCTCGACCACCACCAACCCCCCCCTCCCCCCCTCACCCCCCCCAAAAAAAAAATAATTTAAGTTTATTTTTAAAAAAATGTTTTCAACTTCAACATTTCATTTTTTTCATCCCTACCATCGTCCCCCATCACCCCCACCCCCGCCCTCTACCCCTACCCCCAAAAAAAAAAATTAAGTTTGTTTTACAAAAATATTTTCAACTTCAAAAATTTATTTTTTCACCCTACCTGAAAACACCCCCCCCAAGCCATCGTCCCCCCACCCCTACCCCTTACCAATCCCCTACCCCCCCCCAAAAATATTAAGTATGTTTTTAAAAAATATTTTTATTTTCAAATTATTTTCATCCTACCCTGGCTCCCCCCCCCCTCCTCCCCCCGAACAACCTCGAAATTTTTTTAATTTTTTTTTTACTTTAACAATAAAATAACTAAATGAAGTATTTTCAACAGATTTATCTTGAAAAAAAAAAGACAAATATTTTCTCCATGTTGAATTCTTAAGTAAAAAACTATTTATTCCTGAAATATGAGTAAAATATGGGTAAACTAGTATTTTACCCAATCCATTTATTATCCAACCCATTTTTACTCATATCAAATATGGGCGGGTTGAATGATTACCCATTTTATGTTTACCCATTTTCAACCCGCCCACATTTGACCCAACCCACCCATTTGCCACCACTATACACAACTAACCAAAAACAAACCAAAAAACTACTAAACAAAATCATTAGTTTTCGTACTAATAATCAAGAATCTGGATTTACTTGTTCCACCTTTGATTCAACTAAGTAGAGTGAAGTCAGCCATTGGATTTGCTTAACAGGGGAAGGGGCCATTGAAATTGGCAAAGCTTTTTTTTTTTTCTATCTTTCTATAAGTCTTTAGGTTAGCTTTACTCCCTTAAATCTTTTACCAACAAATTCATCAATGTATTCGTGGAACATTTGGTAAAATCAAATTGGAGCCAAACATTACTCTATCTTTGAGTAAATGAATTATTTTATGCTTAAAATATGTTTATGTAAAAGATGAAAGCATACTTTTATAGTTTACAAGTCATCCAAGAAATCTGATTACTATTTTTCAGTTATTCTCTTACAGTGAAGTTTTTTTTGTTTGAGATGCAACTATGTTGTTCTTGTTTTGTGTGTCATAATCTTATATGAATTATCACGTATTACTTTTGATCTTAATTTTATGTTTCTGCTGTATTTTTGTGTTGGGTGTAAAGTTATAGTTGTAGTGTATGATATATGCTTTCATGTGGTAGTTTTTGTTGTTGCAGGTGACAGATTTGCTGCTGGTTATAAGATGAAGTGAAATTTAAATATTGTCATATACAGTGAAGCCTTCTATTTGATACTTGATTACTTTTGAAGATGAAGAGAAGCTTCCCATTTCAATGCTTGATTGCTTTGTCAATGAAGCTTTATTGGATTAAAGTTTCTCTAGGCTAGATTTAATTTTATTACTACTGTGTACTGATGTATATTTATACTCGTGTGAAGTTTTGTTAAGTAAATGATGGTGTAATGCTTCTGTAATCTACTCTTTTGATTTATTGTGTAAATGTACCAAGAAATTACTTCTATGTAGTTCTGATTAATCTTTTGATTTAAGTAATGACTTTTGTATACTTCAAATTATTCATGTGACTCCAATTTCTTATTTTTAATAAAACTTCATCAACTACTAAAGTGATTTGTAGAACTCATTATTGGAGCAAATGTCTACCAGGGGGAGCCATTAGCGAAGGAAATATATTGTTGCTAAAGGAGTCATAACAACCGAATATGCAGGCTTCTGTAAAGATTTTTAACGACTGAAATAAAAATCAGCGAAGGGAAAACTTGTCGCTAAAAGAGATGTAATTACCAGATTTTTTCTAGTCGCTAAAGATATTTTAACGACTGGGCACTCAATCCGATCGATAACTTTTAACGACGGAACTTTTAACGACCGATGACGACCAGATTTTTTCCGGTCGCAATTAACTAATAACAACCAAAATAAGGCCTTTAGCGACCAGATTTACCGCCGCTAAAGATCCTTTTTCTTGTAGTGTGGAACTAACTGAATATAAGGTATCTCAACACTAGAGTCATTAACTCGGACTAAGTGATAGACACACCCCTTAGAAACCAACTTCCTTGCCTTAAGGTACGAAATTAGATGACCCTTAGGCCCTGTTGAACTGTTTTTCAACTCTAAGACTGGCTCATTTGGAAACTAAAACTTGACAACTCAAGTCCTACAATCAACTGAGACATAACAGGCGTGAAGCCAGTCCATACCAAGAATGACATCGAAATCTACCATATCTAACTCAATTAAATCAGCCCTGGTACTCTTGTGAATGACAAAGGGACAATCACGATAGACTCTCTCTGCTAGAATACACTCACGAACAGGTGTAGAAACATTGAATGGTTCACTAAGTTGCTCAATAAGGACATCAAAACTGAAGACTTGGATGATACCAGTGACAACACCTGGTGAATCCTCTTGCTCTCGATGACTAGTGATAGCACAAAGACGGTTTTCTCTCTGTCTGCCCCTGAAGTAACTCATTTAGATGCAGATCTATCTGATAAAGCATCTGAAGAAGACTAGGGCTCTATTGCCCTCTTTAGCATTTCTCTGCCTGTCCTTAGGATACTCTCTTATGAAATGACCATTCTGGCCGCACCTGATGCAACTAGTGGAGCCATCACGACACACCCTTGAGTGGCGCTAACCACACTTACCACATGCAAGAGTCTTAGTACCCCTTTGTGCTTACTACCTTGCGAAGGCGGAAGTCTAACTCTGAAGTTCTGAGAGTTCTAATTATTGTACACACATTTCTTCTTTGTGCAGGTGCACTTGCAGATGATGGACCAGGTCCTTTCTGCTTCTGTTAGAAATAAAACCAGTTCGCATTACTCTTTTTCTGCCCGAACTTATTCCTTGATGTCTTAGCTCTCTTGTTCTTAAACTCTTCTTTATCCCTCAGCTTGTCCTTCTCAACTTGTTGCACATGGATCATTATCCTTGTTATGTCCATGACACCTACTAGTATGGTTGTCTTACTTTTCTTACTTGACAGACGAGACAACCCAGCAACAAACAAGCTCGTTCTACTCCTCATATTTGCTTCTCTTAGTTCACGAGGAAAGAAATTCCCCACGAATGCACTCTCAAAATAGTCCAACTCACAAACGGTTACGTGTAAGCACGAGTTAGAAAGAAACTTTTTAGAGATAAGCTCTAACGCATGAAAAGAATATGAAAGAAGTGAAGAAAGTCTTAAATGTTGGAGCCTCCTAATTATAGTTGTGGCACGCTTCACACTGATAACTAGTACTCTACAGACACGGCTTCATAGACTCCCTAGGACTCTTGAACTCTGTGCTATTATACGAAGTTTTTCACGCCTTGAGCCTACACCCTGGGCGGGACTGGCACTCAAAGAGCATTGTTGGCCTCAAGTGGACCCTTGGCCTGGCTTACTTAACTCAGAAGAAGACTAGCATTTTTACAATGATCAAATGAACCTACTCAAATAAATAAATAATAAAACTTAGAATGTTAAAAGAATCAAACATTAAACTTGGCCAAAAATGGCAACCCAAGTCTTTAACATAAGAATGATAATGTAAAGACTACTGAACTACTAACTATATGAAGCCTCTAAAATAACTTAGATGTATGTTGGGACAAAACCCACAACATCCTAATGAACTATAGTAGAAAGCAAATAAAAGATTCCTCCGGAATACAAGGAGGCTCACCAACAAACTCTAAATGTTCAAGCTTCACCAACAGACTCTAAATGCTCAAGTTGGATCAACGGGGCGCTGGATGTTGATCCTGGTTACTTGCGTATGCATCATAATACAATGCAGGTTAACTGGCATTAGTACATTGAATGAACGAGTATGCGAGTTGAAATGCTAACATACATAGGCTTGAAAGAGATTATGGAAGAAACACTTACGTTGGCTCTGCTCAACTCATGAATAACTCAACTCAATATAAAGCAATAAAACATATGTGATATAGATAAAAAGATTATAAAACATCTGAAAACAATCTTAGTTCGTTAAAGATAAAAACAGTAACAAACTTAACTTTACTCATATAAAAAGCAATATAACTTCTATGGGAGATTCTCTAACTGACAACCATCACTATGAGCCTAAGTGATGGTACAACGTTTTACCTCACGTTGACAAGGACCGTCCTATACCTTTCCATTGGTATAGAAGCTTAACTACTAAGTGGATCCACTAGTCTATGCTAAAATGCACTAAGGCATGATTTATGGAGGCTGGATTTAATATGAACTCGTGTTCTCATATCGATGCTCAATACTACTCTCAAAATATACTTAGCTCATATGCTTTTAAAACAACTTCTTCTCTGTTTTGAGAAGATAACTCAAACTTAGCTTAAAATTTCTTTTGGAATCAATGTCCCTTTTTTGCTATTCAAAACTCTTTTGGAAATCTCAGTTTCCTCTCATCTTAAATGTGAAAACATTTACGCTGGGAATACTTAGTTCCTAGATATCATTTTAAAGAAAATGAACTTTGCTCTTACTTTTTGCTCAACTTAGTTCCTAGATATCATTTTAAAGAAAATGAACTTTGCTCTTACTTTTTGCTCAACTTCAAAACTTAAGTCTTAAAACAAAGTTAAAACGTTTGCAAAAGACTTATGAAAACTTGGAATAAACTTCTCTTACTTGACTCTTGACTTCTCTTGACTTTGATACTTTACTTTAACTGATCCTTGAATTGAATTATGGATTCAAGGATTATGATTTGTGTTTGTAAAGATCTCATGATGTTTAGGAATTATTCTAGATAGCCAAACATGAGAACAGACCAAAAATTGATATTTGAATGTGGGTCCACGACGCGGAGAGGCATTTAAATTTTGGTTTCAAGAATATCTTTTAAGGAAGGAAACCTCGTGCCAGCTCCGTGACGCAAAGCTGAGATTTTGAATTTGGGAACTAGGCACGTGACGCGCGGTGACCTCCACATCTCGACCGATGACTTTTCTTCGTTGTTTTTCAGCCCCCAATTCACCGAAACTCGGTTATTTTCCTCAAATTTCTTTTAGATACAGATACCCAACAAATTTATCTAAGAACTTAACTCGAAATGACACTATAATATGACGTAATTTCCAAAACTTTCCAACTCACTCAAATTCAAGAACATTATATGAATTTAAGTATAGGTATCAAGATCATCAATATTCAAATTCTTTTAGGACGAATTCAACTGAAATAAATATTCTTGGCACGTGGAAGAATGATCCCAATGTTATGAGAGCCTCACATACCTGTTAGAAATAAATCCTTGACGAAAACCCCCACTCGATTTCTCGATCTTGATGAATCTTGCCCTTTCTCCTTGTCTCTCCTCTTTTCTCCTTTCTCCAAGCCCTAGCGTAAATTCTCAATTTTTAAAATTGAATAACTTCTAATTTGACCCATATTGAACTCCTAAAAATGGATTAAAATAATAGGAGATGAATAGACTAAAATACCGCTTAAAAATCTGGATTGGACATTTCCTTATTTCAATAGCCCAACTTCCAAAGGCATAACTCACTCATACGAACTCAAAATTGCGTAAACTCGGCGGCGTTGGAGAGATCGTTCCAATATATGTCCAATCATGTCCGAAAATACACCTAATTCCTCTTGAGTTAGGATTTATGGCCGTTTGAAGTTGACCAAAACCTCACTTTTCCTAACTTAAATAATTTTCTAGATTTGTCATTATTTCAAAAAATGATTATTTCAAGTTCTTAGCTTCTTCCTATCTATTTCAAAATGTGAGATGTTACAAAAAAAAAACAAGGAGAGAACGATACTACATAAAAGGTTTTGACACATTATACAACAACAAAAAAAGAGAAAGAAAGAAAGAAAGTAATTATTTTTCTCTTTTTCAGTTATTTCTCTCTCTTTTCTTTTCTTCAACTTTTTCTCTTCAGTTCCTTTGTCACATTTGTTATATTAGCTAGAAAAAAATTATGGAAGTTCTTTCTTTTTGTGCTGTAACGACCTGTTTCCGTCGTTATAGAAATGTCAACAGGGAAAATTTGGGCCGAAAAAACTTTTTAATAGTATTTGAATTTCTCCAACCTTATCCAGATTTGGAGGAAATCAGAGTTACTAAGTGTAGAGAAATCTGGTAGCAATCGGGTGAACCATTTATAATTTTAATTGCATGAGTAGTTAGATAACTCGTTAACGAATCTGTACAACTTTACAAAATTGAATTTAAGTGAGTAGAACTCTGGGAATCGAACATAGCGTAAAGGGTATTTTTTTAGCGTCGTGGGTTAGAGGTGTGTTGTGAAATGGGGTTTTGGAAATTCTTGAGGGAGCTCTCTGGTCCGAGAACCCCGCCCTGACGGGGGATTCTTCCACCTTGGCGCCGCTGCTGTGAGGGGATGGGTGCAGCTGTGGTGGGCAGGACGCGAGTTAAAGTCTTTAATAAACCCCAAAACGCCTTATTATGCACTTTTCGACTTTTAGAGCTAAGGAACGACCCTCAGGCGATTTTTACTCATTTTTCATCATTCTTGAGGCTAAAGGTAAGCTTTCCATTTTTAGATCCCTAAAACGTAATAATATGTGTCAATAATGATGGGGAAGTGAATTGTTATGGATTGTATGGTGGAAAAAACCCTAAAGAAATAACTTAGTATTTTGTAAATTAAAAATTTAATATGAATCCAGAAATACACTACATTTATATTATAACTATATTATAATAAATAATTGATTTGACCTAATTTAAAAAGTAATGATTTGACCTAACTTAAACAGTCATGATTTGACCTAACTTAAAGGGGGGAAAGGGGCTGCAAAGTTTGAAAATAAAAAAAGGAATAGAAAATTTGAAAAATATGAGGAGAATCCTACTGCAAACAAAAATTGATTTTCACAAAAACAACAAATTTCAAACTCTTTATTGTATTTTGCACAAAATAAAAAATTTCAACACATATAAATTTTATTTGTTCGTCCACTTTTTTCAATATAAAAAAAGGAAGAGAATTCCTTAAAACAACTAAGAGAAAACCATACTAATTAAAACATTTTAAAAGATGATACAAAAAAAAAGTAATTATTCATCTCTTTTTCAGTTATTTCTCTCTCTTTCCTTTTGTTGAACTTTCTCTCTTCAGTTCCTCCGTTACCTTTGTTATAAATTAGCCGGAAAAAATAAATAAAAAAAGATCATGTAATTTTTTTCTTTTTGTTGCTCTTTTGTTTTTTCTGTAACTTGTTACTTTCTCCATACTAAGGCAAAACTTATCTTTCTTTAATTTGCCTTTATAATAAAATTTTATTACATCATTAAAGTACATTTTCTCATATAATTAAATATACAAATTTATACCATTTATATTTGAAGCATCTTCATCTAATCTTGTTTTATAGTGTCATATGTTTTCTTTCAAATTATTACCCCCAGACTATGATCGAAATTTCAGAGACACATCTTAACTAAACTATGGTCCTATTACCCTCCCCCCCCCCCCCCAAACTTACTTTTTTGTAATTTTGTGAACCTTTTGTCTTACGTGGCACATTCCGTGACTCCACGCAATTGAGGCGCGTGGGAGATATTTGGATGTCACGTAAGCCAAAAAGGTGCACAAAATTACAAAAAAGGAATAAGTTCAGAGGGGTAGTAGGACCTTAGTTTAATTAAGGCGTGTCTCTGAAATTTCGGTCATAGTCTAGGGGTTACTTGTGCATTTTTCCTAAATCTCTACTTATAAAATCGAATAAGCGACAAAATCTATGTTAGCAAATATTTGTGAAATCTATACAAATATTCACACAAAAGTTTGTACAAATGATGAATAAAGATTTATAAAAGAGTCACGTGAAGGGTACTATAGAAAGGAAAAATATATGTTTAATGATAAGGAAAATGAAACTTGAAAGAAAGGATAGGAGGAAATAATGACAAAATAAAATAAAATGAAACATTTCAGCAAAGAAACAAGTTTTATGGATTTGGAAGAGTAATAAATATGTAATTAAGAGGTAGAAGATTTAACTAGAATTTGACCTTTAATATGAAAACGTTTCAGCATTAAGATTTTAAATGACAGATACAATACGGTACTAAAATTACTTTTTCACATTTAATACAGGTTTAAATTCAAAGTCTTTTCGAATTAAAAATGCAAAGAAAATTTAAAAAAAAATGAGAAAATAGATAAATCTATTTCCAGATCATTGAGGCATGTCATATATATATATATATATATATATATATATATAGAGAGAGAGAGAGAGAGAGAGAGAGATTGTTTGTATTATACTATACTACACTATAAATTGTATAATAATAAATTGACCATTCAAGTGAGTTAAAAAGTAAAAGAAATAATTTAGTATTTTATAAATTAATATTTAAAATAAATCCATAAATACACTACATTTATATTATAACTATATTATAATAAATAATTGATTTGGTCTAATTTAAAAAGTAATGGTTTGAGGATATTTGGAAAAAATGAGGAGGATCTTACTGCAATCAAAAATTGATTTGCACAAAATAACAAATTTCAAACTTTTTATTGAAATTTGCACAAAACATATAAATTCAACACATAAATTTTTGGAAAAATCCTTTTGGCCAGAAAATTTGATCATAATAACCCAAATACATGTTCACGCTATAAACTGATTTATTTTGTGACAATTATACCCTTCTTTGTAAAATTTATATTTTTCTTATTAATTTATTCATTAATTATCCTTTAATAAATGAGAATGTTTTCCAATGCATAGTAAAATGACTAGTTTTTGAATTTCTCTAACTTCCATACATACATCGCTTTAATTTCTTTTAGAAATATTCTGAAATGGTCAAAGGTCATTATATATGTTGTTGTTTTTTTCTTCCTTAATTTTCTAAAGAATCTATCAATAATAAAATATTTAAATTGATAATTAGAATACAAAATTAAAAAAAATTAGAATATAAAATTTAAAATTTAAATTACAAATTAAACTCACTCATAAAATCAAATTCAAAATAATTTAAGTCAAATTCATCTTATTGTAAAGTCTATCATAGATATATCGATCTTTTCACAACTACAAATAAAATTACGTATATGACCGCAAAAGAAAATAATTTTAGTTTTTTTTTCTTTTCTCTCTTTTATTCCATTCTCACTCTTTCTTTTTATTTTTCATCATTTTCAATATAAGAAATTTAAAATAAAATATTCAGATAATGATAAGTAAATAAATTCACAAAATAAGAAATTTAAGACTGAAATTAATCATTAAAAAAAACACTTGTGAAAAGTATCAAATATATTACTGAACTTTATGAGATGGATCATATATCCCTATATGAGTTTTGTTTTCATAAAAAAATAAAAACAAATAAGTTCTGAAAAATCAACACTTTCACTTCCATCAAGCGATAAGGTTATCAAAACTATTTGTGTAATAATAAATATATGTGAACCACTTTATTTAACAAAAGTATATCAAATTTAGATCGTAAAGTAACAACGACAACAACAACGACAATGACAATGACAACGACAATGACAACAACAACAAATGACAAACGACAACAACGACAACAACAACTAGAACAACAACAACAACAACAGAGAAAACGATATTAATTAAAATGTTTTAACCGACTATACAAAAAAAGTAACTATTCTTCTCTTTTTCAGTTATTTCTCTCTCTTTCCTTTTCTTGAACTTTCTCTCTTCAGTTCCTCCGTCGCCTTAGTTATAAATTAGCCCAAAAAAATAAAAAAGTATGTAAATTCTTTTCTTTTTGTTGCTCTTTTGTTTTCCCCGTAAATTGTTACTTTCTCCATACTAAGACAAACTTCTCTATTTTTTCAATTTGCATTTATAATAAAAATATAAATCCATTTTTAAAGTAGATTTTCTCATATAATTAAATATACAAATTTATACAATTTACATTTGAAGCATCTTCATCTCATCTTGCTTTATAGTGTCATCTGTTTTCTTTGTCGTGCCCAAACTTCATATTATAAATTTCTACTTGTAGAATCTGAAAAGCGACAAAAAATGGGTTAGCAAATATTTGTATCCATACAAATAATTACACAAAACCGTGTAGAAATGATAAATAAAGAATTATAAAAGAGTCACGTAAAGGGTACTATAGAAAGGAAAATATATGTTTAATGAGTAAGAAAAATGAATCTTGAAAGAAAGGATAGGAGCGAAATAATGAAAAACTAAAATAAAATGAAACATTTTAGCAAAGAAGGAAGTTTTTATGGATTTGGAAGAGTAATAAATGTATAGTTAAGAGATACGAGATTTAACTAGAACTTGACCTTTACTATGGTAACGTTTCAGCATGAAGTTTTTTAAATGACAGTTATAAAACAGTACTAAAATTTCTCTTTCACAATTAATACATGTTTGAAGTCAAAACTTTATTTAATTAAAAATGCAAAGAAATATAATACACAATAAATTGTATAATAATAAATGCCTTAAGTCATATGCGGTCCCTTAAAGTTGTCCGCATATTTCACTTAGACACCTTAACGTAGCCTTGTACCTATTGAACACTTAAATCTTAGCAGATTTATACCTATTTGACACTAAATGATTGGATTAACTTTTTCATAAAACTTTACTAAAATAATTCAAAAGGAATTTTAAAAAGAAAAAACTAAAAAATATTTTTGAATTAACCCATCCCCACCCCCACCCCCACCCCCACCCACCATTTTTCTTCATCTTTTCCATCAAAACTAATTTCCCTTTGCACTAGGCCATTGTATCTCAATCGCCAATACACCATTGCCTTCCCTTTCTTTTCTTCATCGAATCTTATTCCTTTTACCGACATCGATAATACACCATTGATGTCCAACTAAGCTAACCCCTCATTCACCTTTCATTTTAATAGCATTACATCTTCCATTCATTGTCTTCATTTTATTTTCACTACTAAACATTATCACAATTACAAGAAAACTTCTGTTGAAAAAAATCAATTACTTCACTGAAAAATTATTTTCATCGAAAATAAGGGACCTTCGCCGAAATGTTTTATACTATAATCAAATCTATATTAAAAGAGGAAAAAGGAAAAAGCAGAAGAAGAATCATAGAATTGGAGAGGGAGAGATGATGGAAATTGGAATAGTCGAAGATGACAAAAGATGGAATAGTTAAAGATGGCAGAAGACTTCCTTCTTTTTTTAAAAAAAAATATTATTATTATTATTATTATTATTATTACTACTATTATTATTATTATTATTATTATTATTTATTTGTTCAGGTTTATAGGTTGGAAAGAAAAAGAAAAAAAAACAATTGATTTATGCGCTTTAAGAGGTGATGTAAACGTTTTTTGCCATGTCATCGCTTTGTGTCTAATTGACATCACTTTTGAGCAGATAAGGTGTTTAATAGGCACAAACCTTAGTTGAGGTGTTCAGGTGAATTATGCGGACAACTTTAAGTGGTTGTGGATAACCTAAGACATAGTAAATTGACCATTCAAGTGAGTTAAACAGTAAAAGAACTAATTTAGTATTTTGTAGATTAAAAATTAAAATAAATCCATAAAGACACTACAATTATATTATAACTATATTATAATAACAGAAAATATATTTGGCAAGACACTATTTTGGCATGAATGACAGGAGCAACAAATTTGAATGTAATTTGAGGTATTTTCGTAATTTCTCTGAAAAACTAAGGGTGATTGGATAAGTTCATTAATTTTGTACCCAAATTACCATCAAAAGTAAAATCACTATTCTTTAAAAGTAAAATCACTTTTGAAAAGTTCAAACCTATGATTATTACTTTCAGTTCACACTTCCCAAGAGGTGGCTCACAATACTTGTATGAGAGGCTCCATTTATATTGTGTCATGTGAAAAGTGTTGGGTCTCATTTAAGAAAAATGACCCAAATCCATTTTTCTCTCACTTCTTTAAACGGTTTTTTCTCTTTCTTACTTTTGACTTTTCTTTTTAGATTAATGTTCCAAATCTCTCTACTTCCATACTTATATAATTTTATTCATGGAAAATATGAAATCCAAAAAGAAAATATTCATTCTATTTTTATCATTTTTATATTGTCTTTTCATCTTAAATTTAATTATTTATATTACTAAAAATAGTTAGATAAAATTATTTGTTAATATACAAAATATAATTAATTACAATTTTTTTTATTTTATTATAACATTTTTTTCTTTTTGTAAGTGTAAATAAAATTTATAAATTTTAAAAAATTAAATGTAAATATGTAAAACTATTATTTTATTTATGTTTTCTTATGAAATTTGTAAAAAAAATAGCATAAATTTTGATGCTAATTACAAAAAAAATATAACGGAAAGAAATGTTCTTGACAAATAATTACATAAGTTTTGAACTAATTTCATGAAATTAAAAAAAATCAGAAAGCATCCATAAATACCTATATAAATACATATTCTTTCCGTCAATTTATACGATATTTTTTATTTTTGAAATTCAAGCTAGGTGAAATTTTTCATCTCTTTAACTTTTTTTTATTTTTCTTTCTATTTAATTTTTGTGGACTTCTAAAAAATATATGATACTATAAAATTTTGATAAGGTACATCTATATAGGATCCTTCAAAAAAACAAATTACACATTATCTAAAAATTTAATCATTTTAAAGAAATATGATAAAGTATTTCCAACAATTTTATTATTTTCTTACAATATTAAAGATTTAACGATAATATATTAAGATGTTTTGTTAATATTTGATTTAAATAAAAATAATCAATTACATTACGAGTCATATCAACAAGAAAAAACACTATCAACATTATCAAAATAAAACTATAAATTAAACTACGAAGTAAATGCAATAAAATTTGATTATCATAAAGAGAAACACATGAATATGTTATAAAACAATATAATATGGATGTTCACTACACCAAGAAGTTACTCACCCATTATCTCCACTATTTTCCTCATTATGAAGATGATCATAACCTCCATAACCTCCACCTTTATAACCATTATTCTTGTAACCTTTCACTTTCATAACCTCCCCATTATATTCATGTTAATGTCATGTTTATGAGTAACCTTTTGTATGCCTCTATGCTACACTATAAATAGAGGCATAAGGGTTCATATTGTATACACTTGAAGATTTGATTAATACTTTGAAGAATAAGAAATGCTCTCATATTTTGTCTCCCCATTTCCATTGCTTTATCTTTTATATTTCTTGTCTTATCTTGCTTTAGTTTTACAACAAGTTATCAGCACGAGTTGCTCATCCTTCCTCAAGAATAAATGGTAGGTATTTTTTTTTATGAATTATCCTAGTAATTCTTCATGCAAGGTATACTTCATAATTTTTCGGTTGCATGGTATACTTCATATTCTATATAGTATTTGTACTAACGAAGCTTGTTTTGTAGTTATTCTAAAATGGTTAGTAGATTATAATTATCTTCATAACAATGTTGAGAGAGACTATTAAAATATTTAAATTTATTTTAACTTGGGACTTTTATATGATTCTAACATTTTGTTCTAATTAATTGATTTTGTTCATTTTTCTTGTATATTAAGTCAAGTTCAGATTATATTTATGATTTTCGATAATTATTTTCTTGGTAATGCACTTGGTTTATTAAGGCATTGATTGAGGGTAAGACGGTGAATTCAGGTTTTACCGCACCAAGTGGGTAAGACATCGAGCTAAAGTCTTGGTGCACCATGATAATAAGAAGTTGGGTTCAAGTCCCATTTATTTATGACCAAAGGTGTCTTTATATTGGTAAGACATTGGGTTAAAGTCATAATGCACTATGTGATGATATGATGATGACTAACATAAAATTTTATACTTTTGACTGAAAGTCATGGAATTAACTCAATAAATTTGCTCCATTCTCTTATGTGAATGTCGTAGCAGTATATTAATATGTCTGAAAAATGACAAGTTCTTGAATGTATGAATATGAGTATGGTAAAATGTTAATGGTCATCATTGTGGTAATTAAAAGGAAGAATATCATTGGTACTTAAGATGTTCCTTCAAATGTTAAGGTAATTTTGTCCATTAAAATTGTATGAAAGGTTATTGGACACATTGTTTCTTAAGATGGTCCTTCAAATGTGAAGGTAATTGTTAAAAGTAATTGTTATCCATCAAAGTGGTATGAGAAGTTGGGCACATTGTTGTTGGTGCAACCCAATTTAAAAGTTTTATAAATCCTCTATAAAAATAAATGAATACAAAGTGGTAGTACATTTGGTACATTTGACCTTCTAAAGTGATGTTGAGGTGAGACACATAATGTCAAAACATGACAATGAGTTTCTAATAAAAACTTATGGAACATGTACAAATGGTAATTGTTCATTTCTTGAAGAAAATGTGACTTGTGTTTGTATGGATAAGAACATGTTCATATATTGTTGGATGAATGTCACATCTCACCTTTACGGGAGATTTGAGAGATTGAAAGAAAATATTTTGACATAAATGGTCATTTTGGTCATATATATACTTTGAGTACTACACAAATATTGTGGTATGTTTTATTATGAACTATTGGAGGGTAAAAGAAATTAAGAAATAAATCTTTTCTGTAAAGGTTGTGATCATGACCAAAATAAATATTTTTGTGTGACAACACAAATTTGCCATTGGTTATCAAGAAATAAATCTTGAATGTAATAATTTTAACCATGACAATAATAATAATTTTCTCTTTAAGGAGATGGTCACCATAAGAATGACGTTGTGAAATTTGTGGTAATAGATAAAACTAATTGAGTTCCGAAAGGGCTAATTTGTTACTATCCAGAGGAATAAAATTGTTCACAATATTGAGGTTGTAGTAAGTCTCAAAAGAAACTTTTTAATTTTCAGTGGAATTAAAAATAATTATTATATTGAGACTTTAAATTATTGAAAGGTGAAATATCATCAGATTACTACAATCAAAGCTGGTTATGAATATTTACATAAAAGGTTACCCGTCTTTCTCTTGTTTGTTGTATACAAATATGGGCATGCTGATGGAATCACATGCAAAATTAAACTAGAAGTTTACTAGAATAAATATCAGTTGACACAATCGGTTGGCCATTCCGATTCAAATGTGATGCAAAAGAAATTGAGAATTCACGTGTCTATATGTTGAAGAAATAAAAGATTCTTCAAGAATTCTCTTTTGTAGTTTGTTCTCATGATAAAATAATCATTGTACCAGCTAAGGGTGGGATTGTATCCTATGAAATTATTTGAAACATATAAAAGGTGAATATGGGCCCGTTCACCTGCCATGTGAACCGCTTACTATTGTGATTTAATGAATGCATTTATGGTATGATCACATGTGCATTTGTATCAACTTACAAATTGATTTTTGTAAGGTTGTTTGCTCGAATTATTAAATTAAGAGCACGGTTTCAAACTATAAAATCATGTGGCTAATGTTGGTTGGTTTAGCAGAAATTGTATACCTCCAATTATAGCTAGACCATTGATTATGAGAACAAATCTCTCAAATAAAATTTGGTATGAGATGAGTTTATTTAACATGTATGCATCAAGCCAACAAGGTTCTCTCAACACAATTGGTTCAGGGTCAGGAACCAAATAATTTTCATCTAAAAATTTGTCGTGTGCACATATGATTGTATTGCTCCACCATGCACAAAGATGAATCCCCAATTGAGGTTGAGGGTGAATGTTAGATTTTCTAACATTTGGGGGAGATATGTGTAGCAGCTGAAAGTTATGTGTGGGGTGAATTATCTAGATCCTCGTTAAAAAATATATATATGAACTTGAAGTTCAAGAGATAATTCATTTGCAAAATGTTGCAAGTAATTTGCCAGATGTATTTGCTGACCCAATATTTTAATTAAGCTGCAAATGCTCCAATAAATAGTCCTTGAAGGACAGAGTTTAGGTACGCCAAAAGCGTGATAGACCAATCGATTCCAAATGTAAAACTCCTTGAGGAAGGAAAGAAGCAAATTATCAAAATGGTCATTGATAATGAGGTAAGTGCTTTGAAAGAGCACTATGACATAACATTTCATAAAACCTTGGCAAAGGTTCAGGTACCTGAAAATGATGAAAAATGAAGAGATCTCAATAAGTTATGTCGTATTGAAATCGATATTAAAATGGTCGTCAACGATATATTTGATATGATGTAGCACTCAATGCTATAAATGATTACGAGGATCTAAAATTCGAATTGTCATATAGTGTTGACTAATAAATGATTGACACGATTCAAGTATATTTTGTTTCACTTAGAAAAGTGATGCTTTTGAACATATAGTTCATAGATCAAAATATATGTCAGTGAGGGTACAAATGAATCATTGTGCGAAAGTATAACCGTAAGATATAAAGTACGGTTCGTGCCTCGGGGCATAAAAATTTTTCGCAGAAGTCCTGACATTATTAAATGGAGATATGTTCTCCAATGGTGAATGCAATGAGACTTGTTTCAGTCTGGCAATAGGTGAAATACTTGAATATGCATAATGAATGATTATTACGTCTAACTAGACGATGCAGGTTATATGAAAATCCTTGAAGGATTTAAAAGGTCTTAAAGCTATTCCATTGAGTATTCAATGATTTTGGCATTGCTTAACACAAAGAAATGATTTTTGCAACCTCATGAAAATGATTTAAAATGTTATGTATTAGTGCAATTGGTGCACTTACATATTTCTGATTATACAAATGCTAGAAGATGTGTGACTTTCTTTGAGAAGAAAAGATGAGCTTCAATGAAATCAATCAATCTCTCATGAGTCAGAAATGATTTGATTATGTAGATGCAAAATACTTATTTGATCTACATAAAGCTCGATCGCAAATGAGCTATTTTCTTACATATGGAGGCACAACAATATATTGACATTTAACAAACATTTGTAATCACTTTTTCAAATCATATTGATCAATGAAGTAAGTCAGGGGTGTGTTTGGTTGGAATCATAATCTATCATATTTCGAAAATATGTGATTTTCCTTTGACAAAGGATATTCGAGCCACCATATACGAAAATAATATATAGCTCAATTGAATGGAGGATACAATCAAAGGAGATCAGACAAAACATATTTCACCAAAAGTCTTTTTCACACATGATCTTCAACAAAATGATGAGATAGACGTTCAAAGACTCGTTCAAGTGATAATCTTATAAACTTATTCACTAAGGATTACCAACATCAATATTTGAGAAGTTGTGATATAAGATCGGAATGCATCGTCTCGAAGATATTAATTAAAGTTTTTATCAGGGGGAGAAAAATACGCGTTGTGCTCTTTTTCTTAACCATGGTTTTGTCCCAAATGAGTTTTCCTGGTAAGGTTTTTAACGAGGCAACATTCAAGCGTTTTAAAAGATATGTGTACTCTTTTTACTTTACTAGGATTTCTTCCCACAGAGTTTTTTCCTAGTAAGGTTTTAACGAGACATATTATCTATGGACATCCAAGAGGGAGTGTTATAAAATAATATAATATGTATGTCCACTACACCAAGAAGTTACTCACGCATTATCTCCACTATTTTCTTCATTATGAAGATGATCATAACGTCCATGACCACCACCTTTATAACCATTATTCTTGTAACCTTTCACTTTCATAACCTCCCCATTATATTCATGTTAATGTCATGTTTATGACTAACCTTTTGTATGCCTCTATGCTACACTATAAATAGAGGCATAAGGGTTCATATTGTATACACTTGAAGATTTGATTAATACTTTGAAGAATAAGAAATGCTCTCATATTTTGTCTCCCCATTTCCATTGCTTTATCTTTTATATTTCTTGTCTTATTTTGCTTTAGTTTTACAACAAAATACTAATAAAGAGAATAATTTTTTTTTTCAATTTTGAAGAAGGTTATATATAAAATCATTGCGGACCATTTATTAATAAAATAATAGAATGAAAAAATTTATCCTAAAAAATCAATATCTAATCTTTTATTAAAGAACACATAAATTATGATATATGCATGATCAAATTATAGTTGTGTAATACAATTAGTTATGATACATGTCAATCTTTGATCAATTTATCTTCACATTTTAAGGGTTATTAAACTATATTAATTGATAATATCTCATTTTAAATTTCCTTGTTATATTCATTAAACAACTGATATAACGAGACTAAATAAATTTTCTTTCATAATTATGATTGATGCTATTGCAGCGCGAATGATTAAAGTTTAAACGAATAGTCAATAGGTCATGAGTTCGAATCTAGATCAGGTCCCAAAAGTATATTTTTTTAAAATTAGACTCTTTGAAGCTTTTAAGATTTAAATAATTTTTAATTTCTTGTTTTTTTTGTAAATAAGATTGTAAAAGTATATATTTGGATCCTTTTCACAAAAATTGAAGATTTTTTATTAGGGATAATGCACAAGTACCCTCTCAACCTATGCCCGAAATCTCAGAGACACACTTATACTATACTAAGGTCCTATTACCCCCCTGAACTTATTTTATTAATGATTATCTACCCCTTTTCGGCCTACGTGGCACTATCTTGTGGGCCCAACGATGGTTGACTTTTTTTTTCAAGCTAGTGCCACGTAGGCCGAAAAGGGGTAGAAAATTACTTATAAAATAAGTTCAGGGGGGTGATAGGACCTTAGTATAGTATAAGTGTGTCTCTGAAATTTCGGACATAGATTGAGGGGGTACTTGTGCATTTTCCCTTTTTTATTATTATAAGTCGAATGATTATGATGAAAATAAATGTAAAGGGTATAGTATTATATGAGTTATGCTCCCTCACAAATACAAGTCAATTGAATGTGATTATATATGCATGATTAAGTTATAATTGAGTAATATAATCAATTATGATATATGTCAACCTTTGATCAAATTATGTTCACATTTTAGGGGTTATTAGACTATATTTATTGATAATATCTCATTTTAAATTCTCTAGTGATATTCATTAAACAACTGATATAAACAGATTAAATAAATTTTCTTTTGTAATTACAATCGAATGCTAATGCAGCGCGAATAGTTAAAGCTTAAACGAATAATCTACAAATCAGGAGTTCGAATCTATGTTAGGTTCCAATTTTAGGTCTTTTTATTAAAAAAATTAGACTCTTTGAAGTTTTAAGAATTTAAATAATTATTAATTTTATATTTTTTTGGTAAATATGATTGTAAAAGTTTATATTTGGATTGTTTCACAAAAATTGAAGATTTTTCATTATTATAAGTCGAATCATTATGATGAAAATAAATGTAATAGATATAGTATTATATGAGTTATGCTCCCTCACAAATACAAGTCAATTGGATGTGATTATATATGCATGATCAAGTTTTAATTGTGTAATACAATTAGTTATGGTACATGTTAACCTTTGATCAATTTATCTTTACATTTTAGGGGTTATTGGACTATATTTATTGAAAATATCTCATTTTAAATTTCCCTGTGATATATAAAGAGACTAAATAAATTTTCTTTGGTAATTATGAGCGAATGTTATTGCAGCGCCAATGGTTAAAACTTAAACGAATAGTCTATAGGTCACGAGTTTGAATCTATGTTAGGTCCCAATTTTAGGTATTTTTTTATAAAAAATTTAGACTCTTTGAAGCTATTAGTATTTAACTACTTTTTAATTTTATATTACTTCGGTATATATGATTGTAAAAGTTTATATTTGAATTGTTTCACAAAAATTGAAGATTTTTCACTATTATAAGTCGAATCATTATGATGAAAATAAATGTAATAGATATAGTATTATATGAGTTATGCTCCCTCGCAAATATAAGTCAATTGAATGTGATTATATATGCATGATCAAGTTATAATCGGATAATACAATTAGTTATGATACATACCAATCTTTGATCAATTTATCTTCACGTATTAGGGGTTATTAGACTATATTTATTGATAATATCACATTTTAAATTTCCTAGTTATATTCATTAAACAACCGATATGAAAGAGAGTAAATACATTTCCTTTCGTAATTATGAACGAATGACATTGCAGTGCGAATGGTTAAAGTTTAAGCGAATAGTCCATAGATAATGAGTTCGAATCTAGGCTATGTCCCAATTGTAGGTCTTTTTTTAAAAAAATAGACTGTTTGAAACTTTTCGGATTTAAATAATTTTTAAATTCATTATTTTTGGTAAATAAGATTGTAAAAGTTTATATTTAGATTGTTTCACAAAAATTGAAGATTTTTCATTATTATAAGTCGAATCATTATGGTGGAAATAAATGTAATGGATATAGTATTATATGAGTTATGCTCCCTCACAAATACAAGTTAATTAAATGCGATTATATATGCATGATCAAGTTATAATTGGGTAATACAATTAATTATAGTACATGTCAATCTTTGATCAATTTATCTTCACGTATTAGGGGTTATTAGACTATATTTATTGATAATATCACATTTTAAATTTACTAGTGATATTCAAAAAACAACTGATATGAAAGAGAGTAAATACATTTCCTTCGTAATTATGAATGAATGCTATTGCAGCGCAAATGGTTGAAGTTTAAACAAATAGTCTATAGGTCACAGGTTTGAATCTAAGTTTAGGTCCCCAATTTAGGTATTTTTTAGTTTTTTTTAAGTCTATAGGTCACAAGAATTTTTTAGTTTCTTTTTTCAGGACTATCGTATGCACCATAGAAATCTTCATGATTTTGGGATAACAAACTATCATCCTCATCTAACCCCAAAACATTATTCAATACTTCATTTAATTGACTATTCTAACTATTATGATCTATTTTGTTAAAATAATATAAATCTAACAACAAAATAAAATCTTGAACAACAAATGAATCAACAAAATAAAATCAAACTGATGCGTGAAGTAAAGAAGAAGAAAAAGTAAAGTAAGAGAAAGAGTATATAAGAAAGAAAAAGTCAAGAGTGGTTTTTTTTCTGGAGGAAAAAAACAAGTGGTTTTGGAGCCAAAGGGCTATTTGGTCATTTACCTCTGTTTTGTCAATTCATTCCAAAAAATGTCTTGCCGTTTAGCAATAATCTTATAAAAAATAATTGATTTGACCTAATTTAAAAAGTAATGATTTGATCTAACTTAAAAAGTAATGATTTGACATAATTCAAAAAGTAATGATTTGACCTAACTTAAAAGAAAAAAAAAGATTGGAGATTTTGAAAATTAAAAAAGGAATAGAATATTTGGGGGGAAAATGAGGAGAATCGGACTGCAAAAAAAATTGATTTGCACAAAACAACAAATTTCAATTTTTTTATTGAAGTTCGCACAAAACAAAGTATTTCAACACATATAATTTTTTATATGTTTGTCCACTTTTTTCAATATAAAAAAAAGGAAGAGAATTCCTTAAAATAGTAAAGAGAAAACGATATTAATTAAAACGTTTTAACCGATTATACCAACAAAAAAAAGAGAATGAAAGTAACTATTCTTCTCTTTTCCAGTTATTTCTCTCTCTTTCCTTTTCTTGAACTTTATCTCTTCAGTTCCTCCGTCACCTTTGTTATAAATTAGCCGGAAAAAAATAAAAAAAAATATTATGTAAATTCTTTTCTTTTTGTTGCTCTTTTGTTTTTTTCGTAACTTGTTACTAGCTTTCTCCATACTTAAACAAATTTTTCTATTTTTAATTTGTCTTTCTAATAAAATCTGAATACATCTTTAAAGTACATTTTCTCATATAATTGAATATACAAATTTATACAATTTATATTTGAAGCATCTTCACTTCACCTTGTTTTATAGTGTCATCCGTTTTCTTTGTTGTGCCCAAACTTCAAATTATAAACCTCTACTTATACAACCTGAAAACAGACAAAATATATGTTAGCAAATATTTATGAAATCTATACAAATAATTACACAAAAGTTTGTGCAAATGATGAACAAAGAATTATAAAAGAGTAACATGAAGGGTATTACAGAAAGAAAAAATATATCTTTCATGAGTAAGGATAATGAAACTTGAAAGAAAGGATAGGAGGAAAATAATGAAAAACTAAAATAAAATGATACATTTTAGCAAAGAAGAAATTTTTTTATGGATTTAGAAGAGTAATAAATGTGTAAGTTAAGAGATAGGAGATTTGACTAGAATTTGACCTTTAATATGAAAACGTTTTAGTATGAAGTTTTTAAATGACAGTTACAAAATAGTCTGAAATTTCTCTTTCACATTTAATACGAATATAAAGTCAAAGCTTTTTAAAATTAAAAATACAACGAAAATTAAAAAAAAAAAAAGAAGAGAAAATGAAAAAAATCATTTCCTGATTATTGAGGCATGCCACCTTAGCATGCTCATGTTTCTCCTACATATATATTGTTTGTATTATACTCTACTAAACTATAAATTGTATAATAATAAATTGACCATTCAAGGGAGTTAAAAAGTAAAAAAGAAATTTATTTTGTATTATGAAAATTAAAAATTAAAATAAATTTGTAAGTACACTACATTGATATTATGACTATATTATAATAAATAATTGATTTGACCTGATTTAAAATGTAATGAATTGACTTAACTTAAAAAGTAATGATTTGACCTAACTTAAAGGGGAAAATAGACTGCAAATTTTGAAAATAAAAAAAAAAGAAATAGAATATTAGAAAAATATGAGGAGAATCTTGCTACAAACAAAAATTAATTTGCACAAAACAACAAATTTCACACTCTTGATTGAAATTTGCACAAAATAATAAATTTCAACACATATAAATATCTTACTGCATAAAACTCTTTAATTTTCGAATAAAGATAGATAAACATTATTCATTTGAGTTTTCTGAATCTTCTACGTTTTCATTTTCGTCTTCATTTTCAGAATCATCTAAATCTTCCTCATTTTGATAGTGACTGCATGTACCACATCTAGTTGATTTGTGTGGCCTGGATATTTTTCGAGGGAGGTTTTCTCAATAAAAAATTGAATTTTGTGAAGTTTCATCATTAAACTGTGGATTATGGGACACGATCACCTCTAAACCAATATAATATAAAACAATTAAATAAATATGCACAAAATTAAGAAAATATTATAAAATTTCAATTAAAATTATCGTACCTACATTTGAAAAATTGAATGGAGAATTATGCATAGAATATTCACACATACCATGTTGAATACAATAATGAGATCTGCTAGACTGCGCAAAATCAGATATCGAAATATTTGGAGTTACAAAATCAACTGTTTCCACACTTTAAAAATTAGCATTAGTGTTAGAGGATCCTGCATGAAAATCAAACGTGGGATAATAAGGCTCGGGAGTAGCCACCAAATGTGTGTTATTATCAACCAAATTATTTTCATCAATCAAATAATTCTCCACACGATTTCGACCATGACCTTCATCAGAGCTCCTTCTACCTCGACGTGCACCATCTCTAGGTGTTTTTTTGCGATCAACGAGATACTTGTACTTGTGGCGGTTCCTCGTATTGAGTGGGAGGATTCTAATCAGGATCAAAGCTCAATTGCATTTCCTGGGGGGCCTTATCATTGACTCTATTGAAATACCAGCGACTTCCTCTTCATATTGTCTCATTTCATTAGATTGATTTTCATATTTTCAATCATCTGAGCTCGGCGATACTGCATTTCATGATCCCAAGCCTAAAATAAAAAAATTGTTAAAGATCGATATGATAATTTAAGATTTTCATAATATACATACTAATGACTTATGTCTTCCTGTCATGTGTTGATACCCACTTTGAACAACATGTTGTGGATTTTCAATGAACATGTCGGAATGCCTCATGTACCAACAAAAATAATCTGCTTGATCACTTACAAATGGAGGCCGAAATATACAATTTTTACGTTGTTTCCATAACGATTGTGTGTAGTTAAACGCATATATATCCTCTTATTTTATTTTGGGTCATTTATCACGCTTAAAATGATGTTCATAAAATTGGATACACGATCCAACAATATGTTGTAAATAAACCAAACTGTCTCACGACACGATCAACCATGTGCCACTCACGATAAATTCCATAAATGACTGGCAAATGTTCCATCCAGACGAATTATCCTAACCGACATCACTCATGCAACTCATTAATAATATCTTCTGAATAAGGTTGTCAAATAAACTATAAAAAATGTAAGTAAGATAATTATTAAATATTTAAACAAAAAAATAAAAATAAATATGTACTTAATTAAAACAACCTTACGAAGTATCTTATTATTATTATTATGTCATCATAATATTTTATTTTGAGGACCTACCAAAAATTTATGTATTTGTTATTATATTCACATGATTTTTTTGGATAGTGGAATATAAATATGAATAGTTAAAAATTGTAATAAAATGGGATACAAATATGAATAGTTAAAAATACTAATAATATTTGAATACCAGATCATAACTTAGGTTATCTAGTACATCCCTAATCTCACCGATTATAATGCCTCATTTTTTTATTTCTACGTCAAGTTCATTCAGTGCAAGCGCAGTTGGAGCCTCAAGTTGATTAGTCCTTAGAGGGAATGGTGATGGTTGTAGGGGAATAATACATTATGTCATGACCCGAGAGCACCCCCTAGTCGTAACACGGCGTACTCGACCTCGAAGAGGTCTTATCCAAGCCCTTAGCATTCATTCATCACATAGGCATAAAAATAGTGCGGAATTAAAACATTTCTCAAGTAAATCAACAATCGAATTCTCATTTATAAAAGAATGGAACACTAAGTCTCAACATAGCCAACTTAGACACCTCTCAACATCATAAGGACACGACCCTTTACAATTTTAAAAAAACTATTAGAAGTCTATTACATGAATTACAAGAAACTTCTAAGATAAGTGTCCTCGAATCTTTGAGGACATACCTGTAGATAACAATTCCAAGCACTTCAATCTAGGAAAGAATCCTCTAGGTTCCACCACCTACACTTTGTAGTAAAAACATGAAGAAATGGTGTTAGTACAAATATACACTAAGTATGATGACCACGCAAAAACATACTAAAAGGGGACATTTATTTGAGATATAAACTTTTCATGCTATTTTGGTTAAAAACAACATCATAAAGCAAGTATAAGAAACATATTACAAGCCAATATTCACATATAAGATGACACTACAATATAAGACATGGTCATATTCATCAAGTAACCCATTTCATCATTTTAGACCCTTCATCTAAGGTTATCCTAAGACCCACCTAAGTAAGACATGAAATGGCCGCCCATTCAACCTCTTTATACACACCTAAGTGTTCATCAAGACTAACCATAATACAGACCAGTCCTTTTCAACATAACCCACTAAGTCAACATTCATTAGTGTAGACATTTAAGGAGACATTCATGCATTTAGGGTAGTTAACATATGGCATTTAATGACTTAGGGAACTCACTTAAGCTAGCATCTTCAAAGCCTACTCATGCCATGTGTAGATAGAATCCCATATTACTACTAGCTACACGTTGTAGAACCTATCCAATAACTAGAGTGCACATCCCACATGATGGGAATAGGCGTTAACGGATATAGAACACACTAGCTAGGTATGGAATCCGGTGTCATAAAAATCCCACACCGTGGAAGGTATTCTACATGAAAAGAGTAGAACTTATAAGCAACCCATGTAGGCACATGGTTTAAGGGATATCCAAAGACGTTCATTGGACTCTTTGCCTTTTCTGCGGGAAGAGACACCGTCTTAACCATATCCGCTCGATGCTAGCCTTAGTTCCCATAGAGTAGTTCATTCACATAGAAATACTAGAGAGGGTACCATCATTACGTCTACCAACCCACAAAACTTTTACCAAGAAGGACACCATGAAAGGGCTACCGATCAAGGTTCATTAAGGATAGCTCATTGACTTTCTTAAAGAAAATTTATATCATTCCGGCCCACCATCTCTATGTCTATCATTTCACACAAGAAGGAGGCACCATCATAAGGTCTACCGCTTCAAGGTTTTACATTCACCTAGGGATCTAGAGTTATCAAGAAGGGGCACCATTCTAAGGTCTACCGGTTCAAGACATATCCTAGAACACTCATTAATCATTCATAGAAGGGCACCATACTTAGGTCTACCAATTCTAGACATTCATTCATTCATTACTCAAGAAAAGAATGACTAAGCCTACCAAGTCAACAGATCACATTCAACATATTTCATGCATCAAGGAAGGCACCTAAGTCTACCAATCAAGGTACAACATCACATATAGAGACCCTTCACATTCTAACATCATCACTTATGAGCATTAAGAGAGAATCATACTTCAAATCACAATACCACAACAGTTTATACAAGATCTCCTTGAGATCACATGAACACCTTCACATTATACCTTCATATATACCTTAACATGATAATACTCCAATTCACCATAAAATGCCTTCAAGTCCATGATTACAATACATATACAATAAGTAAACATGTCTACTATAAGTAGATCAAACCGTACATGGACAATTCCAATATAACAATAGAATTAGGTCATCTTACCCTTTTCCAAGTCATGATAACCATTACTCAAATCTCCAACAATTCATCATAGAATAGGTATAGATAACAATAGATATTAACAATATAATTCAATTTAAGCGCAATTCTATCAATATCCAATCATAATCATAAAACTCACTTTATAAGCCAACTTTAGGAAATTAATGAAACCATGGGTTCATAGAGTTTTTCACCTTAAAATCATCAATAACAATCAATATAATCATATTTTATCCATTGAAAGCGTTTGATGCAAGAACCCATGAGTTTGTGTAAGAATTGAGGTTTTCACAATCTTGAAAACTTGAAAACTATTTTGAGATTGACTCTAGGGTGGAACTTACCCTAGATAAAGGATCACCATACCTTAATAGTTGAAAGACCACTAAAATTGAAAAAGAAAGCACTTGAAATCTCCTCTTCTAGATTGAACTTGGTCTTGAGCTTCAATGGTGTTCTAGAGAGAACTCTTTGGGAGAGGGGTTTTAATTTTGTAGAATGAATTCTAAATGGAGGTTTAATTGTTTTAACATGATTAAAATACCTTAAAACACATAAAATAACCTCCCCTACATTTAATTATCCAAGGGTGTAATTTACCAAACACCCCTGGCTTGGTCGTGTCTATTGACAGAATTGTAGGGGTGAATTACGACCCCCACCTATGGACCGTAAGTGGGGTTATAGACCGTGCTGCATGGCTCATGGTCTTGGTCAGAGCCTACTAAATGGAGGACAAGCCTCCACAGGCTAAGTATGGACCTACTCCCTTTACTGACGGGATGTCACTTGAGTTAAGGAGCGTAGGTCAAGGCCGTAACACAAGTTGTTGTGACAGCTTTTTACCCAAAGTTTGGGTCTTCCTCAAGGACCCTTAGGGTGGTCCTTGGGGAGTTGTACCCAGACGTTTTATCCCTACACATGCCTATCTAAGTACTAGGGTCTCCTTTACAAGTTTTAGACTCCACAAAACACACCAAACCAATGACAATAGAATAGAACACACAAGCACTCAAACGACTAGCTTCTAAACGCCATGGACGTCTCTTGACTTTCACTTCTAAGATTACCAAACTAAATTCTAAAGTAATTTCTTAGTCATTTATAAAAGTTTACCAACTCATGAAACTCATGTGAATCTCTAGTTCATCTTATTCAATTTTAGGGTCATTACATTATCCCCCACTTGGAAACATTCGTCCTTGAATGACACTCACATAAGGGTAATGACTCAAGATAGCAGCCCACAATCATTCATACAACAATATAGTCAATACACATATCTAGGAGGGACATCAACTCCACATAAAAAGTCTGAAATCACAATAAGAAGGTAGTAACAACATCCACAAATTCATCATGCATCAAGACTTCACATTTCTCATTTCATATTGGAGGAACTTCCTTCTACACACCTCATCATGCTTACTTTAACATTATTAAGAACATCATGCAAATCTCATAAAATCACAATCATGCACATTTTCAAGGACACATTAAAGCATGTTCAACATTCTAACTCATGCAACATTTAGGCAACTATGATATATGCATATCACTATGAGGAACTCATCTTTATGAAAACTCATTTTCTCTTTTAACAAGAATTCAACTAAAAGATACATAAAATAAGGAGAATATATGGAAACTCGTTTTTTACACAAGACTCCAAGACATGCATCATGCTACTAAAAAGCTCTAAGTCTCAAGCTTGAATAGGATAGAAGAAAAAGAGACAAGAGCTTCAAAACTCTCCACAACTTCTCCAATCAACAAACCATCCCCCACTTGGGAGAAACCCACTAAGGCTATTTTGAATCACACATAAGGATCTCATCACAAAACAAGGAATTACAACTTACCGGCTCCTTCATCTGGATTTGCTTCCTTGTTATCTTGGAGAGCATGGAAACGATTCTTCTTTTGATCATCAAGATTCAGGCCACTATGAGGAGCTTGCTTGGCCTCCCTTCCTCTAGCCATAAGGGTATGTTAATCTTTTACCTTGTGATCATTCTTCCCACACCCATAGCACTCATTAGTACCGGCTAGACATTTCTCATAGTGCCTCTTACCACAAGTATTGCAAGTAGGTTTAGCAAATTAAGAATCACCACCTCTCTCTGGGTTAACCTTTGGAGCACTTGGAGAATCTTGATTTGGAGCTCTCTTTTTAAACTTAGGTTGACCTTGAACGTCGGATCTATCCCTCTTCACATCACTATCCCTCCTCTTAAGCTTAGAGTCCTCAGTGGATTAAGAATACACCATAAGCCTAGAATTTTTCATGTCATCATGGAGCATTGTCGTATGGAACTCATCCTTCACATGGTTAGAAACACCAGTTACAAACCTGCTCATCTCATCTCTAGGGTTAGACACCAAAGATGGAGCATATTTGGACAACAAGGTAAACTTCAAGGAATACTCCTCCATACTCATATTACCTTGCCTAAGGTTTATAAACTCCTTAACCTTAGCTTCTCTCTTCTCACGGGGAAAGTACTTACCAAGAAATGTTTTCTTAAATTCTTCCCACTCTATAGTAACCTCTCCAACCGGCCTATTGTCTCGCCATTGAGTGAACCAAACTTTAGCAACTTCGTTCAATTGGTAGTAAGTCAACTCCGCCTTCTCCCTAGAAGAGACACCCATAGCAAGGACTATCTTATAAACATCATCCAAGAATGCTTGGGGATCTTCTCCCACTCTAGAACCAAGAAAAATAAGAGGATTTATCCTTATGAAGTCTCTCAACCTTGAACTCGGGGTACTCTCATTAGTGTACATCCTAGGCCCCACATATTTACTTTTTTGGGTCGTCATAGCTTTGGCCAAAGTTAGGAACGCCTCCCTAGTCTCTTGATTGGTTATGTCCAAGGGAACCAACGAAACTTCATTCTCTTGATTACTTTTGGGAGCTTGTCCATCTTGGGGACCTAAAGAAGGAATCTCATCATTAGCAATAGACTCTTCCACTCTCCTTGTGGGTATTCATCTCGTGTTCATATCCTATAAACACAAGAGAAAGATTAGTAAGAGACACTTATACATATCAACTCTAAGGCACGACTTAAAGAATATGAAAGAAGTGTAACTTCTAACGTCCTATAGCCTCTCGCTCATAGATGTGTCGCGGCTCACACTGATGAACCAGACTCTACAAGATGTGGCATGTGAGACTTTGAACCCTAAGACCATTTCAAAACCTTATGCTTTGATATCAAGTTTGTCACAACCCGGGAGAACCCCCTAGTCGTAACACGGCGTACTCGACCTCGAAGAGGTCTTATACAAGCCCTTAGCATTCATTCATCACATAGGCATAAAAATAGTGCAGAATTAAAACATTTCTCAAGTAAGTCAACAATCAAATTCTCATTTATAAAAGAATGGAATACTACGTCTCAACATAGCCAACCTAGACACGTCTCAACATCATAGGGACACGACAATTTACAATTGAAAGAAAACTATTGGAAATCTATTACATTAATTAAAAGAAACTTCTAAGATAAGTATCCTCGAATCTTTGAGGACATACCAGACCTTGAAGATAACAATTCCAAGCACTTCAATCTAAGAAAGAAACTTCTAAGATAAGTGTCCTCGAATCTTTCAGGACATACCAGACCTTGAAGATAACAATTCCAAGCACTTCAATCTAGGAAAGAATCCTCTAGTTGCCACCACCTACACTTTGTAGTAAAAACATGAAGAAATGGTGTTAGTACAAATATGCACTAAGTATGATGACCATGTAAAAACATGCTAAAAGGGGACATTTATTTTAGATATAAGCTTTTCGTGCTATTTTGGTAAAAACAACATAAGACAAGTATAAGAAACATATTACAAGCCAATATTCACATATAAGATGACACTACAATATAAGACATTGTCATATTCATCAAGTAACCCATTTCATCATTTTAGACCCTCCATCTAAGGTTATCCTAAGACCCACCTAAGTAAGACATGAAGTGGCCGCCCATACAACCTCTCCATACACACATAACTGTTCCTCAAGACTACCCAAGATAAAGACCTTTCATTTTCAACATAACCTAATAAGTCAACATTCATTAGTATAGACATTTAAGGAGACGTTCATGCATTTAGGGGACTTCACATAATAGTCTTTAAAGACTTAGGGAACTTACTTTAGCATCTTCAAAGACTACTCGTGATATGTGTAGATAGCATCTCATACTACTACCTATACATTGTAGAACCTATCCAATAACTAGAGTGCACACCCCACATGATAGGAATAGGCATTAACCGACATAGACGACATTAGCTAGGTATCAAATCTGGTGTCATAAAAACACCACACCGTGGAAGGTGTTCTACTTGCCAAGAGTATAACTTATAAGCAACCCATGTAGGCACATGGTTTAAGGGATATCCAAAGACGTTCATTGGACTCTTTTTCTTTTCTGTGGGAACAGACACCGTCTTAACCATATCCACTCGTTGCTAGCCTTAGTTTCCATAGAGTAGTTCATTCACATATATGTACTAGAGAGGGCACCATCATTAGGTCTACCGACCCATAGTACTTTTACCAAGAAGGGCACCATGCTAGGTCTACCGATCAAGGTTTATTAAGGATAGCTCATTGATTTTCTTAGAGAAGATTTCTACCGTTCCGATCCACCATCTCTAAGTCTATCATTTCAAACAAGAAGGAGGCACCATCATAAGGTATACCGCTTCAAGGTTTTACATTCAGCTAGGGATCTAGACTTAACAAGAAGGGGCAGCATCGATCCTTATGTCTACCAGTTCAAGACATAGCCTAGAAGCCTCATTAATCATTCATAGAAAGGGCGTCGTACTTAGGTCTACCGATTCTAGACATTCATTCATTCATTACTCAAGAAAAGGATGCCTAAGCCTGCCAAGTCAAGATATCACATTCAACATCTTTCATGCATCAAGGAAGGCACCTAAGTCCACCAATCAAGATACAACATCACATATAGAGACCCTTGACATTCTAACATCATCACGTATAAGAATTATGAGAGAATCATACTTCAAATCACAATACCACAACACTTTATATAATATCTGCTTGAGATCACATGAACACCTTCACATTATACCTTCATATATACCTTAACATGATAATACTCCAATTCACCATAAAAGCCTTAAAGTCCATGATTATAATACATATACAATAAGTAAACACCTCCGCCATAAGTGGATCAAACCATACAAGGACAATTCCAATATAACAAGAGAATTAGGTCAACTTACCCTTTTCCAAGTCATGATCACCATTACTCAAATCTCCAATAATTCATCATAGAATAGGTATAGATAACAATATATATCAACAATACAATACAATCTGAGAACAATTCTATCAATATCCAATCATAATCATAAAACCCACCTTATAAGCCAACTTTAGGAATTTAGTGAAATCATGGGTTCATAGAGTTTTTCACATTAAAATCATCATCAATTAAAAATCAATATAATCATTGTTTATTCATTGTAAACGTTTGATGCAAGAACCCATGAGTTTGAGTAAGAATTGGGGTTTTCACAATCTTTGAAAACTTGAAAACTATTTTGAGATTGACTCTAGGGTGGAACTTGCCCTAGATAAAGGATCACCATACCTTAATAGTTGAAAGCCCACAAAAATTGAAGAAAAGATCACTTGAAATCTCCTCTTCTAGTTTGAACTTGTTCTTGCAATTTAGTGGTGTTATAGAGAGAACTCTTTGGGAGAGGGATTTTGATTTTGAAGAATAAATTCTAAATAGAGGTTTAATTCTTTTAACATGCTTAAAATACCTTAAAACACATAAAATAACCACTTCTATTTAAAGTTTGGGTCCTCCTTAAGGAACCTTAGGGTGGTCCTTGGGTAGTCGTACCCGGACGTTTTACCCCTACACATGCTTATCTAAGTACTAGGGTCTCCTTTACAAGTTTTAGACTCCACACAACACACCAAACCAATGACAATACAATAAAACACACTATCACTCAAACGACTAGCTTCCGAATGTCATGAACGTCTCTTGACGTTTCAATTCTAAGATTATCAAACTAACTTCTAAAGTCATTTCTTAGTCATTTATACAAGTTTACCAACTCATGAAAATCATGTGAAGCTCTAGTTCATCTTATTCAATATAGGGTCATTACATGTTCCCATGCCCAAATCTACAATAAATAAAAATACTAATAATATTAATAATATTTAAATACCTGATCATCAGTTAGGTTATCTAGTACATCCCTAATCACAACGATTATAGTTTGTGTCTCGTTTTGATGATTTCGTCGAGTTCATTAGTGCAAGCGAAGTTGGAGCCTCAAATTGATTGGTCCTTAGAGGGAATGATGATGGTTGCAGGGGAATAATACGTTCCCATGCCCAAATCTACAATAAATAAAATTTAACAATTTTTTGAATATAATTAAATTTAAAAATGCATATTACTAAAATATAAAAATAATTTTAAAAAAAATGTATATTTGCACTAAAAAGAGAAATCCACAAACTTCATTTGATTCTTTCATTGATGAACAACATTAGCAATTATACAAATAATGTGGCTGCTCCCCATGCTTGTGTTGACATTACATTAAAATTTCTCATGTCAATCAAAAGGTCCAAATTAAGCTTATTACTAGATTTATTTGGAAATATTGACACACCACATAACCATAATAAATCTAATCTAAATCTTTGTTGCACCTCATGCTCAATTAAATGATCAGTAATATCATCTAAACCATCAATATGCTCGATTAATTTATATGTTAATAGTCTACTAACACCAGAAAAATAATCATTATCGGGTAACCATCTCGAATTCAAATATTATTTCTTATCTACCTAAAACTCCTAAAGTTTCAGCGCCATTTAAAATTATAGGACTACCATCTATGACCATTCCGAACAAAATTTCTACATCTTATAAAGTTAAGGTAGCCTCGCCATTAACAGTCTAATATTAGTATTTAAATAGTTAAAAATACTAATAATATTTAAATATCTAATCATCAGTTAGGTTATCTAGTACATCCCTAATCACAACGATTACAGTTTGTGCCTCGTTTTGATAATTTCTACGTCGATTAGTGCAAGCACAGTTGGAGCCTCAAGTTTATTGGTCCTCAGAGGGGATGGTGATGTTTGTAGGGGGAATAATACGTTCCCATGCCCAAATCTACAATAAATAAAATTTAACAATTTTCAGAATATAATTAAAATTAAATGTGCATATTACTAAAATAAAAATAATTTTAAAAAAATGTATACCTATACTAAAAAGAGAAATCCACAAACTTCATTTGATTCTTTCATTGATGCACAACATAATCCATTATACAAATAATGCGGCTGCTCCCATGCTTGTGTTGACATTACGTTTAAATTTCTCATGTCAATCAAAAGGTCCAAACTAAGCTTATTACTAGATTTATTTGGAAATATTGACCCACCACATAACCATAATAAATATAATCTAAACCTTTGTTGCCCCTCATGCTCATCTAAACTTACAATGATCAACTTGAATTTTTAATACATCATACTCTATTGGACCAGAATGTAAGTATATATTTGACGGATGCATATCTATATACAAAATATAAAAATACTTGTTAATGTTAATATAATTATTTAAAGAAGAATATTTTTACAATACCATATAAAAGTTAATAATTATTTCTTAAAATTAAATATAAAACAAATCAAAACAGATGAAAGACATAGAAAGAATTTGAATAAGTTAGAAGTGAGAGTCACGAACTGATAATTATACTTCAATCAATTAATAAGAAGTATTAAAGGAGAGTAGTATAAGTGTGTCTCAAAGATTTCGGACATAAGTTGGGGGGTACTTATACATTTTCCGAAGTTTTAAATGAAACAACTTTTCTATTTTTTAGGCAATGCATGTGTTAGGAAAAATTGTTTTAATATGACATGTGAATGTTTGAGTTAGAACTAAAAAACAAAAATTGGAGGAAAATCACTACCTGGCAGCGATTTCAAAAATAATAATAAAATCACTCTCAAAGCGATTTTAATTATTTTTTCAAAAAAAATTTTTAAAAAATTTCATAAAGAAAATCGTTGCTATAGTAGTGATTTTAATTTTTAATTTTTTTTTTTGATAAAAACGCTATAGCAGCGATTTTAATTTTATTCATTTATTTTTTTGATAAAAACGCTGCTATAGCAGCAATTTAGTTTTATTTTTTAAAAATCGAGAAAACTGTTGTAGGGGCAGCAATGTTAGGGAAAAAAAGATTGGACAAAATCGTTGCCACAACAGCAATTTTAAGGGGAAAAATTGGATAAAATTGTTGCTAGGACAGCGTTTTTTTTAAACGGAGTAACGGTCTCAATATTTTTCAAAAGAATTGCTTCGTCAGGAGCGATTTTTCCCTTTTGATTAAACAAATTGATGTGTTGTTTATGTTATTTGAAAGATTTGGCTCCGAAATCGTATTTATATGCCCAATTACTATGAATTACCCCCCCCCCCCCCCGCAAACACACACACACACACACACACACATATATATATATATATGTATATGTAATGTTTCGAGAGTGATCTTTATGCTATTTATCATGGTTGAATGAATATTGTGATAATTGCACACCAAAATACATAATTAGCAAATGCAGGTGTTTTTGAAGGAGTTTTAACACACGAGAGCTGAAGAGAATCCTACGGGAGTTGGAAAAGGAGAGCATGACGAAAATTCGGGCTGAGGCGCAAGGCTGGCGCTCCGCCCCAACCCCTAAATGTTGAGACCCCAATGTTGGCACACTGAATGCACTTCTGGCCAGCCAGGGAATTACTGTAGAGCAGTCCAAGCACGCTACCCACATTCCCCCTATGAAATTCCAGAAATTTTAGGATTTCGAATCCAATTAGGAGAAGAGATTATTTTTCTGAACTCTGTAATAGAAACTTAGGCTCCTTTTGTAAGGTTACTTCTTGTTTTTCAAGAACAAGAGTGAGGACAAAGATTCATCTTAGATTTTAAGTGCATAAAAACGTTCTTGTTTATGTCTTTAATTATTGTGAGTGGCTAAAAGTCTTCGTTCGACGGTTCTAGCTATGGATGATTGTTGAAATTTTTTATGAATAAATTTGATACTCTTGTATTCTTGATTTGATTTTGTGTTTGATCATCATTAAGATGAATTTATTCTCTACCCTTGAGCTCGAGAAATGAATAGAGAGATAGAACAGAGAGTACAAGGAGCATGATCTTTCTTGCATATCACTTGTTTAGATTTATGTTTAGTATTGACACCCAAAAAACACCGAGCTTAGTTACGAAATAGGACTAAAAATAAATATTCATTCGTTGAGTCCATCTATCTCCGCTCATCGATTTAGTTAGATGGTCAACTGGTAGGTGGTTAGAGGTCGGGAATCATGGTTATAATATCTACGCTATAAATCATGATTTGATAACCTTATTGTAATAACCCTACATGTCATTTTCTTTGTTTCCCATGTTTTCGGTGTTTAGATCTTTCTTGTAGCGACCCCAAGTAATTTATGACTTGCTGAGACTAACAGTTTGGTCGCCAAATCATTCATTTGAGTTTTGTATAAATTCCTGCGAGCCTTTGAAACTTGAACAATTTACTTTGTTCACAAGTTCACCAAGAGGTCCTCAAAATACAATTTTGATGCTTTCATCAGCTTCGGAAGGTCATTCTAGGTTAGTAGCATGGTTGGTTCGGAACAAGAGACATGTGGAGTGAGTTTGTATCGTTCGGCATTTTAAACTTTAAGCTTAAGAAAAAGTTTAACTTCGGTAAACGTTCTTGGTAAACAAACTCAGATGAGAATTCCATCGGCGCACTTAGCTCTGAAATACCGAGTTGGTCTAGTTGACCTTTCATGCAGTCTTTGAGACTTCCGATCTCATTTCAAGTCTCTCGTGGATCTTAGCTTACAATAAAACTTAGGTGTGGGACCTACTTATCATCGAAACAACTTCAGATCAAAATTTTAACGGGTCGATTGAGTCCAGATTGCAAAATTCAATAGCATATTTCTTTTCCACGCACAAGGTTCTGAACGAATTCTAGGCATCCCATTATAGGATTCCAAGATGAGCAAACCAAGTGATGTGATTCACCTAGTGCAGAGTTTATTTACCTTCGCGTTTGGAGGACCTGGTTTCGCATTCGTAGAGCCTTTTGATCTCAACCTTGGCGATCACGAGTCTTATGTCCGCGATCTCGGTAGGGTGTGGCCCCTGATGGTCGCATTCACGTAAAGTCTGTTGAGTTTATTTTCCCTAAATTTCTTACCATAAATAGTTTTCCTTTTAGGAAAAGGTTTTGGATTGACTAGTCCTTTTATGGTAGGAAAAAGGTTTAGAACTCTATAAATATGGGTTTGTTCCTTATAACTTAATCAACATTCATATATAGTCTTAAAGGCTTTGAGAGTTTTGGTTAAGGGTTGAATTTGTGGGTCACAAGCTTGAAATGTTATCACTTGTGTGAACCTCCCATGTATTCCGAGTGAATTGGTTGATGTTATTCCCTCTATATTTTTTACTCTCATGTTTATATAGTGGATTGTTCATCTCCTTTGTGGACGTAGGTCGATTAACCGAACCACGTTAAATCTTTGTGTCTATTGATATATTTTTCGTTTGTCTTCTTACTTGTGATCTTTCGAGGTTTGTTTTGCTAGCTTTCGCATTACACCTAACTATTTTCGATCCTAACAAGTGGTGTCAGAGCCAGATAAAATGATGGAATCAGGTTCAGTGGTTCAATAATCGATGATTGAACCAGGTTAGAAAGAGGTGTTCTCTTGACGGGTGTAGTTCTAGCCGCAAACTTTTTGACAGTAATGAAGATTTTTGTTAAGGAAATTATTTCAAAGAGGTTCTTTGTGTCGAGACGTAGATTTGATGGAGGAGATTATGGAGAAGAGATGCAAGATCCAAAAGATTATGTGAAGAAGGTGGATAAATTTATTTTCTTAGAAATTCAGGGGAAGGGGGAGATTTATTTGGTTTTATTTGCCCTGAATTTCTTACCATAAATAAGTTTTCCTTTTAGGAAAAGGTTTTCGATTGGCTAGTCCTTTTATGGTAGGGAAAAGGTTTAGGACTCTATGAATATAGGTTTGTTCCTTCTAACTTAATCAACATTCATAATCTTAAGGGCTTTGAGAGTTTTGGTTAGGGGGAGAATTTACGGGTCACAAGTTTGATATGTTATCACTTGTGTGAACCTCCTATGTATTCTGAGTGAATTGGTTGAGGTTGTTTCTCTCTATATTTGTACTCTCATGTTTATGTAGTGGATTGCTCATATCCTTTGTGGACGTAGTTCGATTGACCAAACCACGTAAAATCTTTGTGTCTTTTGATATATTTCTCGTTTTTCTTCTTACTCGTGGTCTTTCGAGGTTTACTTTGCTAACTTCTGCATTACAACTAATTATTTTTTATCCTAACAAAGCCTTCCGCATTCGTGGAGGTCAGGCTAACTGACACTCCACATTCGTGAGGCTTTCTCCATGTTTGCAGTGGGTTTTTATCGAGTGGGTCACGACCTCAAGCCTCGGGCTTCATGATCACAGTGGGTTGTTGAGACTAGCTTTTTAAATAAGACCAGTTTTGCAATCAGCCCGACATCAACATTTGTTTTGGCAATTTTGGGAGCTAAGGAACTCCAAATCGATCAATTCTAAGTGTTGGAGGTTTGCTTTGATCGTGGTTACGTGTTAGCGTGGTCGGGAAGTGTCGGGGTCTCTTTGGTTGAGGTAATTTCTGCTCCAAAGTAATATTCAAGAAAGGGGGGATTTTAATTTAAGCCTTAGTCGACTCCCTGTATCAGTTAGTCGACTCACCTGCAAATAAGTCAGTTAATATATAAAGGATAATTTACGAAAGTAAAAAACGCAGAGAATTTATACTGGTTCGGATCACCAATGTGGTGCCTAGTCCAGTACCCTTGGGTTTCAAGGGTTTCCTTTAGAGCTTTTGAATTTGGATCTTGAGTAGTACAATCTTTTAGTAACTGATCCTGTCTGATATGCAAATCAGATACTATTGTTGACGTTTCCTCTATTTGTAAGCTTATACTTAGAAACTCTCTCTATCTCTTTTCTTTTCAATTGTTTTCACTCTTGTGATTACAAAGCTTTATGAAAGATAAAAGAAGATTTCACTAGTAAGCTTGATAGAAGTTTTCGTGTTTTTCATCAGCGATGGAGAGAGGTATTATATAGTTTCTGGAGAGGATGCTCTATTGAAAACCCAAGGGATTTTGTAAATCAAGGATCTTTGGATGATTCCTTGATTTAAATTGATTTGTTGAATCATGTCCATATTAGATATGTGCATGATTAAATCAATTTCTTTCCTTTGTTGTATGATTTCCTGTGATTTTGCTGAGTCGGTTGATCTTGTCCATAAGTTGTGACTTCCTTCCTTTGTTGGATGGTTCCCTGATCTTGAATATTATTCTTTTCCATAATTTGTGGCGTGATCTTCCTGTATGTATATCCATTCCTTCTTTAGTCTTGATTCTGCTTGATTTAAGATTGCTTGCCTTTTCCGGATGCTTGATGAATCCAGCCTGGATTTTCTGGATGCTTGATGAATCCAGCCTGGAGAGTTGTGCCTTTGATTTTCTTGTATTATGTTTTGTTTATTCTTGTAATTTTGTCATTGATCGGAATATAGCAAGTTATCAATCTTCCTATTTTTGATAATGACAAAAACAATTGACAAAGGCGTAAGACAACTTCTCTTTTCAAGTGTTCTTGGACAAGGGATTAGGTGCTCCCCCTGAATGAATGTCGCTCCCCCTTTCTATGTGCCAATGATAAATATTCTCCCTCTTTAACATAATCAAAAAGGAACACAGAAACAGCGAGCAAGATAGAAAGACAATAATATAATTAAGCAGTTAAGGAGTATGGGTCAGAATCCCCAGATATCCAGTCCAAAAAGATAAGGAGAGAGATCTCCGACAAAGCAAGAGTCTTAAACAAAATTAAGGGTGGCCAAGGACTTAATGTTTCTTCAGAAAGTATGTCAGAGTGTTGACGACGTTCCTGCATAAAGTGTTAAGGGATTGCTCAATCGTCTTAGAAAAAGAGCAGTATGAGGTGTTCATGGTAACAGCCAGCTGGTTGTGAGCAGAGTCAGCTCCTGTCTTGATGGAGTTGACTTCTTTCATGATTGTGTTGACAGAGCGGGAGGCCTCCTTCTTAAGTTCTCCTAGGTCAAGTCGGAGCTTTCCGATGTCGGAACTAGAGTCCTTCTGAAGTTGCAATACCTTTCCAAGCATGTCCTGTAACACCTGCACGTTAGACTCAAGACTATCGATCTTTACATTGATGTGTTCAACTTCGTGGAGAATTAATGTTGCAGAGTCGGCAGAGATTCGAGTGATTCGAGGTGTTTCAGCCCTTGATTGAACAGACTCCTTCTTATACCATTTTTCATTAATTAACACATAACCCATGCTCGAAAAAGTTCGAGTATCATATGTAGCATCAATTAAAATTGGCCTGTAGTTAGAGACATCTACAAGAGAATCGATAATAATCCGAGAAATTAGAAGTCCATAGGGCAAACTCGCAGAGGAGTTTGGATCTTCAAGACTTTCAATAATGTACTCGCGTATCCATAAGGCCCAATTTATATATATCTTTTTCAACAGACAGTAAACAACAAAGATGTCTCTGTTAGATATTTTGCTAAGAGACCCCTTTCGTGGAACCATAGTAGTGGCCACAATGTGGGCGAGAATTCGGTTTTCAAAACCAAGAGACAGTGGTCTGAATTGAGACAAATTAGTTCCATATTCAGCGATAAACACTTTAGCGTCTTCCAGCGAAGTTTCAAATTTGTCAGGCCACACGTTACCATGCATGAACGGTGTCTCACAGGTAAAATCAGATCCAAACACTTCCTTAAACAGAGAATCATTAAGAATAATATGGTTACCCAAAACTAGGGTTTCCCATTCACCACTAACAACAGAAATTCGGAGATTAGCATATAATAGTCTAACAGGTTCTTCAAAAAACTCATTACCACACAGTCGTAGTAGGAGAGAAAGTTTTTGAGCACGAAAGAATTTACTTACTGCGCAGTGAGAAGCCTCAAGTTGTTCCATATTGATGATTCGACCAGGAACAATTGCGCGTTTAGAGAATAGAGAGAATCTTGCCTTGTGCTCCAATCCCCAGAAAGCAAAGAGTCTTCTTCATAGAACGAGTCTGGTACTGCAGTTCGAGCCTTTTTGGAGGTACGAGGCTTAGAGGAAGATGGATGTTTCTTGGAAATGGGTGAGCGAATCACTGATTTCGACTCAGAGGAGTCAGAAGAGAGAACTTCAAGCGATTCGGAAGAGGAGATGGAAAGATTTTTTTGGGAAGCCATAGAGCGAGTATGAGTCATTGTAAGAAAAGTTTAGAGAGAAGGAGGAGAAGTAAGAGGGAAGAAAAAAAAGAATCTATTTAAGGAGAAAGGGGGGAAAACGAAGGGTTTTGAGGGAAACGAGGGGACTTTTTAGAGAAACGATAGAATGATATGATGGGCTAATTAATGAGTCGTTATTTATCTGCAAAAGAAAAGTAATTAGAAAAGGTAAATAAATTAGTGATCAATTTTAATACTGCCAAGGCTTTCTCGAAGGAAACAAAATCTTTCCTCAAGTAAGGGCTTGGTAAAAATATCTGCTAATTAATTTTCAGACTCAACAAATTCAAGTACGAAATCACCATTTTCAACATGATCACGAATAAAATGATGTTTAATATCGATATGTTTAGCCCTTGAATGATGAACAATATATTTAGATAAACTTATAGCGCTAGTTTTATCATAAAAAATAGGTACTCCCTCAAAAGTTAGATTGTAGTCCAGAAGTTGATGCATTATCCAAAGTAATTGAGTGCCACAACTACTGACTACTAAGTATTCAGACTCAGTAGTTGAGAGAGCAACATATGTTTGTTTTTTACTATGCCAAGAGATGAGAGAATTTCCCAAAAGTTGACATGTTCCACTTGTACTTTTTCTGTCATTTTTGTCACCTGCAAAATCTGCATCTGAAAAGCCAATTAAGTCAAAGTTTTCAGAAGAAGGATACCATAAACCAAAGTCAAAAGTGCCAATAAGATAGCGAATAATCCGTTTCACGGCTGTGAGATGAGATTCCTTTGGTGCAGATTGAAAACGGGCACACTTGCAGACACTGAACATTATATTCGATCGGCTGGCAGTAAGATATAGCAGTGAACCGATCATTCCACGATATAATTTTTCGTCAACTGCTTTTCCTGTGAATCAGATTCCAGACATGTAGTAGGACTCATTGGAGTTCCAAAAGCTTTGCCCTTGTCCATTCCAAAAAAATTTATCAACTCTTTTGCAAATTTTCCTTGACTTATGAATATTCCTTTGTCTAATTGCTTAATTTGGAGTCCAAGAAAGAATGAGAGTTCGCCCATGAGACTCATTTCAAATTCACTTTTCATGAGATTAGCAAAATTTTCACAGAGAAATAGATTAGAGCATCCAAAAAAGATATCGTCAACATAAATTTGAACAATAAGAATGCAAGAGTCAGATTTTTTTGTAAAAAGAGTAGTATCAATTTTACCTCTTTGAAACTCATTTTTAATGAGAAAAGAACTTAATCTTTCATAACATGCTTTAGGAGCCTGCTTGAGGCAATAAATAGCTTTTGATAGTTTAAATACATAATCAGGACAAGACAAATTTTCAAAACCGGGAGGCAGTTTGACAAAAACTTCTTCTTTAATGAATCCATTTAAAAAAGCGCTTTTAACATCCATTTGAAAGAGTTTGAAACGATTGAAAGATGCAAAGGCGAGAAGGATTCGAATGGATTCTAACCTTGACACAGGGGCAAAAGTTTCATCATAGTCGACTCCTTCTTGTTGTGAGTAACCTTGAGCGACTAACCTGGCTTTATTTCTGATAACCTTACCATTTTCATCCAGTTTGTTTTGAAAACCCCATTTTGTTCCTATCACGGAGCAGTTTTTTGGTCTTTCGGTGAGAGTCCACACTGATTCTTTTCGAATTGATCAAGCTCTTCTTTCATTGCAAGTATCCACGATTCATCTTTCAAGGTTTCATTTATTCATTTTGGTTCCATCTGAGATATGAGGGCCAAAGAAGCTTGCTTTCTGAGCGATGACCTTGTCTGGATTTTATCATCTGGTTTGGCGAGAATAAAATTTTAAGGATAACTGGTATTGTGTCTCCATTCTCTTGGGATGTTGATTTTTTCAGTTGGAGTAGTTGACTCGAGTGTGTCATTAGCTGGCTCTTCGGGTGCCTCTTCATTTAATGATTTTTGAGCCTCTTCTGCTGGTGATATAGATTTTATTTCATCTTCAATAGTTTCACATTCCTGCATTCTTGGATTAGTATCATCAAATACCACATGGACAGATTTTTCAACACTTAAGTTTCTTTTATTAAATACTCGAAAGGCTCTGCTTATGGGTGCATAGCCTAAGAAAATACCTTTGTCGCTTCTTGGATCAAACTTTCCAAGATTGTTCTTACCATTATTGTGTATGAAACATTTGCATCCGAAGGGATGAAAGTAGCTGATGTTAGGTTTCTTTCCTCTTAAGAGTTCATACGGAGTCTTTTTCAGAATGGGTCTGATGAGACACCTATTAAGAATATGACATGTTGTGCTTACTGCTTCTGCCCAAAAATGGTCAGGAAGATTTCGATCAAGCAACATTGTCCTTGTTGTATCTTGTAGTGATCGGTTTTTTCTTTCCACAACTCCGTTTTGCTGAGGAGATCTGGGTGAAGAGAAATTTTGAGTGAATCCATTTTCAGCACAGAATTCTTCAAAGGCTTTATTTTCGAATTCACCACCATGATTGTTGTGAATGTTGTGATGTAGTACCCTGCTTCTCTTTGAATTTTTCTACAAAATACTTCAAAGTTAGTAAAAGCTTCATTTTTATGAGCTAAAAAGATTACCCATGTAAACCTCGAATAGTCATCAACAATTACGAAAGCATATCGTTTACCTCCGTTGTTGGCAGTTCTAGTTGGACCGAATAGATCCATATGGAGAAGCTGGAGGGGTTTTGAAGTACTTACAATGTCTTTTGTTTTAAAAGATGAACGAGTTTGTTTACCCAATTGGCATGCATCACATAGGTGATCTTTTTAAAATTTCAGTTTTGGCAGACCTATTACCAAATCGAGTCTTGATAATTTCTCAAGTGCATGCATGCTTGCATGTCCAAGTTTTCTATGCCATAGCCATGGATCATTTGTTACTGCAGTAAGACATGTGAGTGATGGAAAATCGACATTATTTAAAATGTAAATATTATTTACTCGATCTCAATCACTGAGAGCTTCTTCTCAGGATGTTTGATAATGCAGCTAACTGTATTGAATGTGACTTGAAATCCAGCATCACAAAGTTGGCTAATGCTGAGAAGATTATGTTTGAGTCCTTCAACTAAGTATACTTCTACCAGATCGCATGATGAACTGAGTGTGATAGTTCCGACTCTAGTAACTTCTCCTTTAGCATTGTCACCGAATCTAACACATCCTCCATTTATTTCTTTTATAGTTTTGAAATTTTCTTTCTTTCCACACATGTGTCTGGAGCATCCACTGTCTAGTACCCACATTCCTTTTCTCTAGGTTTTCTTAGACTGCTCCTGCAATACAATAAGATTAATTTCTTTTAGGTACCCAAGTGTTTTGGGGTTCTTGGTGGTTAGTAACTTTTGGTTTCCACATCCAATTTCCGAAAGAATATTTTCTACAATTAAAAGATTTAAGTCCAGCATTTCCACAAGTATAATAGTTGATATTAGTAGATAAATGAGGAGAATAAGAATTTGAAGTAGATCTATTTGATCTGTTAGTTTTATAACTAGGTGATTTCCTTCTGTAATGTATATTCTCATTTGATCGAACAGAGCTGTGGCTTGGAGATTTTCTAAGGCAGTTGAGTTGCATTTTTACTTCATCCAGCTCTTTTGTGAGTAAGTCGACTTCGATCTGACTAGCTTCAAGAAGTATTTGCCAGTATTTCTTTTCTTGTGCGAGTTTGTTATATTCGTCAATAACTTTATCTAATTCATCGGTGACCATGTCGAGAGAATTTTGTAAGTTATCACATTCAGAACAGTTATAAGATCTTACCTCGCTTGATTCTCCTAGTGCCATGAAACACAAGTTTGCCATTTCGTCATATTCATCATCTATTGTTTCTCCCTGTTCCCATGCTCCGAGACTTTTTGGATCTTCATTTCTTCTATTTGGTCTTCTTCTCCGCTTTGGACAGTTTGTTTGATGTGACCTGGTTCCCCGCAATAGTAGCATCGATCGTCATTTCTTTTGAATTCCTTATTTCTAAAATCTTGTTGAGGTCTTTGTCTTCTTTGCCTGAGCATTTGTCTTACTCCACGATTTATAAGAGCCATGCCTTCATCTTGATTTTCACCGCTTTCTTCCTCAATTTCAGGTGTCTCAGCAGTAAATGCCACTACCTTTTTTTTCACCTTTATTGTACCTGTCAATATGATTCTGTTCATAAGCCATTAGGTTACGTCGAAGTTCATCGTATGTCATAGTATGTAGATCTCCATCTTCAAGAATAACAGCTTTTGTTTCCCAGGCTTTGGGAAGGCTTCTAACAAGTTTTATCACTTGTAGTGCATTTGAATACACCATTCCAAGAGATTTAAGTTCACAGACGATTTTGCTGAATCTTGAGAACATGGATTCAACATTTTCATCTTCGACCATTTTGAATAGGTCATATTCATTAACGAGAGAGTTTATCCGGGCTTCTTTTACTTTGGTGGTTCCTTCGTAGGTAACTTCTAGTTTGTCCCACATTTCTTTTACAGTTTCACAGGTTGAAATTTTATCATATTCTGCTCCACTGACTGCACAATACAACAAACGTATAGCTCTTACATTAGTTTGAATTACCTCTTGTTGTTCCTTAGAGATATCAAATGATTCAGGATCAAATGGCTTTTCAGTGCCATCCTTTTCAGTTAGTCCTGGAATAGGTTTTGGACCCTTTTTGATCACTATCCACGCTTGATGATCATTTGATGAAACAAAAATTCTGAATCTATCTTTCCAGTGAGAGTAGTGTTGTCCATTGAAGTATGGTGGTCGATGTGAAGAATGTCCATCTTGAAGTAACGCACCGGGAATTTGATAGTGTGCCATCTCAATCTTTGCTCACGTGTGGTTAAACACTAATTTGTTAGACCAGCTCTGATACCAATTAATATTCAAGAAAGGGGGGTTAATTTAAGCCTTAGTCGACTCCCTGTATCAGTTAGTTGACTCACCTGCAAATAAGTCAGTTAATATATAAAGGATAATTTACGAAAATAAAGAACACAGAGAATTTATACTGGTTCGGATCACCAATGTGGTGCCTAGTCCAGTCCCCTTGGGTTTCAAGGATTTCCTTTAGAGCTTTTGAATTTGGATCTTGAGTAGTACAATCTTTCAGTAACTGATCCTGTCTGATATGCAAATCAGATACTATTGTTGACGTTTCCTTTATTTGTAAGCCTATACTTAGAAAATCTCTCTCTCTTTTCTTTTCAATTGTTTTCACTCTTGTGATTACAAAGCTTTATGAAAGATAAAAGAAGATTTCACTAGTAAGCTTGATAGAAGTTTTCGTGTTTTTCATCAGCGATGGAGAGAGGTATTATATAGTTTTTGGAGAGGGTCTATTGAAAACCCAAGGGATTTTGTAAATCAAGGATCTTTGGATGATTCCTTGATTTAGTTAAATTGATTTGCTGAATCATGTCCATATTAGATATGTCCATGATTAAATCAATTTCCTTCCTTTGTTGTATGATTTCCTGTGATTTTGCTGAGTCGGTTGATCTTGTCCATAAGTTGTGACTTCCTTCCTTTGTTGGATGGTTCCCTGATCTTGAATATTATTCTTTTCCATAATTTGTGGCGTGATCTTCCTGTATGTATATCCATTCCTTCTTTAGTCTTGATTCTGCTTGATTTGAGATTGCTTGCCTTTTCCGGATGCTTGATGAATCCAGCCTGGATTTTCCGGATACTTGATGAATCCAGTCTGGAGAGTTGTGCCTTTGATTTTCTTGTATTATGTTTTGTTGATTCCTGCAATTTTGTCATTGATCAGAATATAGCAAGTTATCACAAAGGAGCTGCCCAACTCTCTTATGTGTTCTTTAATGGTAAATTTATATGCATGTGTTTGTTTAGGCTTTTACGGGCATGAAATTGAGTCCAGTTTGGGACACAAGATCGCTTATTCATTTAGGACCTTTATATGGAGTTAAGTTATTGTCAGTGTGTGTCCCACGTTTTTCGTTTTAACTCGATTTTTTATATGTTTTCAATTATTGCAAATTTAGTGTCTAAATATCGGTAATGATGTTGTGATGAATATCATAATGGTATGGCAATGTTTTGGAAGAGGATAGCTCTTATGCATTGGATTCAAAGCATGCAATCAGCTTTGAGGTAGGCTTCGGTTTACTTTCTCGATTTAGCTTCTTAGATAATACTTAGTATATATTTTATGTGATTTTGGATTGTATATCCCGGGTATTTAGCTTTCCTCTTGTTATTCAATTTTTTTAAAAAAAAATCTGTAGGAGCTTCAGACCTTCTGTAGGTGTGGGGATCCTTAGTTTAGACTTGTAGGCTCGCTTGTGGTATAGATGATTATGTTTATCCTTGTAAGGATTGATACTTGTGGTCTTAGGCTAGGTTTATACCTTAGATGCTTTAGGTTGTGTTTTATCGCCCTTGTAGCAATGAATTGCTCCCGGTAGGGATTTTTAATAACACTCAAATTACTCTCCATAACGATTAGAAGAGTAAGTGGTCATTGTCAATAAAATTACCCAATTAAGAGTCGGGGTTAAATCCCACAAGGAGAGTTGTAAGGATAAGAATTAAAAGAGGAAAATAAAATACGACTAATTCATTGTAGCAATTGAAGCAAGAGGGTGGATTATTCCACCAAATTTAATCATGAAAATTTGGAATCGGATATGAACTAACTAAAGAAAACAGGGATTTAGACAATTTAGATTGAATCTAGGAGTGTGCGGGATTGCATTGATGTTAACTAGGGATAAATCTCAACAACCATGAATAAGTTGGGCAGTGATTAGTAACACTAATCTTTTTTCAATCTCATAGCGTTAGTTCATAGAATCTGCTTTCGGTCTCATCTATGTACTCACAAATCAACCTAATGCCTTGCTTTTGCAACTAAAATCTAGTTGCGCACATTGAGTTAATTACCCTCTCCTATCGGTCCTTTTCAAGCACCAATTGGAGATCTAGAGTAGGATTAAGTTGATCACATTAACCCCTAAATTAAGTTCATACATGATAAACAACTCAAATCCATGGTTGAACAGTAATAAAACATAGCAAGGAAAAAGACCCACTAATTTAAATCTAACACTCGACCCCATAATCACACCCCTAGAACTTAGGGTCTTAGCCACATATCATAAAAGGCAAAGAAATAATTATACCTAGGATGTTAGTAACTATCAATATGTTTGAAATTAAACAATAATCTTCAACACCCACTTCATTTTCAACCGTTAGTTGTCGATTAGAAGGTAGTGTTGATAATTTGTCCAGTAACATGGTACGAATGTGAGGATTTATAAAAATTAAGGATTTTAATCATGATTGGGTTTTCTACCCATAACTCAATGGACGTTTTTTCGATGTGATAATGTATGTGGAGTAATAACTGATTATGTTTTATTTGGAGTTAGATTTTGATTAGTCACTTGTATGTGTTGAGAGTCGATAAAGTATGTTCGATTGGTCTTCAAACATAATTTGTGGTTGATAATTGTTGGTGGACAAAGTTTGTATGAGTAAGGTGTTATATTATTGAATTTTGTCTTTAAATGGCTTTTGATTGTGGTGTGCACTTGTGATATTCATTTGTATTTGTTATTGTTATCCTAAGAGATAACTGAACTAAGAATATACTAAGATATGTTAAGAGATTTGAGAATATACATATTCGAGCCTGATATGAGATCACGGACAGTGATTATGTGATAGATAGGGTACTACGCTGATAGGTACATGAAAATCTAGAATTTTGTTGCAGGTTACGACTAGTAGATCAAAGTTCCTTTGCATGTGTGTACAAATGAGTGACGGTGTGAGATAGAGAGGCTATACAAGTGTGATCAATGTAGTCATAATTTCATAATTTTGAGCTTATAATGACTATATGTGTGTTTCTGGTGATTCATATGTCTAGTGATTGTTGGCATTGATTTAGTGGAAATTGGATTATATATAAATGTTGTTTTCACAGCTTGATTTATGAGATTTAGTGTTATTTGTGGTGGTGCTAGTTTTTAGTATTGTATTGATAATTCTTGTAACTGATTTCGTTGATTTTATGATGTGCTATGAAAGGAATAATGTGATTGTTTCATTTGTTATATCGAGATGACATATTTATAAATATAATACTATATGATTGACTACTTTTCAGAATATGAAAAAGTATGAATAAATGAATAAATATGAAAGCACATCATGTCAAGTATGAATAGATGATCTACTTTTGTTATATTAGTACTAAATCAATGACATTTGATCATTTTGAATTTACAGAATGTGCAAATTACAAGACTATCATATTACTTTAAATTTCATTATGCTAAACATTTTTTTGTTTCAAGATTATATCTTTGTTCGCAAAATGGTAAGTTCTCTTTTAGGGTGTGATTTCATATTGCGTATTTTTTGTGTGTTTTGAAAGGAACGATGTGATTTCTCAGCTTGTACATCAAGGACATATTTGTAAATATAAATAACGATATTATCATTGTCTATTTTCAAAATAGGAAAGTGTGTCGGTGTCAAGTATGAATAGATGATCTACTTTTGTTGTATTAGTACTAAACTACTGACATTCGTTCATTTCGAAGTTTATACTTTGCTCATAATTTTTTATATTTTTTAAGTTTAAGAGAGTTGTATGCTAAAATTTGTAGCTAGTAATTAACATGATTATGTTAAAGATTAATAACCTCCTCTCAAAAATCTTCAAATATTGAATTCACCTCCGTACGAAATGATAAGTGGTATTGTAACACTATCCTACCCATGTGTTCATTTTTGTTCATGATGCTAACCTTCATTTGAGTATGACAGGGGATGCATATTATTATATTGTTGGCAGTATTGAGCAAATATAAGAGTTAACTGATGAACCCTGTATTGTTGAAAAAAATATTTGGGAGTTCCATTAGCATGGCTATAATAAAAAATTTCAGGTAGTATACTTTCCTCCAGTATATTTGAGACAAAATAAATAACCCCACCAGAAAGTAATAGAACTCATAACTGTGATTTGTGAACAATTCTGATGGCATAGTCACCATTTCAACAAAGCTAAGAACAATTAAAACTCTTATCATATCGAAGAAAAATCATCACAGAATTGATCTGCACTTCTTTTATCAGGAAATCAATGTTTTCGGGTGGAGATTCTTCAGAGATCTAATCTACAAGAACACTGCGGTTAGACGTGAAAATCAGCATCATTTTTATGTTACAGACTATTAATTTCACATAGATATCTAAAAATGATGAAATGGACATATCAACGTAGTACAAAATGCCAGCCTTTGCTCCAATCCACAAGTTGTTCGCCTGCTCAGACTCTTCATATTCTTGTGTTGTTGCTCTGCATAATACGAGTATATGCAAAGGTCCAGCCCAATGTAGTTAAAGCCGGTTAATCAGTTGAAATCCTGAGGCACTGTATATTTTGTTACAAAGAACGAAACTTATGTTCGGTATGCACATCATTATTATTCTTGGGCATCAAGGTCAGGCTTCGATGGGTATTCAAGACCGTGAAGAGCAGGTATCCGTCTTAAATCTTCTTCAGAGTAAGCAGGAATGAACCAATACCGTTTGTCCAAACCAAAAACCTGATTCATATAATACAACCTTAGAATGGTAAACTGAAAGGGATGTAACATTTTTATCAAAATAACACAGATCTAACACAACTTGTAACATGACATAGGCAAGACAAGCAAAGGTAATTAGCTGTCATATTCAAAACTAGTTTTTGCAGTCCAATCCAAATGGTACCCTGATAAGTTTTCTCGAGACAAGTAAACTTGAGAAAGTACTCCAAGTTTACTGGGTAGTCCAGTCCGACACTCGGTCTTATACAGCAGCGTACTAACCAGCAAAATAGAACTGAAAAATGACAGGCATGTGATAGCTTTCTCATGTTTATTCATTCAAATAAATAACCAAAATAGCAAAAGGTAACACCAAAGTTGTACTCTTTTTAAGATAAAAACCTCCAGTTAATGGCAGATCAGGCACGAGAATTTCAGGACCGTCTTTTCCTTGTATTTCTGTGTAAGTTTGATTTGATATTCTATTCCTTGATTAGGTTCTTTGTAAAGCTTGTACCAGTAAAGAACCAAAGACAGCATACTAGAATGTTGGCTTAGAGAATTTTTTGATGTTGCTGGTAGACATGATGAGACCCCACATGGATTCTAAGAATAAAGTTATAACACTGAGGGAACAGGGGCATTGAAAATGAAGTTACATAGGAATTGGTGTTAAACAGTGTGGTAAGAGCTTTGGGAACACCAGGGAGAGTAGACAGCAGAGGAGCATCGGAGAATAGAAATGGTCATAAATACGACACATAGTGTATAGATCTAACCAGTACATCCAGCTTTTTAGTAGGTTCAGTGTAATTATGAAGGATACATACAAAAAGTTGCCCTACAATGTCACATTGTTTCGACAGAAGAGCAAATTGTAACACTACAGAAAAATGAAGGATTGCATTAAGTTGCAAAATGGCTGGTTGTGATCTGTTGGAAGTGAAACTAAAGAGTAAAGAATCAGTGAGGTAATAGTTGAATATCTTCAGGATATGCTGTAGGGCTTTGCTTGTGTATTTATCATATGAAGGTAATACCAATGTTTTGAAAACCTCGTTGGTTACTAGGAAAACCCTGTTATCAGATTAAGAGAGTCGTTAAATAGAAAAGAACGTCGAATACTTCATTCTGTTAGTTGTAACATCCCCTCCAAACCGAATGAGCATTAAGAAAAATATTAACATTTTAGTGAAACCAAAGCACCAAGACCATGTGATTTGCTAAGTCTTACTTTAAATGAGCCAAAACATATTTCACCTCAATACAAGGCCTACTCACGATGTTTCATATAATCATCGAAAATACCTACTCAAATAGTTAAAATATTAAAAACTAAGTATGAAAATATGGACTAAAAATTGTCTTCCCGTGTTCTCCAAAAAAAACTGAAAATAAAAAAAATTAAAAAACAAATGCATTTTTTTTTACAAGGAAACTCGCAGCCGCTACCCTTTGGATGCGCACGGGGTAAAACTCCCACTCCAATGCAATAGCTCGCAAACCACATAGGAGAGGTAACCCGCACTAGGCAAGCCCGTGCGACGAGCTCAACCCAGAAGGCGAACCCCTTGTAGTTGAACTGTTGTAGAGTCCAAAGCTCCATCAAAAGAAGAACTTCCTCATACATAAAATTACTCTTTTGTATAGTGCATAAGTTGGAGAATTTTGCCATGAATATTATTCACTTTTTTCCAAAATATTATTTCACCTTATTTGAAAAATAAAGTTTGGCCATGAAAAATTCCAAATATTTTTCATTTTTACTTTTTTCATTTTTGAATATATTTTTTTCAAAAAATCCTAAAAGAAATTCATAAAATAACGCCATTTAAATTATATTCCATGTTCAGATATTATTTATATCAAAAAATACATTTAAATTCTAAATATTAACTGCAAAAACTATGGCCAAACACAACTTCAACTTCGAAAATTTCAAAAAGTGAATTTTTTTTGTTTTCATGGTCAAATGCATAGAATAACTCTCTTTCACTACACTAACTTCAAAATATAAACACAACATAATACTTCTCATCCACTTCTCATATTTTTCATATATTACAATACAAAGAAGAAACATCCTTTAAACATGTGTGGATTTCTTGCACAAGTAAATGTCAAGAAAGTGGATAGTTATTTGAGGTGTAGTGGACTAATTAGTAGGATCTAATGTGGAGAATATGTCATAGTGGTTACATGAGTTACAAAGAATCTAAGTTGCGTGGACTCTTCATTTTTGCAGGCGAACCCGTCTCGACACGACTCTGGTGCGGGTGCGGGTGCGGGTGCAGGTGCGGGTGCGGGTGCAGGGTGCGGGGTGCGGGTCGAATTCGGTCAATCCAATCCGGACACTTTGACCGAAGCCGAGAAAAGATTGGGAAAGAAAAAATCAATTTCCGACGACGTAAAGAGTACAAAGCTTGAAAAAGTACAGAGAAGAGAGAAGAGAAGAATAGAAGAAGAGAAAATCAGTTTATGGCGACAACGCCGGCGAAAGAGAAGAAGAAGAGTTGAGAAGAAACAGAGAACTGAAAGAGAAGAAGAAGAGTTGGGAAGAAGAAGAAGAGTTTTTTATTGAAAGTTGAAAAAGTAAATGGTCTGCCAGGGTTCTTGAAAGTTGGAAAAAGTACTTTTAAACATTAAAAAATTTTTAAAAATTGACTATTAATTATTTGGAGTGTGGAAGAGCCACATAAAAATAGTGAAGCATTCTCAACCACTATAAATCATCCAATTGGCTACTCATTTGTGGTGCTTTTTAATTGGTTTGACTTTGAGTTGAAAAATGTGAGGTACAACTCCTCTAAATTTATTTGCTCATCTTATTATAAAATATATATATTTATAGAAAAAATAATAATATAGTAATATTTTGGTGATGAATAATTTACGTTTTGCCAATCAACATTAAAAACACTATTTCAACAGTTATAAGTGTTTTGTCAAACTTTTTTTAAAATACTTTCAGAAAAAGAGCCAACTTTTTAGCTTCTCAAAAATAATTTATATTATTTCTCATAAATATTTATTTTCTTTCAAAAAAAAAAAAAAAAAAACTTAATCAAACACTTTACTTATTCAAAATACATAAACATTTTTTTATCTCTCGTAAAGTTGGATGACTAGAATTTATCAAGATAAAATAAGTTATGGATCAAAAATTAATTTTAAACATTTATAAGCCCTTCCAAGCAAAGTAGTCAATTTTTGGAATTGTTATTTTATATTATTTTTGTACACTATGACATCTTAATAGTGTTGGCTATCCTATTGTAAAATATTGTAGTTGGAAATATCATATATATATATATATATATATATATATATATATATATATATAGAGAGAGAGAGAGAGAGAGAGAGAGAGAGAGAGAAAGAGAGAAAAAAAATTAAATGAACAAATATTACAATTTACATGTATAAAGAAAATAGAAATAGAAATATTAGAAAAGGAGAGAAGGGAACAATATTTTGAAAGATAAATATTTTGTCCATATAAATAGGACAAATTTGATTGAAAAATGGGATCTAACAATATTATAGAGATTTTTATTTCAAAACCGCTTTATGTGTAAAAAATTACTTACATGAAATAATTACTGATTAATATTACTACTATTATGTAAATATTCCTAAATACATGCTAATAATTTACATTAAATTTAAATCGAATTTTAATTTGGATTAGTTTTTTTCAATTTAATTTTGGATTTATAATTATATTGATTCATTTCTTGTTTTGGTTTCGGATTTTAGAAAATAGAAGAAGGGAGAATCGAAAAAGACCAAATTATATATATATATGTGTGTGTGTGTAATATATAGTTTCACACACAATATCATATCCACATCATGTCTCACTACTCACTAGATCACTTAATTCTTCATATCAATACAAACGCTTTAAGGATCCTGTCTTACTAGATCTTTTGATTCTTTCTATCATTACAAGTTTCGAACTATCAAAATACTAGAAATATGTATAGATATATATAGTTTCACGCACAATACCATGTCCAAATCAAGGATCAGGTCTCGCTAGATCACTTAATTCTTCTTATCAATACAAGCGCTTTAAGGATCCCGTCTTACTAGATCTTTTGATTCTTTCTATCAGTACAAGCTTCGAACTATCGAAACACTAGAAATATATATTATATATATAGATATATATATAGTTTCACACATAATATCATATCCAGATCAAGGATCATGTCTCGCTAGATCATTGAATTCTTCCTATCAATACAAGTGCTTTGAGGATCCCGTCTTACTAGATCTTTTGATTCTTTCTATCATTATAAGCTTCGAACTACTAAAATAATATATATATATATATATATATATATATATATATATATATATATATATATATATATATATATATATATATATCCAGATCAAGGATCATGTCTCGCTAGATCACTGAATTCTTCTTATTAATACACGTGCTTTGAGGATCCCGTCTTACTAGATCTTTTGATTGTTTCTATCATTATAAGCTTCGAACTACTAAAATACTATATATATATATATATATATATATATATATATATATATATATATATATATATATATATATATATATATAAATATCCAGATCAAGGATCATGTCTTTCTAGATCACTGAATTCTTCCTATAAATACACGTGCTTTGAGGATCCCGTCTTACTAGATATTTTGATTCTTTCTATCATTATAAGCTTCGAACTACTAAAATACTATATTATATATATATATATATATATATATATATATATATATATATGTATATATATATAAAGTTTCACATACAATATCATATCCAGATCAAGGATCATGTTTTGCTAGATCACTGAATTCTTCCTATCAATACAAGCGTTTTAAAGATCTCGTCTTATTAGATCTTTTTGTTCTTTCTATCACTACAAGCTTCGAACTATTGAAATACTAAAAATATAAGTATAAGAAATATTAAAATTACTTAATTCTTAGATAAAAGCATTATACCCAAACGTTCTCACAAAAATAAAAATTAGATAACATAAATTATTCTATTAGAACTATAAAAACAATTCAAATAATAATAGTAAAAATATATGTATACAATATACATACACTCCTCTTGAAAGATGAAAAAAGAAAGCTCAAAAGTCTTCCAAGTAAGTAGAGTAGGAGTCAAAAAAAACATCACATCAGTCATCATCTAGTCAAAAAAAAAATTCATTCTCACCTACTTTTCCCTCCCAAAACCAAAAACACCATTGTTTCTTCTTTGTTTTTCATTCAAGTTTATTGTAAGCAAAAAAAAAACTCATCTTCCTTTGTTTAGCAAGATGACATCAAGTAATCAAAAAAAAAAGATTTTATGAGACCTACAAAAAGTGTAGGAATAGATTTTGATGATAAACCTCTATGGAATCATGTTAAAGTTATTTCGATGGCTCCAAATGGGGGTGGAAATAGGACATGGTCTTGTAACTATTGTAATAAAATAGTTACGGGATCATATAATAGGGTAAAAGCACATCTTTTGAAATTATCGGGTCATGGTGTTCAAATATGTAAAGAAAGTAATGGTGATATATATGCGATTTTGAAGATGGAGCATGAACAAGCGAAAAGAAAACGAACCAATATTCAAGTTGATGCAAGAAAAAAAGATGATTATATATCACTTCCGGAGGGGACTGATCTAATTCAACAAAAAAACGAAAGAGTTCGAGTAGTGGAGCTATCGGAAAATCATTCGGCATCTATGAGAGGAATACGGCCGACAAATTAGCCGCTAGGATGTTCTACGCATCAGGTTTATCATTCAACTTTGCCAACTCTCCTTATTTTAAAAAATATTCTAAGTTTCTAGCCGAAAATTCCATTCCCGATTATATTCCCCCATCATATAATAGATTGAGGTCAACTCTTTTAGCTCAAGAAAAAACACATTGATAGAAAGTTGCAACCAATAAAAGGTACATGGAAAAAGAAAGGATTGTCGATTTGTTCGGATGGATGGTCCGATACTAAAAGACGACCTTTGATCAGTATAATGGCATCATCTAGTGGAGGCCCAATGTTTTTGAATTCAATCAATTCCAGTGGAATCGTAAAAGATGGTGAATATATTGCTAACTTATTTATTGAAGCAATAGAAAATGTAGGTTCAAACAATGTTGTTCAAGTTATTACGGATAATGCAAGTAATATGAAACTTGCCGGTACTATAGTGGAGCAAAAATATCCTCATATATTTTGGACTCCTTGCGTTGTTCATTGTTTGATAGCTTTGAAAAGTATGTGCCAACCTTCGGAAAAATCACCTCACTTTACTAATTGTAAATGGATTTTAGAGTTACTTAGTGAAGTGAGTAATTTAAAGAATTTTGTTGTGAACCATGACATGGCACATGCACTTTTTCAAAAACATTCGGATTTGTGTTTGTTGAAGGTTGGTGAAACAAGATTTGCCTCACACATCATTATGACCACCCGAATTCGCAAAGTAAAATCTTCTTTGGAGAAAATGGTCATGGATGATGAATGAAAGAATTATAAGAGGGATAAGGGAATTGAAGCCAAGACACGTGAAATAAAATCGCTTATAATGAATGATGAAAAATGGGATAGTATTGACTATTTCTTGAAATTTACGGAACCAATTGTTGATATGCTAAGAAGTGCCGATATTGATGGTCCAAAATTACATCTCATTTATGATATGTGGGACTCAATGATTGAGAAAGTCAAGAAAGTCATCTTTGAGCATGAGGGAAAAGATCTCATTTCCGGTCAATCAAATTTTTTTGATACTATTCATGATATTCTTGTGGCTAGGTGGAACAAAAGTAACACACCTCTACATTGTAGGCACATTCTTTGGTTCCCAAATATTATCATGAATCATGGCTTGAAGGAGAGAATGGAATTCGAAAGCTAGCTCCCAATGAAGATAGTGAAATTTCATTGAATAGAGTCAAGTGCTTTCAAAGGTACTTTAAAGATTCTAATGAAATGAAACAAGCCTCATTGGAGTATGGATCCTTTTGTAGCAGAAATGGCTATTTTAGTGAGCCTCCTGTGATTGAGGCTATGATGTATGAAGATTCTCTTTCTTGGTGAGCAAATCATGGGATCTCGGCTCCACTTTTGCAACAATTAGCTTACAAGTTGCTTACTCAACCGGCTTCTTCCTCTTGTTGTGAAAGAAATTGGAGTACATATTCTTTGATTCACAATATCAAGAGAAATAAGTTAGCAACTTCAAGAGCCGAAGATTTAGTGTTTGTACATTATAATCTCCGGTTGTTGTCTCGCAAGAAAGAGAAATATATAAATGGGCCAAGCAAATATTGGGATGTTGGTATGTCTATATTTTCTTCAATTATTTAGTTTAATGGTGTTCTTTTCTTTTTATATAAGATCTTCTAATATATTTATTCTTTTTAATTAATTTAAGGTGGAGATCGGTTTGATATTGATGAGACAACTAGTGATCTAACCGAGCTTTCAATAGATGATCCTCAAATTGAAGGTGTGATATTTGAGGAAGAGTTTGAAGATTTGGAAGAAGTTGAAGAAGATGTGGAAGATGTGGAAGAGATAGCTAACTTAATTAAATAATTTGATAATTGACAATATTTTGTTGTTATGTTAATTTTAAGTTATGGATTAAGTTGAGACAATCTCTTGCTTTTTGTTCAATAGTATGTTTTACACTTTTACTTGGTGTATTGAATATTGATTAGTAATTATGAATATCTAAATTGTGGATAAATATCTTTGTGTATCTCTTGAATTTTAATAATTGTAGTGTTTTCTTCACTTTTCACTTTGTTTCAACTTTCAAGAGTTACTATCCATGTTCTAAGGTTAGTTCTTCTTTCCAATTTTTATTGATTCTTTTAGTTATATTTATTCTGTTGTAATTTGTAAATGCTTTTAATGTTTAGTTTCTATTTTGTTGTGTCTTTGTAGGAAGAATAGAAGAGTAATCTCATCTTGAAGAACGAAAGATAGAATTCTACAAAATACATGCAAGTTTATCACAATATATCCCTCAAATTTAGAAAATCTTCATAACTATATTTTTGTAATATTGAAATTTTTTAGCCGTATCCCCGCACCCGTATCCATACTCGGATTCGCACCCACGAATCTTAAAATTTGGATTTCGCCGAATCCGACTCTCGGATTAGCATCCGTCTCGGATACCCGCACCCGAGTCCGAGCAACTTAGCAAAGAATAATGACACCTATGTTGCTTGGACTCTTCAAAAATTTCAATGGCTGCATGTCGGATTCGCCAAAAGTAGTGCATTTTTGGAGAGTCCGACACGGGTGCAGCATCAAAAGTGAAGAGTCCGCGCAACTAAGAATGACACCACTATTTCCACTTTATGCCCACTAATTATCATGCACTTCAATATTTTTATTTAATATTAAAATGTACATAAACACCAATATTCCCCCGCTCATTTTAACCGTCAAATAAAAATATTAACGTGCATAATATTTAATGGGTATATAGTGGAGAAAGTGGTGTCATTATTCTTTGTAACTCATGTAACCACTATGACATGTTCTCCACATTATATCCTACTAATTACCCCACTACACCTCAAATAACTATCCATTTTCCATAAACACCAACAGATGATCTATCCAAAATGGCTTTTCTAGAATTCACGTTGAACTTGACTCTCTAGTGATAACTAATATGCTGATCAAAGAGGACTCTTGCAACTTGAAACTCGAGCAAATTGTGTGAAAGCTACCTCAAACACTTTAAGAGGACCTAAGGTTCTTTTCGCTCACCGTTATAGACAAGCTAATCAGGTTACTGATTTTTTTGCCAAGATGGCTGTTACAAGTGGCAATAGGGGCTTATGTCTTCTCAGAGAAGCAAATGATCTGCTTCAACTTGATAAATGAAAACTACCCACCTCCGAGAGGAGATTTAAGAAAATATAAAAACTTTATTAGTCAATATATTTCTGTGTCTGTACAGGAAGAAATTCTATATAGGCTAATTCCTTCCTTCAATCTAATTTTTGTAGACTTGAGACAAAGTTTCATGTTCCCCTCTAGTCGTGGTAAGTTCTTTGCCTATTAATATAACATGGTAGTGGTCAAGCCAAACTCCCACACCTTAAGCTCACAACCTAAGGTGATGACTTGTAAAAAAATATATTGCCTTTTTCTCTTCTCAGATCATTTTATTAATGTCTAGTGAAACATGAAAAAATGTTTTTATATTCCACTTCTTCCTGTCTAAATTTTTCCAAATGATAAGAATGAAAGAAACGTCAATAACTAGCTAGCTAATGTTTTCGCTCCTTGCTGAAGAAGCTAAGGAAAGGAGACAATAATGGTATGGTAGATTTGTAGGGATAAGTCACGTGCAAAGACACATTTTCTGTTTGAAGCTGTGAGTTTTTTGACAGAAAACTAAAGAGAGGTATGTAACTTGTAACTTCTAGGATAGTTCAAGGATGCTATTTATTCATTATTACAATACAATATAAGGATGTTTTTAAGTTTGGATTATAGTTAAGGGATGTTTTTGGTCATTTACTCCCCCCTTCACCCTATTCTACTGGCCCAGTTACTTCTCAAGTTTTATTATTCAAGCAAAAATAATATTGCTTACGACCTATTTTATTTCTTTTACGATTTTCATGATATTTCATACAAAAGTGGTTTTATTTGTGTTGTTCCTGTAGTTCTAAAGAAAAATATTTACTTTAAAAAGTAGTAGACTAATAATCAATGTTAAACCAAATCAAGTTAACCCAAGTAAACCGGATGAAGTTGTACAACAAGTGAAAAAGATACAACGGTAAGGAGGTAGTGAGGTAGCAAACACATCATTCTGTTGGAACATATCCTCCTACCGACCATTTCTCATTTTATTTATTTCATAAAATAACTGCAAACACTGTATTGAAGTGGGATCTATTATGAAGGCTTAATGTATGCTTCTTATATCATAAAGAGGATGAAAGCATATATCAAGACCCAAGAAAAAGGTAAAACTAGAAAGTAAAGATAAAGCAACAGAAATTGCAAAAAAAAAATTCTACCCACTGTTCTACGATTATATTTCAATCATGAAACTACATCTGTCAATTAATCATTGCTATGAGATGTAGGTAATGTTTCATAAACGCGCCTGAGATCAAGGTCCTATGTACATGGCATATCGTTTCCACACTGATTTGCACTTCTCCACCCCTCTGTAAATGAAGCTTCCTTGTTTCCCCATTCTCTACTACCATGAAGTTTAGGTTCTTCAATAATTTTTTATTTTACCATGGGCATTTAAATTAGCCTCCAAGTACTTATATCGCAGAATAAACATTGAGTGCCAGTTGCAATTGAAAGTTCTCTTTCATATCTAACTAAGGTTTTTTGTTGTGTCAAATTCAAACCATAACTTCCAAATCAACTCCATAAATCTGGTACTAATTATAATATTCATACCTAAGAATTTAGATCAGACCACAGCATTACTTAGAGAAGCATCTATCTTTTCTTTCATACTGAGAGACCGACCATCAGAAATAAATAATAAATAAGGCAATCTTGTGCAGTCATCTAACCTGTTCAAAGTTCCTCTTCCGACCAAGATCATAACGCCATTTAGGACTGGTCTTCTTCTCATATGCCTGAAAGTAAGACAAGCCATTAAATGTGTGCAAAAAAGAAAGATACTTTTCCAGACCAAAGAGCAAAAATAGAAAGGTTCTATAAACTGGTTTTGCATCAAGACTAAAGAGCTGTTTGCACAGTACAAATGATGTTCAGATCACTAGGTGTTCCATAGAAAGGAAAACACTATACATTCATCTTCTTTTTTTTTTGATAACAAGGGAAACCCGCAGCCGCTACCCTTTGGGTGCGCACAGGGTAAAAACCCCGCTCCTATGCAATAGAAAACACTATACATTCATCTTAAGGAATAAGAAAAATGGAGTACCTCAATGGTTGTGGTATTACCAGACACCAACGATATGTGCATAATCAGAAATCCCAAAACACTCAAAGCAAAAGCAAGGTTCAAGACTGTGATGCACAAGAAATGTAGAAAAAATAAGAAAACCAGTGCCTTCATAAAGAAATCATAGGTAGCAAGTTCACCAAGACAATCCCCAGACCATACCAAAAGCAAGGAAAGTAGTTGCAAGAGTGCCAGGAGTCCCAGGTATCTCTCCATCACTGAAGAATGCAATAAATTGTGGCAGTAATGATAAAGTGACAACAGTGGTCTCAAGGAATGTATAGAACTGCAGTAAGAGAAGGTTCTAATTAGTTGAGGAAAAGACAGTCATTAAAATACTGCACTGAGACGAAAATACCAGGACAATTCTTGTTAAGTATTCATACATGCATAATGATGCATACAAACATCAATTGACAGGCACCAACAAGGAAGAAGAACATGGAAAAGGAAAATTCTCAATATGAACTATCACTTGCAATACTCTAAGAAAACTGCATTCCACTCTCACAGAAATAGCCAGATGAATTTTGGAAAATGATAAGGTCATATAGGAACAATATTAGAATAAGTTCCTTACAAACAATTATCACTATGGTCGCTCAGATACTGTATGCAGGCATAGTGCTAATATCGCAGTTGATGCTTAGTACTGGTTCTTGCATGACTAGCAGAATGTCATTCAAGAAATTCTTACAATGATTGTACATGGTGGCGGAGCCACAGTATTAGCTACAGTTCGGTATAACCTGTAGCTTTGACTCAAACCCTGTATTTTGAGTTAAAAATTCATTTAGTATGTATAAATAATTTATTCAGAACCTAGCAAGTAAAATAATATGTGGTCTAGAACACATAAACTAAAAACATTGGCTGTCTCTGATTGTACATAGGAGGTAATGATGGCTTGAAAAGGTCTCATGGGTGGATATGATTTCTAAAGCAACAGAACCATGTGTGACACTCAACCCCAAAAAATATCAAAAGAACTAACAAATAAAAACAATATACTAAGATAAAGACTGATATATATGAACATCATAATCACTCCACTTGATATATATAACCAATAACATAGGAGACTTTTATTTTTATATAACCAATAACATGAGAGACTTTTATTTTTTTGAAATTAATAACATAGGAGACTTTTAAGACAACAACAAGACATACCCACTGAAGAGACTATTGCGTCAAAAAATATAAATATAATAATGTTCTCTCTCCATCTAAATTTATGTGCTTACTTCCCTATTTAGTATGTTACAAACAGAATGTTATCTTTTGATGACCCAAAAAAAGAATGTTATTATTCTACATTTAGGAAGTTTTTCATTCCAACATTCTCATTTTATCCTTAACGACAATCCCTCATAAGAATGACATGGGATGTTTAAGGGAACTGGAAGGGTAGGGTACTTTTTTGACATGTTTTATACACCTTTACTCGCCTCAGACCACAAGATTCAAAATTCCTGTTTACATTCTTAAACTTCATAACCAATTAAAACTATGACTCATAAAATGAGGAGGAATATTATTTAAATAGGCATAGCTTGGTTATGTATCCTTTGAAGAATATAAGAGAGCTCAGAGGGAAGCTAATAGGGCCATAACTTGTGGGGAAGCCCAGATGGCTTGTACCAGAAGCTAGGGACACGAGAAGAGGAGAAAGAAACGTACAAATTAGCACACGTTAGAGAATAAGAACTTAAACAGTTGAACTAGGTAAGTGTATTAAAAATGATTCTCGACAAGTTTTGACGAGAGATGATAAGATCAAGGAGAGGAGGAGACTATGGTCAATTGTTCAACTCAAATCACGAGGATAAGCTTAAAAATCTCCAAATATTTGTACACGATAAAGACTTCAGCTACGCTCTTAGAATTAACAAGTCTAAAGTAGACATTGCCATGAAAAACATGATTAACAAAGCCTATGGTCTCAACGGTAAGTATCTTGGAGAGGTTGTAGTAGTATGGCTTACCAAACTATTTAATGTTATACTAAAAGGTGGTAGAACGCTTGATGAGTAGAGGAACAGTACCTAATTCCAATACATAAGAACAAAGAAGATATTCAAAATTTTGTGAAGCATCGTGGCATTAAGCTTTCAACAACAAGATGAAATTGCTGAAAAGAGTGATAGAGCATAGATCTAGGGACACTACAAGTGTAACAGAAAACTGGGTTGAATTTATACCAGATAGATCTACAACAGATGGGTTTTTTTTTTTAGTACTGATTAGCAAAAATTCGCGAGAAGAAAGATTTACACATGTTGTCCATTTCCTTATAGAAAGCATATGATTTGGTACTAACAAAAATTATTTGGTGATTGGGGAAGAAGGGAACTTATATTAGATATATAAATCCCATACATATATTTATAAAGAAGTCATCACTAGTGTGAGAGCAGTAGTACTAAGAGATAGAAAGGAGTTTTCAATTTTCACAACCATGAGTTAACATAGATCGACATTAAGCATGTACTTATTTACACTAGTTATAGATGAACTAACACAATACATTTTAATATACCATTATGTAAGTTAATTGCTTACGATAGTGTGCGAATTGATGAAACCAACGAAGTGTCATCAAAAGCTTGAGTGGTGGAGAAGCACTCTAGAGAGTACGATAGATAAAAACTGCCTAAACTAGCCCTTGATTTTCAAAAAGACACTTAATGTTTGTGGGGTTCCTAGTACACATCCCCCATTCGCAACTTCTAAGTAGTGTTAGTAACCCCCTTTCTCGGGCAACCCAATTTCCCAATTTTAAGAAAGGAAGTGTTTGTCACGAACAGTCCTTGCTTGCCATGTGCAATTTTCATTAAAAAAATTATTTTTCCTTCTTAGTTATACTTTCCTTATATTTTGTCCTCGGTCAGGGCCAGGGGCAAGAGGAAGGAGTGGTACGTGGGTTAAGGGGACTCTTAGTCTGAGAGTAGGGTCTTGGAGCATAGGGTCACTGACGGGAAAATCCATAGAGCTAGTGAAGATTCCCAAGAAAAGGAAGATTGGCGTTGCTTGTATCCAGGAAAGCTACTCAAAATTCAAGAATCATGATAACCTACCAGGAAGAGAAGGAAATACTTGTAGTTTAATGCTCCAACACAGTTGATAACCCACACACAATGATGGTCCATCTTTAGCACACACCTTCCACCTAAAACAGGGAAGCAGACAACTCAATCTCAAACGAAAAACTTTAAGCAAAATCATCATTTAGGTGAAAAGACAAGAACTCACAAACAGAACAGTGATGGCATCGGGGAGGTTTTAACAGGTTGCACTTTCTACAAAAACGTATTCTGGGATTCCCTGAGTCAGCTGGCGAAACCCCGAATTCTGATGTGGTTAACGGATCAGCTTCCCCTCTTTCTTCATCCAACTCTGGCCTCCAATTAGGAGGCACACTGCCAGGATCAGTAAAAACAACAGAAAAGTAGCACCACAGAAGCATCACCAACTGCAATCATCACAAATATGAACTTTTTAGCTACTTAATATAACTTCCAATTCATCCATAGTCCCACTCAGCTCTGACACATAACTCGATAACAAGATGAATTTGAAGTCTCTCCAACTTCCCTTTCTAAATCTCCCGTAATCTGTCTACTTAATATTGAAGCCATCATCCACATTATCCACAGGATTCGAGAAAAAAAATACTTTCTCTTTCCCAAGCTCCAACTTAACAAATTCCCTACAATTGTATGTTTGAACCGCCCATAAAAACCCAAATATAAATTTTCAAAAAATGGAAATACGTCAAACACCCATAAATCATCAAAATTTTATAAACAAAGTACCAGAATTTGGGAGAAAATGAAATTACCAGACAATGGAATAATAGAAGTACTGAAAGAGCGATGAGGACATCAAGGAAACCACCACTACTGGCAAGGGAAGGACCATAGTTTGTTAAAACGACGGCGTAATAGGTAACTCCAACAACACCTAAAACCAAAAGGATCATGATCGAACCAAGCCCTCGCAAAGCAGTACAGAATCTGAACACGTTCCATGCCATTACAGCTCCCGATCTATACATAATATATCTTTAACAAAAATACACCCAAAATGGGTTTTTTGTATAACAAAATGGTGTGAATTTTCTTGAGAAATTATTTAGGGTTTATGGATTCCAGGTGTGTAAAGTGGAATCCATGAATGGATGATAGAGTGAAATAGTGAGGAAGAAGGAAAATTGAGATTATTGCAACCAAGTTAGATGACTTGTAGTGGTCAAAGTTAGGGAAATTTCAATACTAATTTAAGATAGAGGTCTATTAAGGCAATTTAGTTAATTATATCATCTTACATTTTATATTAGAATAAATTACAATTTTCCAATTTTCATTGGTCATGGGTGATAACAAAAATCATCTAGAAGGTCATGTTATATTGGCTCTTGCATGTGCAAATAACCTACTCCAATAAAGATTTAATTATTAGTCAAAACTACTACATATAATGATGCAATGATTTTTATATTCTAGTGTCTAATTATTCTACCTCTCCTATCTTGGCGTTTGCACATCCCTTTATCATCGTAACTAAAATTTAAATCGAAATCAAGATCTAAAAAGCAAATAAAGAGATTATGTTTCGTCGGACCTATAAAGCATATCGATCGTCATGCTATTAAAGATCGACAACCACACAAGTCCATTTTTGTAAGTGCATATCCATTTAGCTCTAAGTTTTTCATTATTTTCTACATATATTCACTTTGATCCATGTGAAATTTGACGGAACTCTACAAACAAGACTTTTCTGTGGGAACCCCCCGGTAAAGGAGATTCTCGATCACTATTCACATGGTTGGTGGTCTTTGAGTCTACAATCTACAAAAAAACATTTCAGTTAAGGGTTGTTCAAAATCGAATCGAAATTGATAATTCGAACCGAAAAAAATTATTGATTTATTAGTATTGGTTTATTGATTTAGCGATTTTGACAACGGTTTTGATTTTCTTTGTTATCAGATTATCGGTTCTTAACTGTTTGAGGTTTTTTCTTAGCGGGTTAACCGATAATCCGATTGTAAATTAAATAATTATATTTATATCATTTTGTATATAAAGTCCTTGAATTAGAGTTTGGTTGCCTACTTTTATTTCTGGTAATTTTAAACACTTGGTTATTCCAAAATGTAAAAGTGTTTGCTTTTAAGCAAGATGTAACTTGAGAACTCATGTTCTTGGTTCATTTGGTTTGTCACCTTGTTTCTAAGTGATTTACAATATTTTTTTATCAAATCTTAATGGTTAAACTGATAATCGAACCAATAACGATCAAATATTGATAAATCAATAATTGATAAGTCAATATCTTAGTGTTTCTTTAACCATTTAGCATCTCTACAAACCGATAACCAATAAGTCAAACCGATAAACTTAAAAAATGTAGTCAGGGACTATCATTATCTCAATCTCATTATATTGAAAGCGTATTGGACAAGTTCAAGTACTTGAATTTAAACAATGTCAAAACTCCAATGGTTTAAGCTTTACATTTCAAAAGAATGAAGGTGAAAGTGACTCTCAATTGGAATAAGCCAGAGTGTTGGAAAGTTTGATGTATATTATGAATTGTATGCGACCAAATATAGCATGTATTATTAGCAACCTGAGTCGGTTCACTAGTAATCCTAATCAAATTCACTGGATGACAATGAAATGTGTATTGGGGTATCTAAAGCATACACAACACTATGTTTTGCATTATAATAAATAGTTTGCCGTGATTGAAGGATTTAGTGATGCAAATTGGATCACCGGGTCAAATAAAGTAAAATCCTTAAGTAATTATATATTTACACATGGTGAAGGAGAAGTCTCTTGGAAATCGTCCAAACAGACATGTATGGCTCGTTCCACAATGAAATATGAAATTATTGCCTTAAATAAGGTCGGTGAACAAGCCGAATTGCTCCGGAATTTCTTAGAGGATATTCCTTTCTGGCCCAAACCTGTGGTACCTATATGCATACATTGTGATAGTCAAGCAGTAATAGATAGGGTAGGGAGCGTCATGTACAACAAAAAGTCTCGTCATATACGACATAGATATAATACCGTAATACAACTGCTCTCGAGTGAAATTATCACAATTGACTATGTGAAGTCAAGCGATAATGTGTCAGATCCACTAACTAAAGGCCTAGTAAGAGAGGCAGTTGAAAAATCATCTAATGGAATGAGTTTACGGCATATGAAAAGTCATCATGACTGTAACTCTATCTAACATACCGGAGATCCCAAAAGCTAGATTCAAGGAGGAAAACAAAGTTGTGACTGATGGTTCGACATTGTCAATAAACTCAATCCATTCTCATAATGAAGACAATGTTCATGAACGAGGTTAAAGCATTAAAATTTGTTAATGAGTTAATAAAGTTTAAAGTTTTTAATGCTTTTCTAAGTTTGGCAAACTTGACCATATAGTGTATCTACGTGATGACACCGTTAGAAATCACATATGTGAGTGTGAAGTGTATGACGCTTCAAAGAATTATTGTCAAAAGTCTATTCTCTATACACTCATGAGACCAGGAGGTGTTCATGGCTGAATGAACACAATCGTAAGACCACGAAAGGTAAAAGGTTAATTGTATGATATATGGTTGTCTAGGTATACACCAAAGCGCGACGGTTCAATGATGCCGCATCTACCGGTTGATCGAGTATATCTGACATATGTTCACTATGGAAAGTTCAACGAGAAACAAACTTATCCAGATGCAATTGATCCTTGCTTGTAAAGTACACACTCGTCCGTATATTCCTTTATGTTACGACCATTCTCCATTAATGTGGGGAATTGTTGGTATAGAAAGACTTAATGGGAAATAGAGGGAAGGTCTAAAGAGGAATTGGAAAAGATTCTTTTATGCTTTATGTCACACCCCAACCCTACGTGAGGCAGACAAGTACCATATAAACACATGTTTTACAAGTGACCTATGATGAAAATTAAATAACGATACAGATAGATTTACTAATGAGAAGTTTCATATACCACACAAGTTGACTAGATGAACCAATACATGTGACACTTTAAGAAAAGACATTTCTTCCTCATTGGTGGTGGAAAAAAAAAATTAAAGTCTTTAAATAGATAAACACTTCTACTAGTTGTTGAAAGGGTTGAAAAGAGGGACCCCCTAGCGTTGTCGTCGTCGCTCGCTCGACTTTGGCTTTGAAAAATGATCGATCGAGAGATTATTTTTTGGACAAAGTTTGTTTCATTATTTATTTAATTAATTGAATTAATAATTAGCTGAAATGACTTGACCCGACTCGAATCCACGCGACCCGTTTTATTTAAGACTATTTCCCATTTTATTTGAATTTTCCATCATTGGAGATTGTTCTGAAAGGTTGCAACTTTCAGGAACAACCATGACCGTTTGAAAAGACTGTAAACTTTCATGAATGGTCGTGTGGATTTTGAAAGATTGCAACTAAGGCTGCATATTGATCGATTCGGTTTTGAAGTTTATCGGGTTAGCTTATTGGTTATCAATTTGTAGAGATGCTAAACCGTTATAGAACCATTAAGATATTGGCTTATCGGTTATTGATTTATTGATTTTTATCGCTATCGGTTCGGTTATCAGCTTACCGTTAAGATTTGAAACAAAAAAACATTGAAAATCACTTAGAAACAAGGTGAAAAATCAAATAAATAATGCACATGAGTTCACAAGTTACATCTTGCTCAAAAGCAAACACTTGAACATTGTAGAATAACCAAGTGTTTGAGACAACCAAAAATAAAGTAGAAAATCAAATAAGTCGAGGACTTTATATACAAGATGGTATAAATATAATTATTTAATTTATTATCGGGTTATTGATTAACACGTTAAGAAAAAACTTTAAATTGTTAAAAACCGATAACCGATAACAAAAAAATCAAAATTATTATTAAAACCGCTAAACCAATCACTACAAAAAAACTCCAAATTGCCAACAGATTTTACTAACAACTTAAGTTGGTTAGTATTCTACTAACAAATTACCAACATATTTCTAACTGAATTATATTTTAAAACTTATCAATGAAATTCTAACAGATTACCAACATAAATCTTACTAACTAAGTATTTTAGTTGGTAAATACGGCGAGAAAAAATGGCGCCAGATATTGCAACATTCTATCAATGGATTACCAACAGAAATATTACTAACGCACACCTTTTGTTGGTAATATTACCAATGAAGTATATATCGGTTGGTAAATATGACCAAAAAATGTTTATATAATTTATTAACATATTACCAATGAATTACTAACCAAAGATTTACCAACGACAAGATTTTGTTGCTAAATTTAGGAACCAAATATAAATGTGTTGGTAAACTAGTAACGAAATATAATTTATTGGTAAACTTGTCAACCAATATCATATTAGTTGGAAATTTTACCGACGAATAAAGATTTTAGTTAGTAAATTACTAAAATCATTAAAATAGTTGGTAACCGATCATTAATCCATTGGTAAAATTTACTAACATATTAATTATTAGTTGGTAATATTACATATGAATGTTTATATAGTTGAACAGTAACTATTACCAACTCTGATAAAATTTATTGGTAAATTATTAATTACTAACTTATATTTTAATAGTTGGTAAATTTATCAATTGAAGTTAAATTTTTTGGTAAATCAGTGTTTGGTGTTGAGACTTTCATATTTAGTTTGTGTCATTAGGCGTTTTAACTTTTAACCAAAACTTGACTTTGTTCAATATTTTTGGTAAACGTGCTCAGATTAGAACTCTGTCAGTGTCATTAGCTTCGAAAGGTCATTTTTTATCTAATGGGAAGGTTGGTTCAAGTTTTGAGGCTTTCATTTTTTGTCTTTGTGGTTAGGTATTTTATATTTTATGTTTAGGCCAATATTTGACTTTGGTCAATATTTTTGTGAACGTGCTCAGATGAGAATTTTGTCAGCGTAATTAACTCCAAAGGTCATTTTTTATCTAGTAGGATGGTTGGTTTGAGTTTTGAGGCTTTCGTTTTTACTGTGTGCCATTAGGTGTTTTAACACATAAATTTTGACAAAAATTTAACTTTGATCAATATATTTGATAACGTGCTCAGATAACAATTTCGTCAGTGTAGTTAGATGCAAAAAGTCATTTTTGATGTGATAAGATAGAGGTTTTGGGTTTTGAGGATTTTGTTTTTAGTTTATGTTGTTAAATATTTTAGCTTTTATGTTTTGTCCAAAATTTTAAATTAGTCAATATTTTTTGTAATCGTGCTCGAATTGAAATTTTGTCACCACAGTTAGCCATATAAGTTCAGTTTTGGTCTCATAGGATGGTTGGTTCGGGTTTTGAGACTTTTATTTTTAGTTTGTGTCCTTAAGCGTTTTAACTTTTAACTTTTTGCTAAAATTTGAATTAGATCATTTTTTGGGAAACATGCTCAAATTTAAATTTCGTCAGCGCAGTTAGCTATAAAAGGTCATTTTGCTTTCTAGGATGACTGGTTTGGAATTTGAGGTTTTCATATTCAGTTTGTACCGTTAGGCGATTTAACTTTTAACTTTTGGCAAAAAATTAATTTTGCTTAGTATTTTTTGTAAACGTGCTCTGATGAACATTCTGTCAGCGTTATTAGTTTCGAAAGGTCATTTTTATTTCTAATAAAATAGTTGTTTCAGGTTTTGAGGCTTCCATTTTCAGTTTGTGTTGTTAAGCGTTTTAATTTTTAATTTTTCTCCAAAATTTAGATATGGTCAATAGTTTTTGTAAATGTGCTCAAATTAAAAAAAAAAAATTATAATGATATGTGTCATATTGAGACTAATTTAAATTGTTATCACAGATTTTGCATTGTTTCATTCAAATATGATTTATAAAATTGATTAATACTTTTGGATTTATATTCGTGTTCTTAGATTTTTAAATGCAATAAATTAATAAATTTTGTACTATTGAATAATCATTGTTACTAATATTTTGAACATATTGTCAATCAATTACTAACCTAACATTGAACTTGAATGATATATTACCAATAAACTAACAATCAATTAGTAAATTTATTAGAAAAATAAATAATCATACTAATGTATTTAAACTTTATTACCAAGAAGGGTTGTAGTGTAGTGGTAAGTACTCCTGTTGACATCCGATTTTGGCCCTCCTCAATAGTAATTAACTAACGAGCTTCCCGAGCTTAAACAATTTAAAATAATTAATTTTATAAATTTCAAAAAAAAAAATGGCTTGCAAGTTATTTTAAATAAGGTTTTGACACTTTTTATAATTTTTAGCTAATATATATGTCGTACATAACCTTTCAGATAATTATCGTATTTTTACCAATATTCAAAATTGAAAATAATAATAATAATAATAATGAATAAATAAAAAAATAATAATAAGTTTAAATATAAATATTTGGTTAGCTATATGATAGTTTTCATTTTTAATTAATTATTTCGTAACCAAATTAATTATTTTATTTTGGTAACCCTAAGAAGCTTGTTAATTAATTATATTAATTCATCTTATTTTAAAATTTAATCAAATTGGCCAATTACGATTTAATTTGGCTAAATTGATAACATTCTTAACTAAAAGACCAAATTTGGGCCATCTGACCCATTCCAGCCCACGTTTCCCAAACCCAATCTTTTGATCCAACCCACCTTTCCCTCAGCCAACCCCATCTCAAATTCCCTTTAACCCAGCCCGCACCATTCTTTTGACCCGGCCCAAATTATTTCCCCCTCTATCAAGAGAACGCAACAGAGGAAACCAGCGGCGTTAATTCCCAGAAAGAGAAAGTTTACTTCAAGCAGCGACAAGCTAGCAAGCCCCACGCTCTCTTCCTCTTCCTTGACGCAGATGCGCCCAGTAGCCTACGAAAATCCTGACGCGTACAACTCAACTCCTTAGACGTCGAGTTCACTGGAGCGTGTAACGGCTCCAAGCGATTTTCTCTCCGTCAAAATACACGGAAGGGCGAGGATAGCTTCACGATCTGTGTATGTACAGTAAAAGCAAGGTACTATTTTGTTTTCCTCCTCAAGCGTCTCCTCTCTTTATTCGTACGTTGGGACAATCTCAGGAGCAAACGAAGCACGCGGTTCCATCCTTGATGGCTCGAGATTGCTCCACGTCTCGCCCCAAGGACATGGGAGTCATCCAGGCCATCAATCCGCCCTTTCCCCTTTCGGATAAGTTCAAAATTTCAGAAAATAAAGATGTTGATTCCGTTTTGGTGCAAGATTTGGATTTTCTAATTTTATTTGGGATGAAGGGTTGATTGGACATTTCACAAGAAATTGGGAGCCCCAATTTCCCGCTATTTAATCTCCTCTTTGTTCATTGTGAAAGGGGGCGGAAAATTTTACAGAGGTTTTTTTTTTGAGCTTGGAGATTTCTGAACTTTGAAAGAGATTTTTGGTTGGAGAAAAGTTTTAAAGTCATATTTTAGAGTGAATTTTTTTTTTTCTGAGGTTGTTTCTTTATCTAAATAGAAAAACAGAAGATAGAAAAAGAACAACTGGGGGGAAGAGAACATTTTTGAGTTGCAAAGAGGTTGAAAAATTTGTTAAAGTTTTTCTCAGTAAAATTTTAGGAGGAAGGGATTCAAAATTTTCAGTAGCGTTCTATTGACTGAAAGTTTCCTTAGTAAAATACAAAGCTTTTAGGAACTATGAAAGACGCACTCGAAGTACACTTCCGAATAGAGAGCCTTTTAGTCGGTGTTTCCGGTGGTGAAGTCAGCCTCCCTTGCTCGTGTTGTTCCGGAATCGCTGCTCGGAGAAAGGTAACATTTTTTTTAAATCTTTTTCCCTTATAGATTTTTACTCGCCTTTTCTTATATTAATATTCTCTTGTTTGGAAGTCCTTGTTTTATTTTGTGGTCGTCGGGTTGTTAGTTTCAGATGGAATTGAAAAGTATGTTGTTCTTAGTCATTCTTTCGTGAGTTTGATGTAAGAGTTTTAAAAACATCTTGCTTAGTATTCACTGTTGATATTTCCCTGCGATTTCTTTAAGATTGGTTGTGTTTCTTGGCTGGCTTGGAAGATATGTCTAGTTTCTTTTGCCTATGTTTAAGCACTACTTCTTCTTTTGCCCTGCTATCTAGAGAAATGTACTTGGTTTCGAGTATATCGCTGTTCTTTTTCCATACCTTATAAAATGTGCGTAAACTTTGGTTTGACCAATCTCTCTGTACATGTATATTTATAATCATCCTTAAGTTTTTTTTATATACGTTAAATGAGCTGATCGTTTAGTGTTCATAAATGTTAAACAAACTCTTAAAGTTGTTCGGTACGGAAGTCGGTTGTCGTTATATTTAATATTCGTTAGATGCCATAACAATTCTTTCTCTTCTTGGTATCGTGCATGTCTACCGTACTATATTTTGTTCGAGTCATCTATCATCTTCATGTCATTTAAGGTTCATTATGTCAAAATCGGTTATGTTCCATGTTAAATGTGTATCTTGCCGCTCATGTATAAAAGGCGCCTCCAATCTGTTTTTGACTAGTTTGTGATCTTGGCGTGTTAACGTCTTAGCCCCCTAGTCATCGGTTCGGGTTCATTTTTTGTATATTAAGCAATTTACATTTTTTTCCAACCGTAAACATTTGTGTAAAACCTGTTTAAATAATTAGTCGTATGAATTTGCTCCTTTTGGATTGGTCTTAGTCTAGTAAAAAAAAAATAATATTTCATTTAAGTTTGGATAGCATTTTGCTTACTGTGCTCACTGTAATGAGTTCTTTGAATTATTTTTTTTATATTTTTTTGTATTATCTTTCTAAGTTTGATTTAAATGCCCCTTCAGTGTCGAAATATGCTTAGAACATTATTTTGCTGGAATCTGTCTTGAAGCCTTGATTCTAAATTTTGTTTGGCTACTGTAATAACCTCTCATTTTCAGAATAAGGATAAAATAACAAAGCTAACTGTGGTCAAAGTTTTGTTTGTCGTCTATCTATTGTTTCTTTGTTGATGAAACAGCTTGTCTCCTTCATTTTCAAATTCTTTGATATTTCTTACTGCTCGGCAGATCATGTGGGAAGCATGTGTGTATCTCCATTTTGTGTAAATGTTAATCGAAATTATTTGCTACTTAGAGTTTAAGTTTTCATAAAATGAGAAATATTGTTTCTTTTCATCTTTTGGTCTTACTTCTAGTTCTCGCTTCCTTCCCAATCGCTAGAGTTAGTCTGTGTTTTATTATGTCTTAATTTGTAGCCGTTTCGTTCTAAGAGGAAGATTTGTTCATTAATATAGTCATGTTTTGCATCAAGTTAGCATTCGTCTGACGATTAATTAACTTTATGTGTCTTTCTGTTATGAGCATAAAAGTGCTAATGTGTTAGCATGTTCTCGTGTTTGTTAAAGCATAATATGTTTGTTTTGACTTTGCTTTATGTGACAGTTACTAATCTACCATTTCCTTTCTTTGAACTGGTCTTCTACTCATTAGCATAGAAATTTCACAAGACTATTGTCTTTTTGATATTGAAACTTGTCCAAGTGGAAGTGTTTCAAATAAAATATGATAGTCGTTTGTGGCAGTTCATCCTCTTATCTCTTTCGTGTTGTGAATTTTGCTAATCGCTAATGGCTCTTTCTTATCATTTTTGTCATATGTGAAACCCATTTGAGTTCAATTGGACTTCACATCCCCTTGCATTATTGGAGAATCGTAAAGACTCAAACTTCCTCCTCTCGACTCAAACCTACAAAACTGACGAACAGATCTCGAAGTGAATGAAGTCGAAGTGGAAGAAGTGAAGGGATTGGGCTACTAAGGCCCAAATTTATTTTTCCGAAACTTTGTATTTGTTATGTTGGGGCTTAAGCACTTGTTGCCTTTTGTTTATTCTTTATTATTTGGCTAGAACTTAGGACAGGTACAAAAATTGAAATGGGTCAAAGACCCAAAGCGAAATGGGTCCAAATACCGGTCCAGGTGGACAGAAACCGGATTTGGATCCAACTCTCTCTCTCTCTCTTATCTCTTCGTTTACTTATCTGCTTTTATTTGTCACTAGTTTTAAGGTTAAAGAATTCAAATTCCCGCAAACGTCGTAATGTTTTATCGACTTAAAATTGAATCAAATCTAATTCTTTTTTTAAAAAGGTGAATAAGCTTGCAAACCAAATCTTGCTTAGTTAATAAATTAAATACTTCTTTTCAAACAACTTTTATAAAGTTTTATTTCAAATTAAGTTAGACGATCTTTAGCCGAATAAGTTAGTTGCCGGATAATCACGATTTAGTGAAAATTTTTAGGTGTCGTAAACCTTCCTAAAATATGAATAGGAATTTCCGAACCTCTTTAAAGTTTTCAAACGATTTTTCTGTTTAAGTCTTTGAAACATAGTTTTCTTAATTATCTCAAAATTAAGTGGCGACTCTAAAAATGTCCAAAAATTTATAAAAAATATTTTTTCGTATAAAACAGAAATGGCGACTCTGCTGGGAAATTGAGGATTCTGCCTAACGTGTTTTGGCTATGTAAAGTTAACTGTTTATCTGTTTATTTATCGCCTTATTGAACTGTTGCATTCATGGCTTATCATAACTCCGTCAAACGACGATTATTTTTTTTACCACTTAAAGGACGATTATGCGGGTTCAAAGTCGTTCGTTAACCAAATATTTCTCGGAGCACCCTGACGAATGTAGTTGGCTACTTGATAGTCAACAGTCATTAACTGTCCAAGCCTAAGTAGTCCGCTTGGGTTACCCTTTTCACTATAAATACAACCCACTCCTAGTCAGACTAAGATAGAGCGAAACCAAATCCAAAAAGTAGTGCACTGGCCTAAGATGACCCAACAATCCTTGAGTGTTGGACCCATTAGAAAGACCGCCCTGAGTCCAAAAAGCCCACGACTCGATAGGACGATCATATTTATGTGTTATTTGAAAGATGTTTGCGTTTTTGACTGTTTGTTGTGTCCTGGGGGGTGGAAACTAACTAGTTGTATGTTTTTGTAGATGTCGAGTCAATTTCTCAGTTTCAAAATGGTCACCGAGACGCCTGATCTTTTGCGTGTATGGTGGAACAACCTCAAAGAATGTCAGAAGACAGAAATCTCGATTCACTTGGGCCACTTACCTTCGATAATGGACTTCAAGTTTTGGCCCATGTTTATCGAGATAATTACGCGGTTCTGGGGTGACAAAAAGATGGTTTTCCGATTTGGAGATGTCGAAATAACACCAACAATAAAAGAGATAAAGGATTGCTTGGACTTCATCGAAACATGTGGCAAAAGGAAAAAATATCCAGATCATCACATCCTTCTACCGGATAGGCCGACTAGTGAGAAATTGAAAGACATGTTACTGTTAGTGAACGCGGACTGGTTAGATGCTCAAAATATACCACTAATGAGATTTTTTGAAAGATGGGGGCACGACAACTATTTCATATTATTTCCGAACGAGTTCTATAATCATAGTACTTGGAGACAAACTCAGACTATCGCGTTCTCCGCATGCCTTTTAGGAACGATGGTGTTCCCTCAGGATGAAGGAAAAGAGATCAATACTCGGGTCGTGACGGTAGTAGACGCCATCTTCCGAGGGATTGCAAAAGAAGAAGAAGCAAAAAAATACTACAGTTTGGCCCCGATTATTCTGGCTGATATCTACCGAGCTCTAAGTTTGTGTAAGAACGGATTGCAATTTTTCTAAGGGTGCAAAATCCTGCTTCAGTGGTGGACGACAAAACATCTATGTAAAAGAGATGGCGCCCAGCAATAAGAGTTGTCCAAATCGAGCCAGACGAGTCCCTTTGACAATTACGAGTTCTATCTAAGCGTCCGCAAGTTCCTAATTCACACCACAAGGGATGCATGGGCAAGAGTATTTTATGACCTAAGAGAAGGAGACATACAGTGGATGTTGCAGAACTTCATGTCAGAGAAGATAGCAGCTCGGGGGGCCAAACGTCCCTTTTTGGTCCTTCCCGGCATCAGAGGAATGCGACCCTACAACTCAACTAGGGTGATGCGGCAATTCGGTAGGAGACAAACCACACCTGTCCAAGGGGATGCTAGCTCCTTCGTCATCAATTACAACGGGTGTATTAAAATACCTTTCGCCAAAACCATCCTCCAAGAGTGGGCCGGGCGCGTCAATATGAAAGGAAGTATCGCTGAAAACAGGTACGAAGCCGGGTATGTTGAAGAATACAAAACGTGGTTGCAAGATGATTTGTGTGGTGTAATAGACCCAACACCACGCGTGGGTTGAGAAATTGAAGACGTCCAAATGAGGCTCCAGATCCACGCATACCATTTTCAGCAAGAATGGGACCAAAGGGAACATGAATTTCAACGAAGGGAGCAAGAGTACCAGTCTAGAGAATTAGAAAGTCAGAGGGCATTAGCTGTGATGTCACAAGAGCTAACCGATGCAAGGGCATGTTTGATGCGTCTAGATGCAATCCTGGATGAGCAGATCAACACTCTACGAGTCGTGCCGCCATCTTCCAAAGATGTGTTCACTGAGCCATACGTGGTAACAAGCAAGTACATCATCCACGAAGAGGTAGAAAAAGCTAGAGGAGGAGCAGGACTGTCAGCCTTCTAATTTCCCTGCGTGGGATTATTTATAATATGTATTCGCAAGTTATTCCCCTTCCCTGAAAAATGTACCCCCGTTTCGATTAAAACTATGTAACGAATGCTATGATTATTTGTGAAGCTTATTTTTGGGGATGTAACAATCTGTTTTAAACGATGCAATACATCCTTCAGATCGCTAGGCCTACCCTTGGCACAAAATGGTCACATGCATGATTAGGACGCGATATATGTGTTTTAATTGTTTATGTGATATGCTGCTTTAAATGAGGGTATCATTAACCCACTCCTTCCAGAAATTTCCAAAAAATATACACACAAGTCACTATTACAAATGTCCGACCAAAATTTTCTGGGTCTTAAGTTTCTCACTCAAAAGATACATCTCATACCCCAAAGCATAAAACACTACTCTATCGTCTCAGGAAAGGCAGAATCACAACTATAGGAAAGGGTAAAAGTATCAAGAGGGAACTTACAGGAGAGGAGAGTTACAGAGAAAGATAAAACAAACCACGCGGGAAATTCAAGAGGTCAGAGAAGAAGGACTCAGAGTCGAAGTTGCTGCATCGGTCTACAAAGCCGCGACTGTGGCGCTGGATGAGGATTTAGTGTCAAAAATGAAGAAGAAGAAAGACGTTAAGGCAGAGAGAGAGGAATTAAGCAAGAAGTTGGACATGCTTCGGCTATAGATTCAGGAAAGGGAAGCAAATGAAGCAATGATAGATTCAGAAACCGCAAATATGTTGGCCAAAAATGCGGCACTTGATGAAGAATTGACGGTGGAGATGGCGGAATTCACTACCATGAGGGAAAGAATGGACAAGATGATGAAGAAGAACAAAGCGTTCCACCATGACATGATCGCCAAACTTCAGAAGATGCGCGAGAAATACTCTATCCGCGAGCAAGAGGCCAATGGTGGTCCCGATGACAATCACCATGGATCAATTGAGGAAGACATTGACGAGGAAATCGTCTACAAGCCTCATTTGTGGGCCGTCTGAGAGGAGGAGACAAGTGGATCACTCTTCCGGCTTACGAGCCAACACAGGGTGTGGGAGCGAAGGTTGTGTCATGCGCCCTTCTGTGCTAGCATCTTAAATGGGGACCTCGTGAGGGAATAACTCCGAGCTTGGAATATGAGAATTCTCGAGAGGTGTGTGCCTTCTACCCGAACCAGCGAGGACATACTATAGAAGAATGTGTATAGCTTAAAGCAAAGATCTGTCATCTGATCGACACTGGGAACATTTCGCACTTGTTGGGCTGGAACACTGTCCTCGACTATGATCAGTCAGAGCCCAGTGAGCACACCCGATTTATTTGCCATTATTTCACGCCCTTCAAGAAGACGATGCTGAAAATCTACAGTGATTTGGTTCAGAATGGGGTCGTAGCCTCTATCCACGATGATGACAGAGGTCTCGATCCCGTTGGGGAAGAAATCTGGAAACCTTATGCTTACCACAATGCTACAGATCATAGCCTCTCAAGGTGCCTCAGTTTTCGCTATGACGTCGAATCCCTCGTCAATATGGGAAAAATTCAAGTCGAGTTTGGTCCCCGTGGCTGAGATGACGTTGAGAAGAGGAATGACTGAGATGTAGTCACTTTTTATCTTTAAAGCTTTGTTGTTATCTTTCAATTTCCATTTAACCATCCAGAAGGAATGAATGAAAGAAAAATCAATATTTATTTTCTACTCGAACTACGTTGGGCCTGAATTCTCCTTATGAGATACGTAGGCAGCCTTCCAAGGCCCGACCCCTATCTTTAGAATTTTCATTTCCCCCCGTCATATTACAAGAAGATACAAAGACCAGATCAACGGACATCAAAGAGCAGCTGCAAGAAGACCATAGCTCAACGTGATTTAGCCTTTTTGAGATGGTGTCAAACTAAAAAGTAAGCAAACTCCTGCTTGTTAAAAATCTGTTCCGTCCTTACTCGTGGGTTAAAGATATCCTCAAACAAAGCAACTTGTGTGCTTATCTGTTCTCTGTATGATATTTTGCATTTCGTATTCTGAACTTAAACTGAGAAATTTGCCTTTGAGTTGTTTTCCTCCTCAGGTACTTTGAAACTGATTTGTGTCGATTAAGCTGGCAGATCATCCCTATTTTACCAGATCCAAAGGGCCTGCAGATTCCTTCCCTAGACAAGATTCTGACAAAGGAAAAACAGTTATGGGAGATAGTAACGAAAAAGTCAGTCTCACCGACGTTATGGTAGCTCAATCCACCATAGCGGACCAGAACGAATTGATTCTGCAATTAATGCATAGATTGCAGAAATGACGGTGGAGATGCAAAGGAGACAGGATCTGCCTCCACCAGGTTTTACTGTTAATGCTGCTGATGGGAGACCTCCTCTCTATTTCCCTTCTTCAAACATGGATCCAGTTCAGAACGTGCCATCTACACCTGCTCAGAATCCTTCCGTTATAGACCTGACTGCTCAAAACCCCCAATATGCTTCCGCATCCTACCAGCTTATTGGAGTTGGTAGAGACAAAGCTTTGTTGATGCGGCTCTTTAACCGAAGTCTATGCGGGGAGGCTATGGAATGGTTCACCTCTCACAAAACCAGGCAGTGGCCTAGCTGGAATGCTCTGGCAAAGGATTTCATCGATCGGTTTGCTTACAACGTAGAAATCATCCCCGATCGCTACTCTCTAAAAAAGATGAAGCAGAAATCCACTGAAAGCTACAGAGAGTTTGCCTACAAGTGGAGAAAGGAAGCCGCAAGAGTAAGGCCGCCTATGTCTGAGAAAGAAATAGTGGAAGTGTTTGTACGGGTGCAAGAGCCCGAATATTACGACAGAATCATGTAGCCGCGTCGCTGAGATAGTCAAGATTGGTTAGACTATCGAAGATGGTTTGAAAACAGGAAAGATAGCCCGTGTAGCCGCGTCGCCCGGATCATCAGGATTGTTGAAGAAGAAGAGAGAGGACGTTGTCGTTGTCTCTTATGAGGGGAAGAAAAATCCCAGAAGATCATCATCCTCCCAAGGTCATTCTCGACCTTCCCAGAACTCCTACCATGTTGGCTACACGCAACCTAGTCATTCAAATAATCCTCCTCCATTCTATCAAAATGCTATCTCCACCTATCAAAACGCCCCCCTCCAAATTACCAAAATCCATCTCCTATTTACCAAAATCCTCCTCCACTTTACCAAATCCCATCCCTTGTCTACCAAAATGTTGCTCCCAACTGTGCCAATGTGCAGTCTAGCTACAGAGCACCCCCTCCAGTATATCAAGTCCAAACTCCACTCTACCAAAATACCCCTCCAAATTACCAAGCTCCATCGACAAATTATCCAAGAAACCAAACTCCCCATCCAAATACCAGAAGTTATCAACAGATGCCTCCTCCACAAGGAAGCTATGATCCACCTTGACCTAGATTCGAGAAGAAGCCTCCCAGGAACTTTACCGCACTCGCCGAAAGCCGAACAAAGCTGTACGAGTGACTGGTTGCGGCCGGATATATTCACCCGGTGGGGCCCAAGCCGGTGAATACTAGTTCCAAATTCTACAGGCCCGATCAAAGGTGTGCTTATCACTCAAACAGTGTTGGACATTATACCGAGGACTGCATCAACCTCAAGCACAAGATTCAAGATCTGATCGACCAAGAGGTGGTTTCTCTTCAAGCAGCCACGCCTAATGTCAACACCAACCCTTTGCCGAATCATGGAGGCGTCAATATCAACATGATAGAGATGAATCATGATTGGTGCGTAACTAAGGTGATAACTCCAATTATTCATGACGAGTTAGAAAGGGCTGTGGCCTCATTGAGCGTCAAAGAGAAAAAAGAGTTCGTGATCCTGAAACCCGCAAAGGTTGTTGCCTTGGTACCATCAGAAACTCTTGTCAGGCCAAAATTTGTGATTGAAACTGCTGCCGCTCAAGGTATGACCCGATCGAGGAGGTGTTATACTCTTGAAGAGTTGGCTCTTGGAGGACAGAAGAAGGATCAGGGTAAAGGCCGATAAGCGAAGGCGAAGCGGAGGAATTCTGGAGAAAGATGCAGCCAAAAGACTATTCGATCGTGAAGCACTTGGAGAAGACTCCAGCCGAGATTTCCGTGTAGGCCCTGCTGATGAGCTCCCAATTCCATAGACAAGCCTTGATGACACGTATGTGCCCGTGGCAGCGATAATGTGGTTGCTATGATCAACCAAGTTATCCAAGGGCATCAGATTAGCTTTTGCAATGACGAGTGTCCTTTTGAAGGAAAGTCACACAATAAGGTGTTGCATATCACTGTTGTATGCCGCGAAAAGGTCATAAATCGCGTCTTGGTGGATGATGGATCTTGTCTGAACATTTGCCTGTTGTTGACATTGAGGCAGTTACGGTTTGACTTGGGGAATCTGGAACAAAACGAAGTCAATGTAAGAGCCTTTGATGGGGTTTAGAGAGATACGTTGAGAGCGGTGAATCTGGTCATCCAAATGGGTCCGGCAGAGTTCAGTGCACAGTTTCAGGTCTTGGACATCGACACCAGCTACAACCTTCTTATGGGAAGGCCTTTCATCCATATGGCTGGAGCTGTGCCTTCTACTCTTCATCAGATGATGAAACTCGTTTGGAAGAGCGAAGAGCTGGTTATTCATGGCGAAGGGAGTCACTAAGGCAGACATGCGCCAATTATTGATGAAGTATCGCGAGGTACGGATTTCTACACTATGGAGTTGGTAAATGCCACAGTTGAGGACTTGGACCCACAACCTCCTATGCCTGCCGTGTATAAGATGATTGCGACTGTGATGCTGCAAAATGGATTCGATTCAGGGTTCGGATTGGGAAGGAATTCCCAAGGAATTATTTAGCCTATTCAAGTTCCGTCAAAGGAGCAAGATATGGTTTGGGGTACATCCCCACAGATGATGATATGAAGATGAAGAAGAAAAGTGATCAAGCATTGGCTAAGCCAATCCCCCATCTGTATCAATCATTTCCAGTCCGGGAGTACGCCGATCATGACGACCTTGGGGAAGGGATCTGTGGCCTCTTCGAAGAGATTGAGGATGAGGTTGAGCTGCCAGGAATCCGCAATGCCGAGCCTTGGGAGATGCTTCATAATTGAACCTCCACGCCGATTCTTATTCTCCGAACTCCTTGGTAGAAGGGCATCACTTATGCATATTCAAATCGGTGGTAGCCCGGAAGAGGTCCGAGACCCACTATTTTGCTTTCTTTTAAATTTTAGAACTTTTAAATTTTCTTGTGATGTTTAAAAAAGGCAACATGACCCTTTCCATGGCCAAAGTTTGTGTTGTTTTCCAATTCAATTGAAAGCCTTCTTTATTAAAAATTTGCTTAATTATTTATTTACTGTTAATTTCCCTAACTTTGTTTATTTATGATTTCAGTAATTTTAATTTAAACCCTGCCAATGTCATGTCATGTCACGAGCTGAACGAACAAAATGAGACGTGTGATGATGAGGTTGGAGAGTATGAAGAAGAGGACGAGACACCAGAGTATATTGCTGAGGAATTTCGACAGTTTGAAAATCAGCATAAGCCGAATTTGGAAGAAATGGAAACTGTGAATCTGGGAGACCCAGAGTGTGGCAAAGAGGTCAAAATCAGCGTCCACTTGAATGAAACTCAAAAAAAGCATCTGATTCATTTGCTTACTGAATATGTTGATGTGTTCGTCTGGAAGGTCAGCGACATACTAGGGCTGAGTACCAACGTCGTGTCTCACAAGTTGTCGATTAATCCAGGGTTCGGTCCCGTGAAACAGAAGGCTCGGAAGTTCAAGCCCGAGTTGAGTTTAAAGATTAAAAAAGAGATCACCAAGCAGATTGAGTCTCGATTGGTGGAAGTGATGCAATACCCGACTTGGTTGGCCAATGTTGTTTTGGTCGCCAAAAAAGATGGGAAGATCAGAATTTGTGTCGACTACAGAGATCTCTACAAATCCAGCCCTAAGGATAATTTTCCATTGCCGAACATTCACATCCTGATCTATAACTGTGCTAAATATGAAATGCAGTCATTTGTGGATTGTTACGCAGGTTATCATCAGATCCTCATGGACGAGGAGGATGCGGAAAATACCGTTTTTATTACACCTTGGGGTGTATATCATTACAGGGTGATGCCATTTGGCCTCAAGAATGCTGGTGCTACTTATCTGAGGGCAATGACGATCATATTTCATGATATGATTCATAAAAAGATCGAGGTGTATGTAGATTACGTCATAATCAAGTCCCGCGAGAGTTTGGACCACTTGACACATCTAAGGAAGTTCTTTGATCGTCTGCGTCGTTATAACTTGAAGTTAAATCCAACTAAGTGCGCTTTTGGGGTGCCAGCCGGCAAGTTGTTGGGATTTATAGTCAGCATAAGGGGCATTGAGCTCGACCCTTCCAAGATTAAGGAAATTCAAGTGTTACCTCCTCCAAAGACGAAGAAAGAAGTAATGAATTTCTTAGGGAGGTTAAACTACATCAGTCGATTCATAGCTTAGTCAACTGTGGTGTGTGAGCCTATCTTCAAGCTGTTGAAGAAATATGCTTTGACAAAATGGACTGAAGAGTGTCAGACTGCTTATTATGCTATCAAGAACTATTTATCCAATCCACCGGTATTGGTTCCTCCGCGAGAAGGGAGTCCATTGTTGCTGTATTTGTCTGTCTCAGACAACGCATTTGGATGCGGCTTGGGCAGCATGATGAAACGGGGAAGAAGGAGCGAGCCATTTATTATATAAGCAAAAATTTCATGCCATATGAGTCTCGTTATACTCTTTTGGAGAGAACGTGTTGTGCTTTGACTTGGATTGCTCAGAAGTTAAGACATTATTTGTCTTCTTATACTACATATCTCATTTCCAGAATGGATCCGTTGAAGTACACTTTCCAGAAGGCGATACCGACCGGAAAGTTGGCAAAATGGCAGATGTTGTTGAGTGAATTTGATATTCTGTATGTGACTCAGAAAGCAATAAAAGTACAGGCCCTGACTGATCATCTTGCAGAAAATCCTGTTGATGAAGAATATGAACCACTCAAGACTTATTTTCACGATGAAGAGGTATCGTTTGTGGGTGAAGATATTTCTGAAACATATCCTGGTTGGAGATTATTCTTTGATGGAGCGGAGAATCACCAAGGGAAAGGTATTGGAGCGGTTTTGGTGTCAAAATCTGGTCAGCATTATTCTATGGAAGCTAAGCTCCGATTTAATTGCACGAACAATATGGCTGAATATAAAGCTTGTATCCTTGGTTTGAAAATGGCCATTGACATGGATGTCCATGAGCTATTGGTTATTGGAGACTCAAATTTGTTGATTTATCAAGTTCAAGGAGAATGGGTCGTGAAGAACCCGAAGATTATACCTTACGTGCAGTGTGTACAGAAGTTGTGCAAAAGATTTCGTAAGATCGAGTTCAGACATACTCCCAGAATACAAAATGAGTTGGCTGATGCTCTTGCCACCATCGCTTCAATGATTAAACATCCAGATACTGACTATATTGATCCTCTGGATATAGAGCTGAAGGAACATCCAGTCCATTGTTCACATGTTGAAGTAGAACCGGATGGTTTGCCATGGTATTTTGATATAAAAAAGTATTTGGAGTCCGGGATTTATCCTAAAGATGCCACATCCAACCAGAAGAAGTCGATACGCCATATGGCTCTCAATTTCTTTCTAAGTGGAGTAATCCTTTATAGGAGGACTCCAAATTTGGGTCTTCTCAGATGTATTGATGCTGTCGAAGCTGCAAAGCTTATTGAACAAATACATGCTGGAGTTTGTGGCACGCATATGAATGGGCTCACTTTGGCAAGAAAGATCCTTCGAGCTTGGATGACTATGGAAAATGATTGTTGCAAATTTGTGCAGAAATGTCTTAAATGTCAAGTGCATGGTGATTTGATCCGAGTGCCGCCTCACGAACTCAATGCTATGAGTTCACCTTGGCCGTTTGTAGCTTGGGGCATGGATGTCATCGGTCTGATAGAGCCAGCCGCCTCTAATGGACACAAATTTATTTTGATTGCTATTGATTATTTCACCAAGTAGGTGGAAGCAGCTTCTTACATCGATAACCAAGAAAGTTGTAGCTGATTTTGTTCGCAACAATCTGATATGCAGGTTTGGAGTACCGGAATTCTTCATTACTGATAATGGTGCAAATCTCAACAGTCATTTGATGAGAGACATATGTGAGCAATTTAAAGTTACTCATCGAAACTCAACCGCTTATCGTCCTCAAATGAATGGAGCCGTAGAAGCCGCCAATAAGAATATCAAGAAGATCCCGAGGAAAATGATTGACAATCACCGAGGTTGGCACGATATGTTGCCATATGCTCTGTTGGGTTATCGAACGATTGTCAGAACGTCGATTGGAACCACTCCATATTTGCTAGTGTATGGAACAGAAGCAGTCATACCTGCTGAAGTTGAGATACCATCCTTGAGAATCATTCAAGAAGTAGAATTGAGTAACGTTGAGTGGGTCAGCAAGCGGAATGATCAGTTAACCTTGATTGATGAGAAGAGAATGGTTGCCGTTTGTCATGGTCAACTATATCGACAGAGAATGATTCGTGCGTTTCACAAGAGAGTAAGAGCTAGAATTTTTAAACTGGTTAGTTAGTCCTTAAGCGCATTTTTCCTCATCAAGATGAGTACAAAGGAAAATTCGCACCAAATTGGCAAGGGCCTTACATGGTTCGCAAAGTATTATCTGGAGGTGCTTTGGTCCTGTCGGAGATGATGGCACCACATGACCGAAACCGATTAACTCAGATGCTGTCAAGAGATACTACGTGTGAAGTCAGTTTGTATTTCTATAATTTACTTGTAATCGTTCTATTTTTCTTGTATTTGCCTTGTTTAAAATTTTATCCCTCTTGTAATGAACTACGTCTGACCTGAATTCTCAAAAATGATATACGTAGGTGGCCTATGTCGACCTCGGTCACCCCATCTATCCCTGTCAATATTTCTTTGTATTTAAACTACGTTCGACCTGAATTCTCAAGAATGAGATACGTAGGCGGCCTATGTCGGCCTCGGACGGTTTCTTTGTAAATTTCTTATTTTGTTAACCTCGATGGGGAACTATGTTTGACCTGATTCCTGCCTCAACGGGATACGTAGGCGCCACAAGGGTTTGGTAATATCTCCCGTAAGATTTCTATTCCTCTTTACAATAGAAACTGGGACAGAATTTTTGAGAGGGACTCAAAAAATTCTCGAAAAGAAGATTTTTTTTTCTCACCAAGCCAAGACTGAAGATATTGTGAGATTTCCAACTGGGACAGAATTTTGAGAGGATTTCAAAAATTCCGTGACTCACTCAGCGATAGTTAAAGATAAGCCGAGATAGTTCACTGGGACAGAAATTTTGAGGTTGATCTCAAAATTTCAACATTGGTTTATCGACAGTCTGGAGTGACTTCGAATACTCCCCAGCGAATAACATATAGATCTCCGAGCATCAGACTCCAAAATTTCGCTAAGCCTGACGTGACATGATACTTGACAGTAACTTTTTCCGAAGATGCTATGTTTTTTGAAAATTTATTTTCCTTAAAATTTTCCCTTTATATTTCATTTGTTTTGGCAGAAAACATTTTGTCTTATCTATCAAGAGTCAGGAGATCAGAAAAATCAACCGGAGATAGCATGACAGGGAGCAGACAACTGAAGAATCGACACAGATCAGTTCATTTTAAAACTAACGATTTTTCTGTGAACGCAGGTTTATTGTCTTGCTCTGAAATCACCAGATTTCTCCGATCGATGAATATGGAGATGTCAAGGGGGCAAAGCATCCCCCAAATTTACAAATTTCTCTGTGGGTGCAAGAATTATTTTATATTTCTCATATCGAAGATTTGGGAATATGAATATTTTATTTCGTTCAATTCTCAACAACATGAAGTCTATAAGGAGCGTCCAGCTAGATTCGAAGATGAATCAAATGAAAACCCCAGAAATGATAGTTTACGATTTTTTTGTCAAGGACGTCATCTGCATCACATTATCAGACACGATAGTATCGCTACCAGAAGGGTCATTTTACTAGTATTGTCGTTTGAGATGATACACTACCAGGAGGGTCAGTGTATTTCTATTGTCGATTGAGACGATACACAACCTGAAGGTTCATTTTACCGTTATTGTCATTGAGACGATATGATTATCCAGAAGGCACTCAGAAGATAACTATATTGCTCGATTAAAGCACTATCTTCATTTGGTACCAAGGATGACATCAAGAGAAAATATTCACGTATCGCGGGAAGATCTTCATGCCCAGCAAGAAATCACGCATCGCGGAAAGTTATTCATGCCCCGCAGAAAATCATGCATCGCGGAAAGGCATGCATCGCGAGTCAATATTCATGCCTCGCAGAAGATCATGCATCGCGAGTTAATATTCACACATCGCGGAAAGATATTCATGCCCCGCAAAAAATCACGCATCGCGGGAAGATATTCATGCCCCGCAAAAAATCACGCATCGCGGAAAATCATGCATCGCGGGTCAATATTCATGCATCGTGGAATATCATGCATCGCGAGTTAATATTCACTCATCGCGGGAAGATATTCATGCCCCGCCGAAAATCATGCATCACGGAAAATCATGCATCGCGAGTCAATATTCATGCATCGCGGAAGATCATGCATCGCGAGTTAATATTCACGCATCGCGGGAAGATATTCATGCCCCGCAAGAAATCACTCATCGCGGGAAGATATTCATGACCCGCAGAAAATCACGCATCGTGGAAAATCATGCATCGCGGGTCAATATTCATGCATCGTGAAAGATCATGCATTGCGAGTTAATATTCACGCATTGCGGGAAGATATTTATGCTCCGCAGAAGATCATGCATCGCGAGTTAATATTCATGCATCGCGGAAGATCATGCATCACGAGTTAATATTCATGCACCGCGAGTTAATATTTACGCATCGCGGGAAGATATTCATGCCCCACAAGAAATCACGCACCGCGGGAAGATATTCCTGCCCCGCAGAAAATTGTGTACTGCCAGAAAAGGGAATTGTGCATCTCGAGAGAATATTTGCCCATCAACATCAACTGCATTTTTTTATTTTGACAAAGTAAACATCAAGAAAAACATCAAAGACGACCTCAAGAGAAATATCAGCACACTGCATCAGTTTTTATTTATTTCGACATCAAATGAAGAGTACACTGAAGATTATATTGCAAACATAAGACATAAGCTTTGTTTGCTTTACGTCAAATCGATCGAGTTGACGTCAAATGTTGAAGGAGAACAACTAAGTGTCAACACGATAAAAGACACTATCTCCCATTTGAATTGCATTTCTATGCTAATGAGTTTTATTGCAGCCTTTGTCGAGAATATCCGAAATGATGCATTCTCCAAAAAAGTCACAGGTGCGGACGACATCAAAAAGGATGCAGCACAACATGGAACTTTTTCTTAGCAGCGAACAGGGACATAGTCCAAAGAGGAGTGTCAAACTCTTAGGACGCGAGCAGAGGAGCGACTTCCACCACAATCAAAGCACACCCCTATCAGAAGAAATGTGGGTTTTTCTTTGGCTTTTTTCAGTTTTGTTTTTGCATCCAAAAATTTTGGCGTCTGTCGGAGGCAAGTTTCCAATCTGAGTGACGATGCACCAAGAGTTTTGGAAATTATTTCCGTGTAAGTTCTTAATTATGGGTGTGAAGTGCACCGTATTCATGCTTAAGAGGTTGCAAGCCTCTTTTTCATACTCGACTAAATTTGTCACTCGTCCCGAACCAAAGGTTATCTAGCATAATGGATTTCATTTTCAATCGATCGAGTCGAACTACAAGCAGCCTGATTCCTGAGGTTTAAGGATATGTAGGCGGGCTCAATGTCTAAAACTCGGCTGTATTCAAACATTCTCTCTTAAATATATTTCTTGAGCATTCCAGTCCTTTCATAATTCAGTATCGGCATGACTTTTGAATTCTTTCAAAATCGTGCATCAAATCAAACGTATTGAACTACAAGTGGCCTAAATTCTCATATAGCCTGAGATATGTAGGAAGCCCATTTCCTGGAGCCGGCCATAATTCCTGAAGTCCGTACCAAATCCCTTTCCTAGAGATGAATATATGGTCGGTCAAAATTGGATCGGTCAATTTCATTTTCCTCGAATTTCTTGCATCAATCCAAGTAAAATGAGGGATAGTTGTTGACATCAGATTTTGACCCTCCTCAATAGTAATTAACTAACGAGCTTCCCGAGTTTAAACAATTTAAAATAATTAATTTTATAAATTTCAAAAAAAAATCTAGCTTGCAAGTTATTTTAAATAAGATTTTGACACTTTTTATAATTTATAGCTAATATATAAGACGTACATAACCTTTAATATAATTATCGTATTTTTACCAATATTCAAAATTGAAAAGAATAATAATAAAAATAATGAATTAAAAAAAAAAAGTTTAAATATAAATATTTGGTTAGCTATTTAGCTATATGATAGTTTTCATTTTTAATTAATTATTTCGTAATCAGATTAATTATTTTATTTTGGTAACCCTAAGAAACTTCTTAATTAATTATATTAATTCATCTTATTTTAAAATTTAATCAAATTGGCCAATTACAATTTAATTTGGCTAAATTGGTAATATTCTTAACTAAAATTTGAGTCATCTGACCCATTCCAGCCCACGTTTCCCAAACCCAATCTTTTGACCCAACCCACCTTTCCCTCAGCCAACCCCATCTCAAATTCCCTTTAACCCGGCCCGCACCATTCTTCTGACCCGGCCCAAATTATTTCCCCCTCTATCAAGAGAACGCAACAGAGGAAACCAACGGCGTTAATTCTCAGAAGGAGAACGTTTACTTCAAGAAGCGACAAGCTAGCGAGCCCCACGCGCTCTTCCTCTTCCTTGACGCAGAGGCGCCCAGTAGCCTACAAAAATTTTGGCGTGTACAACTCAACTCCTTAGACGTCGAGTTCACTGGAGCGTGTAATGGCTCCAAGTGATTTTCTCTCCGTCAAAATACACGGAAGGGCGAGGACAGCTTCACGATTTGTGTATGTACAGTAAAAGCAAGGTACTATTTTGTTTTCCTCCTCAAGCGTCTCCTCTCTTTTTTCATACGTTGGGACAGTCTCAGGAGCAGACCAAGCACGCAGTTTCGTCCTTGATGGCTCGAGATTGCTCCACGTCTCGCCCCAAGGACATGGGAGTCATCCAGGCCATCAATCTGCCCTTTCCCCTTTCGGATAAGTTCAAAATTTCAGAAAATAAAGATGTTGATTCCGTTTTGGTGCAAGATTTGGATTTTCAAGTTTTGTTTGGGATGAAGGGTTGATTGGACATTTCGCAAGAAATTGGAAGCCCTAATTTCCCTCTATTTAATCTCCTCTTTGTTCATTGTGAAAGAGGGCGGAAAATTTTACAGAGGTTTTTTTTTTTGAGCTGGGAGATTTCTGAACTTTGAAAGAGATTTTTGGTTGGAGAAAAGTTTTAAAGTCATATTTTAGAGTGGAAATTTTTTTCTGAGGTTGTTTCTTTATCTAAATAGAAAAACAGAAGATAGAAAAAGAACAACTGGGGGGAAGAGAATATTTTTGAGTTGCAAAAAGGTTGGAAAAATTGTTAAAGTTTTTCTCAGTAAAATTTTAGGAGGAAGGAATTCAAAATTTTCAGTAGCGTTCTATTGACTGAAAGTTTCCTTAGTAAAATACAAAGCTTTTAGGAACTATGAAAGACGCACTCGAAGTACACTTCCGAATAGAGAGCCTTTTAGTCGGTGTTTTTGATGGTGAAGTCAGCCTCCCTTGCTCGTGTTGTTCCGGAATCGCTGCTCCGAGAAAGGTAATATTTTTTTTTTATCCTTTTCCCTTATACATTTTTACTCGCCTTTTCTTATATTAATATTCTCTTGTTTGGAAGTCCTTGTTTTATTTTGTGGTCGTCGGGTTGTTAGTTTCAGATGGAATTAAAAAGTATGTTGTTCTTAGTCATTCTTTCATGAGTTTGTTGTAAGAGTTTTAAAAACTTCTTGCCTAGTATTTACTGTTGATATTTTCCTGCGATTTCTTTAAGATTTGTTGTGGTTCTTGGCTGGCTTGGAAGATATGTCTAGTTTTTTTTGCCTCTGTTTAAGCACTACTTCTTGTTTTGCCCTGCTATCTTGAGAAATGTACTTGGTTTCGAGTATATCGCTGTTCTTTTTTCATACCTTATAAAATGTGCGTAAACTTTGGTTTGACCAATCTCTCTGTACATGTATATTTATAAGCATCCTTAAGTTTTTTTTATATAGGTTAAATGATCTGATCATTTAGTGTTCATAAATGTTAAACAAACTTTTAAAGTTGTTCGGTACGGAAGTCGGTTGTCGTTATATTTAATATTCGTTAGATGCCATAATGATTCTTTATCTTCTTGGTATAGTGCATGTCTTCGTACTGTATTTTGTTCGATTCATCTATAATCTTCATGTCATTTAAGGTTCATTACATCGAAATCGGTTATGTTCCATGTTAAATATGTATCTTGCCGCTCATGAATAAAAGGCGCCTCCAATCTGTTTATGTCTAGTTTGTGATCTTGGCGTGTTACCGTCTTAGCCCCCTAGTCACCGGTTCGGGTTCATTTTTTGTATATTAAGCAATTTACATTTTTTTTCAGCCGTAAATATTTGTGTAAAACCTGTTTAAATAATTAATCGTATGAATTTGCTCCTTTTGGATTGGTCTTAGTCTAGTAAAAAAAAAAATATTTCATTTAAGTTTGGATAGAATTTTGCTTATTGTGCTCACTGTAATAAGTTCTTTGAATTATTTTTTTTATATTTTTTTGGTTATCTTTCTAAGTTTGATTTAAATTCCCCTTCAGTGTCGAAATATGCTTAGAACGTTGTTTTGCTGGAATCTGTCTCGAAGCCTTGATTCTACATTTTGTTTGGCTACTGTAATGACCCCTCATTTTCAGAATAAGGATAAAATTACAAAGCTAATTGTGGTCAATGTTTTGTTTGTCGTCTATCTATTGTTTCTTTGTTGATGAAACAACTCATCTCCTTCATTTTCAAATTCTTTGATATTTCTTACTGTTCGGCAGGTCATGTGGGAAGCATGTGTGTATCTCCGTTTTGTGTCAATGTTAATAGAAATTATTTGCTACTTGGAGTTTAAGTTTTCATAAAATGAGGAATATTGTTTCTTCCCATCTTTTGGTCTTACTTCTAGTTCTCGCTTCCTTTCCAATCGCTAGAGTAAGTCTGTGTTTTATTGTGTCTTAATTTGTAGCCGTTTCGTTCTAAGAGGAAGATTTGTTCATTAATATAGTCATGTTTTGCATCAAGTTAACATTTGTCTGACGATTAATTAACTTTATGTGTCTTTCTGTTATGAGCATAAAAGTGCTAATGTGTTAGCATGTTCTCGTGTTTATTAAAGCATAATATGTTTGTTTTGACTTTGCTTTATGTGATAGTTACAAATCTACCATTTCCTTTCCTTGAACTGGTCTTCTACTCATTAGCATAGAAATTTCACAAGACTATTGTCTTTTTGATACTGAAACTTGTCCAAGTGGAAGTGTTTCAAATAAAATGTGATAGTCGCTTGTGGCAGTTCATCCTCTTATCTCTTTTGTGTTGTGAATTTTGCTAATCGCTAATGGCTCTTTCTTATCATTTTTGTCACATGTGAAACCCGTTTGAGTTCAATTGGACTCCACATCCCCTTGCATTATTGGAGAATCGTAAAGACTCAAACTTCCTCCTCTCGACTCAAACCTACAAAACAGACGAACAGATCTCGAAGTGAATGAAGTCGAAGTGGAAGAAGTGAAGGGATTGGGCTACTAAGGCCCAAATTTATTTTTTTGAAACTTTGTATTTTGTTATGTTAGGGCTTAAGCCCTTGTTGCCTTTTGTTTATTCTTTATTATTTGGCTAGAACTTAGGACAGGTACAAAAATTGAAATGGGTCAAAGACCCAAAGCGAAATGGGTCCAAATACCGGTCCAGGCGGACAGAAACTGAATTTGGACCCAACTCTCTCTCTCTCTCTTATCTCTTCGTTTACTTATCTGCTTTTATTTGTCACTAGTTTTAAGGTTAAAAAATTCAAATCCCCGCAAACGTCGTAATGTTTTATTGACTTAAAATTGAATCAAATCTAATTCATTTTTTAAAAAGACGAATAAGCTTGCAAACCAAATCTTGCTTAATTGATAAATTAAATACTTCTTTTCAAACAACTTTTGTAAAGTTTTATTTCAAATTAAGTTAGACGATCTTTAGTCGAATAAGTTAGTTGCCGGATAATCACGAGTTAGTGAAATATTTTAGGTGCCGTAAACCTTCCTAAAATATGAATAGGATCCCCAAACCCCTTTAAAATTTCCAAACGATTTTTCTGTTTAAGTCTTTTGAAAACATAGTTTTCTTAATTTTCTCAAAATTAAGTGGCGACTCTAAAAAAGTCCAAAAATTTATAAAAAATATTTTTTCGTATAAAACAACTCCTACATCCTTAACCAAGAGGTCTCAGGTTTGATTCCCGTTGGGTACATAATCATCTTTGTTAGGGAACGCTTTACCACCCAATGTGGGACTTTCCAGCATGAATCCGTATTTAGTCGGGCTCCAATGTGGGTACCGAACACCGGATGAAAAATAATAAAAAAGTATTTAAAATTTATTGGTAAATTACCAACACAAATTTTTTGTTACTAAAATTACCAACTAATTACCAATTTATGAATAGAATTATGAAGAAAAAAATATACTAACTCATTTTCAATTCGTTAGTAAAGGTACTAACGATATACTAACCAAAAATTAGTTGGTAAATTTACCAACGGAAATTTCAGGGTCATGTTTCAAAATTTTGTAACAACATCTTTGGATGTTTACCAACTGACTTTTGGTTGGTAAGTTTATTAACAAATTAAAATCGGTTGGTAATATTTACCGACGAGCTTTTTAGCAACGAATTAATATAAGTTGGCATTTGGTTGGTAACTCAATTTGTCAACCGATTTTATCAATTTACCAACGTATTTTTTTGTTGGTAATTGAGGTTTCTTTTGTAGTGAATAACCAATACTATAAATCAATAACTTTTTTATCGGTTTCCATTCGATTTTGAACAACCCTATTTGCAACCTTTTGGAACCAGGTCCTCTTAGCTATAAATACCTTTGATTCCTCAGATTTTTACTTACGAAATTTCTAACTTCTTCTTTTTATCCACGAATTTATTCGTGTACTTTACTGTTGTTGAGTGGCTCGCTGAAACCAGAGTTTTGGGTATCAATACACTGATGATTGATATCGTCCTATCCTAGGAGGATATTTTCCTATTCAAACCTTAGATACTAGATGATAATAATTTTCTTAATGAAACACTGTGCAGTCAGTGAGCTTGATCTTCTTTCCATTCTGTTTTATACATAGTTTAGTACATTTACAGATTTTAGTTTTTTTTTAATTAATTTCTGTTCTTCACGGGGTGATTTAAACTTTGGAAATTTACTAATATTTCTGCAAAGTTTTGTTATCACCAATATTGTTTTGAATACATATATTTGTAAAGAATCAATTACATGTTAGAGAGTTTCTTCTTCTGTTTTTTTTTTCATTTTTCCTATAATTTGTTTTGTTTGTTTTCAAAGAGAATCATTTCAGAAGATATCATTGATTGATCAAAAATTCATACTCAAGTATTGGTTGGAATAAATCACTGGCTTTCGGATTGCTGACCTGTCACGTTTCAATACTTCACAAAAATATTAACACTAAAGTTATTACAGTAGTTATTAATATAATATAGTTTATTGGGCATAGAGTTTATGAAAGGATTTTTTTTAAAAAAAATAGATCTAAAATAAAATATAAATATTTTATGTATAAAGCATCTCATGAAAAATAAAATGGATATAAAAATATACATTTGATTTTGTAACCAACTAAAATTGGAAGTGGCTCATATGTCCACATTACATTACTCTTTTAGTTTAAATTTTATCGCGTACATAATACATTCTCTTTTATTCAGTACTCTTATTGAAGTTAATTAACTTTAAAATATAATTAACTTACTAATTATTTTTTTCAAATAAGTTCAACAATGAACTATAATGAAGGAAATAGTATTATATTCTATCCAATATCTCAATCACGTTAATTACAATTAAGATAATGTTGAGCAGATATGCTAATCCGATCTTGCTTTAAAGGTCGACTTGATTAATATTTAGAGTAAACGAGACCGTAACTAAATTGTTTACAAATTTACTTAAATATAGGTTTTAACTTGACATACAAATTTACATAAAATTTAATAATGTAAAAAATATTTTTGATTTTATGATACTAAATCAAAGAGGAATAGAATGTATAAAAGTTTTTATTAATCTTACAATTTTAACATTAATGTATTAAATTAAGATGTAATTTAATTTTGTAATTTTAAACTTGTGGAATGTTGAAACTAATAATAATACTTAACAAATTGAGAGAAATGCATTTTTGTAAATGGCTTAAAATTAAAAATAAAATAAAAGGAGAAATAAATTGAAATAAAAGACTTGTTATTGTGATTCGCCTTTTAAAATTTAAAGTATATACTCCCTCCGTTTAAAAAAGAATGACCTCCTTTCTTTTTTAGTATGTTTCAAAAAAAATGACCTCTTTCTTTTTTTGGTAACAACTTTCCATGTGGCATGTTTAAGGCCACAAGATCAAAGGACAATTTTGTACATTTAACCTAACTTTAATTTAGGACCACAAGATTCAAAAGTCTTCTTTATACTCTTAAACTCCATGCCAAATCAAACTAGGTCATTCTTTGTGAAACGGAGGGAGTAATAGATTAAAGAATCAACTCTTATTTTTCTTTTTCAGTTTCTAACAGTATTCAAGAGATTCTAATGTCATTGATATAATTTTTTGTTCTTCTAACACTCCATTTGAGATTATTAGAGATAATGGATTGTGAGGTAAGCTAAATTAAATAGAGGTTCTAATCCATTTTGTATGGACTTGTGTTATTGCATTAAAGTATCCTTTCTGGCACATTACAATATGTCTGAGAGTCATTTGGTACGCGAATAAGGATAATAATTTTGGATTTAAACGATCTCATGGGATATCCTTGCTTATCTCATCTCTCGTACCAAGTCCCTAAAATTGTCTCTCCAATTCTCTTATAATAATGTGTATTTGATATTTGCTTCTTTTGTAATTGCTACTAATATGTGTAGATAAGTTTCGCAATAAACTCTGCATACTAGAGCATAACTGTTGATGAAATCTATGTATCATTTTATACGATTTAATGAAATACTAATGTGTGAACAAGAGTATCTAAAGATAAAAGTGTGTGTTGAATAACTTAACAACTTTAAGGAGTAACACATAATCAAGATGTCACAAATTTAAGCTAAAACGATATTTTGTGTTTAATGATGTTTGATGAAAGAATTTGATGATTCAATTGTGCTTGTTCAAAAACAAGTTAAATGCTAACCAAATTGCCCTTTCTCTACGTAGGACATAAAAAAAAGGCATAATACATATATTGGACCTTAAACTTGGCTTCAAATTTTAACTTTGACCTCAAACTTTCATAGTGCACAAATAGGCACTTTAACTATCCTCTCTTTCAATAAATAAACACGCGATTCCTACCTGGCAAAATGCGTGAAATGCACGCATTCTGCGCGAGTGAGGGGTAATTTTTGAGGCCCACAACAGTTGAAAAATGCTGAAATGACAATTCTACCCTTAATGAATCTCTTTTATATTAATTAAAATTAATTTTAATTTTTTTTTGTTTCAAAAATGACGTGTAAGATACATTCTTTTAAAAAAAGACGTTTAAAATATTTAATTAGTTGGCAGCCACTGATTGGCTCACTAATACACGTGGGAGCGTTTGCATTTCACGCACTTTGGCTCCAAAAATCGCGTGTTTATTTATTGAAAGATAGGATAGTTAAAGTCTATTTGTGCACTATGAAAGTTTGAGGTCGAAGTTATAATTTGAAGCCAAGTTTAGGGTCTAATATATGTATTAGACTATGTAGAAAAGTTCAAAAGACCAAATAATGTCATGATGATGAGGTATAATTATATTTATATTATGATAGGGAAATAATTAAAAAAGATAAGATCTACAGGTTATCTTCTCACCTCTTTTTGTCTAATGTATTGAGGGAATCTACTGTTTTCTTGTGCTTCTTCTTTTGCAAATTATTCCTCTCACCTTATTTGATGACAAAAGAGCATCTGCTAAATGATTCCTTTTTCCCCTAAATAAAAAATATTTACAAATTACAAAACATTAAATTATTCCCTCACTTTCATCTTATGTTGCATCATTTGATTTAGGCATAATACATATATTAGACCCTAAATTTGGCTTCAAATTTTAATTTTGACCTCAAACTTTCATAATGCACAAATAGGCACTTTAACTATCCTATCTTTCAATAAATAAACACGCGAATATTTCAATCAAAACCGTGTTACACACATGCTCTGACGTGGAAAAGTAAACCACTCAGTGGCTGCCAACTAATTAAAAAATTTACACGTATTTTTTTAAGCATAATACATAAATTGGACCCTTAACTTGGCTTCAAATTATAACTTTGACCTTTAACTTTGATAGTGCATAAAGAGACACTTTAACTATCCGAAATTTAAACAAAAAAACATGCGAATATTTCAATCAAAACGCGTGTTACACACATGCTCTGACGTGGAAAAGTAAATCACTCAGTTGCTGCCAACTAACTAAAATAAATACACCTAGATTTTAAAAATTATAAAAATAAATTATAATATAGAATAAGGTGGAAGTGAAAACAAATTCATTTTTTAGGTAAAAAAAAATTAGTACCTCTTTTCTTCTCTCTCTTAAAAATTCCTAATCTGAAATTCATGTTCCTTATATTCAAATCAAAGAAAAAATTGTTCATGATATTTGCTGTAATTTAATTTTCGAGTTATCTATTTTTCTTCCTCAATTTAGTCAAGGTAACAAGATTCAACATTTTACAAACAAGAATTTGCATATTGTTGGTCAAATGTTCAAACTAATATGAGAATCTCTAGAAGAAACTAATATTTTTATTGCAAAATTATTTCAGAGCAACCCATAAATATGGAAAGACATGAGATTCAATGAACTTGTCCTTCTTTTCTTTAGTTTGAAGTATATTTGTGCTTTAAGTTGTCAAATATTTGACTGAAAAAACAGGGTGCTTTGTGTATTGTGATTGTCATAGTGAAGAGAATTGCAATTATGAATTTTGGAGGCCAACAAATGAACTTACAGTACTAAAAATTATTAAGTGAAATGGTGCACTTAAAGTATTTGATAAATTGTCTGATAGAACTTTTCACATATTTTTGTCAAGTTTGAGTAGCAGTCTGATATCTAATCAAAATGCCTTCAAAAATTGCATTCAATTTGTATAATTGTATACTCACCCCATCTTGTCAAAAAGGACTTCATTATAATTTTTTTCATAATAACAAAAAAGTAATTAAATGTCACTTGCATTTTGCAATGAACAACAAATAATGCAAAAAAGAGGGGAAAATTGTTGAAAAATTAGAAAGAGAGTTTAATTGTCATTTCAGTGTTTTTTTTACTGTTGGGCACTCGATTTTTACATCTGACGCGCCTAATTTGAGTGAATTTTACGCATTTTGCCATGTAGGATCCGAGTATTTTTTTGTTTAAGTTTTGGATAGTTAAAGTGCCTATTTGTGCACAAACAAAGTTAAAGGTCAAAGTTATAATATGAAGCCAAGTTAAGGGTCCAATTTATGTACTAATTAAGGGTAGAATTGTCATTTTAGCAAATTTTTATCATTTTGGGCCTCAAAAATTACCTCTCACTCGCGCAGAATGCGTGTATTTCACGCATTTTGCCAGGTAGGAATCGCGTGTTTATTTGTTGAAAGATAGTATAGTTAAAGTGCCTATTTGTGCACTATGAAAGTTTGAGTAATTCCATGCTAACAAAAATCTACCAAGAATGATAACAAGAAAATTATATAGTTCTAGAAACACCTTAAGTTATTGTTATTACCATTAACTTATTTTGTTATTACTTCACTTTCTTTTCTTTTGTGAGTTATTGTGATATTTATGCATTACTCTATTTTACTATTATTCTATTTTTCTATTACTTTAATTTAATTCTTAGCTTATAAAAATGCTTATTTTTTATATAAAAAATTATTATGAATTAATTATTTTCACCTTTATTTTGTCTCTAATTAATATACTTGAAAATAAATAAGTATGATAAAATTAATAATATATATTAGATCGAAATTAAATAAAAAGATAGAAAGCTCACACAAACTTATGTAATGAAACGCGTTCGAGAATTTTATGACGCCTATGTTATGGCATTGCCCAAGAAGAGAGAGGACATTATCTAAAATATCGTGGGTAAAGTGGAAGAGAGGGTAAGATGGTTCAGTCTCATGCATGTGAAGTTAATACGATATTTTGCACCCCATATAATCTTCGTGATGATTACAAGATTTAGATGCATAGAGATATTAATACATTAAAGGGGTAATTAGCTCCTCTAATATCTGACGAGTCTTCTCCCTCTTAAATAGCTGAAGGTGCGCAGATAGAGAAGAAATACGTCAACATTATGGCACGGTACTAGTACAAGTTTATTAGCAGTAATATCATGATGTCCCATATTGAATCAATATTACATCATCCAAAGGCACTCGTAGTGGGCGTTATCACTGAAAAGGAAAAAATCAATCTTGGTGCCATCACTGTGGAAGAGATGTTGCTAAGTCCAGGAAAGAGTAGATCTCCCTCCCTTTCCCGTTTATTATAACTAACTTATATGATAGACGTGAGTTCCCTTTCAGGGGAAGAGAATTGCGAGGATCACACCAGCCTCTTCCAGTTATATTCGTAGGATTGAGGCTAAGTATTTGTTGGATGATGTGGCTCACAGTAAGCCTCCACCACTAAGATCGACGCCCATCATTAACCATACTACACAAGTAGTTGAGGCCAGCACACCTGATCCTTCTATTGAGTATGCATGTATTTGTTCTACTATGCCTCCTCCTCTTGTAGCTTCTAGTGATTCTTTTGTTGTTCCTACTAGTAAAAGTCTTTCTACAATTGTTGTTGTGAGAGAGATTCCTTATTCTTGTCGCTCTTACCCTATTGACACATGTAATACTTTATCACATGGGTCGTCTTGCCCAATTGGCAAATTTTAGAGTTGTTCGGGTTAAGACGTACATGCGTAATATCATTGATCATGCCATTGAAAAGGCCTTAGCTCTGTTGATTGAGAGAGTGGTTAGGTGTGAAGGGTTAGTAAGAGTATTATTGAGAGGTTGGATAACCTCTCAATGATATTAGAGTTCTAGGAGATGTCCGAGGGTAGATATGGTGCACTAGACACCACGAGGAACGAGATTACTACCTTGCGAGTGGAGGTGACCCTATTTTAGTCCACGAAAATCTCTATGTCATGAGGAAAGGTTCCCCTACCAAATGCACCTTCTTCCATTCCACCCTGGATTCCTAGCAGAGAGCCTATCTCTAGTGTGCAGACTAAGACAACTGAATGTGTTGTCAATAATGATAATGTTTATAAGGTCGAGAATGAGTTGGATAAGGAGACGGATGATGAGGAGTTGCGGTATGGGGATCATGGTATTGAACAGAAGTTTACTTAGCTACAGGACACTGAGGAGGTCATTCTTCAGGGAGCCCTTGAGTTATCCCTTCACGTGACTTCAAAGGTTTCTCCTGGTGGAGTCTCTTCAGCCAGCCATACCTCCGAGTGTTGAGACAGGAACCGATGCCCCAGATGAGTCTTCCCTGCATCCTCCAGTAATTCTATAGTCAGGCATTGATACCACTTTTAAGGTCTCCCCATTTAAGACTCTAGACTAGAGGGCTCCACAGGCATAGCCTCTCAAGGGGACCCTTTTATCTCTTCCTCCAATACTTTCTTAGTTATTGCATTGAGAAACTACATTTTATTTTCTTTCTAGGGTGTTCGTATCATATTCCTCTTGTTATTATATTTTTTGTTTTGAGTTTTTTATAATTGTAGTACTCTATTTTTGTTCATATTATAGTGTTTTCTTTGTTAAAGTATTTCTCATGTTTTTATTTCATTCTCTCTTCATGTTGCAACCTCCATGAGTTTTGAAAATCATGAAAAACTTAAAGTTTTCATTCATAACAATTTGTGGATCGATTGTGTTCAATATTGATGTATTGCATAGCACTCATGATGATCATGGTGTAGAGTGTTGGTGTTGCGAGAATGAAATTGCTGACGTCGCTCTTTGAATGATCTCATTAAATCTTTTGTTAAATAGCTACAGCTTGATGTGAGCCTTGCAATGAACGTCGCAGGTACACTTTTTATATTTTCGAAGATGTTCTTAATGAGTGTATTTTGAACTGCCATATGTGGTAAGGTTTTACTTGAAAGCATGTATGTAAATTCCTTGATTGTTTCTTGTTAGACCAATTGTTTGAATATTGTCAAATGTGAGACATGATCTTGGGTAACAATTTAATGAGGGAACCAAAATGTCCTTAATCTTTTGTGATTACCTTCTGAGGGTGTGCATCCATTTCAGCATCATTTTAGCCTAACCTATTTGTTGGTGAAACCAAAAGAAATCCTCTTAAACCAAATTATCTATACCTTCTCACCAAAAATTCTTTTTGAAGCGTTGCTATGTTTGGATTGACAACTTATTCCAAAAGCATAAGTTAGGGGTATGGAAAGGAAGGAAGAATCAGAGTCAAGTGAAGGTCTAAGAAAGATGAAATGAGACTCAACTTTCAAAGTTGTTACAAAAAGAAGGAACCCCTACTTATAAAAAAAAGTCATTGTGATAAAAATGTTTTTTGAAAAATGAAAATGAAAAAGAGAAGTGAATTAAACAAAGGGATTCCAAATAAATTGAGTAAAAAGTCAAAGTTTGAGCTCACAAAAGAAAATGAAGGAAAAGAACTTGAGAATAGTTTATGATGATTGCAACAATGCTTTGAAAAGGTATCACCAAGCCAAATTGAATATACCTAAACCACCAGGACCATTACAAGCCTAAAAGACCATTGATATCTTCCATGGACTAGGTTAATTGATGATTTGAAAATATGGGCAAACTATGGGACAAAGCTTGCATGTGTTTCTCTTTTGAGAGAGTGAGAGTTGTATTGATTCCTTACACCTTTGTTGATGTGCTTTTTCAGATCATGGAATCGTTCTTCATGTGAGGACACTTTGAATGCATGAGTTTAAACGTGTTCTTACATTAAACAAAAAGCTAAAGTGAGGTTGAACTTTTTGTTCAGACCAACTAGTTATCATTTGAAGATTTTTTATCATGATTTAGTAAAGCGTGATTTTGAGAAAGTCTTGTTATGGAACTTGCATTATAACTCTCATTGTGTACTATGATAGACACCCTTATTGACCTAATTGTGTTCTTGATTTACTTGAGGACAAGTAAAAGTTCAATTTGGGGGTGTTGATGAGTCGTATTTGTATTCATTTGAGGTCTATTTAGCTAAATAATTAGTGTCCTCGATGCCTAATGTTGTCCTATTCTGATAAAATATTTATGATTTGCAACTATGAAGGCAAATGGACAAGGCAGAGATTGATTTTGAAAGAACGGAAAAATGCAAAAGAAAGTGCAAACCGTATATTATTGACCTCTTAACAAGAAAGGTGGATCTCTAACTAAGCATGACTTTTCCCAAAATGATAGTGCATACTACTTGTATTTATCAAATTAGGTCGACTCATTAAAGTAGAGAATATGATGCATCAAATGAGAAAGGCAGACTCGATAAACATTGCCTAAAATGATAGTGTGAAAAGAAAAGGGTGACTGCTTGAAAGGTGAACCAAGGTGGTAGTTGGTGATTCACCGAACGTGAAATGTTTACACAATTGAGTTTTCCAATAGAGTTCAAAACAATGAATCCTAGAGAATGAAAAGGAGAGCTGAGGAACAAGAGGTGATTTTCCAAACAAGCTTAGCGAGCTCAACTAATGTCGCTGATTAAGTCGCATGTTCGGTTTTGGACCTGATTTTGGGAAGTTATAAATAACAAAAAGGAGAGAGAAATAATATCATATCAAAATGTGTATGAAGAGTTCTGGATTAGATTTTACAGAGAGTAAATTTTCTCTTGTGAAGAACACTTTCTAGCTTAGAGAGTCTTTCAACTTTGTGTTTGTAATTGATAAATTGAAGTTGAATTCAAATTGGCTTATTTGTAATTGCTAGATTTCATGTTACCCATGGTTGCTTTCATGAAAGGTATAATTTCTTTGATTTTTGTGATTGGTGGCTAAAACCCTAATATATAGGGGTGCAATTATGGGTTTTGGTGTTAATTTAATGTAGTGCGTATTGTTCTATACTCTTTTTTTTCTTTTGTTCAGACAAGAACTTGGTCTAATTAGCATGGGTTTAGTTTATGAGTTAAGGTTGCAAACTTAATTCCTAATTCAAATATCCTGTTAATGCTCAAAAGAGATTGTTTAGAGTGAGTAAGTAGTTTGATACTAGCAATTTAGGTTTGATATCCACAACTTTCTTTATAATAGAGGTTATGAGTCGGATCTATTTGCCCTATTCATGAAAAGAGAATATAGTAAGTTATTGTGTTGCTTAGATCGACATTGAGATGTGACCAAAAGGAGATTCTATACATAGATTCTTTGAGATTGAAAGATGATAACTGTAAATGATGTTGAATTGGCTTATTTATGAATGTTCATCAATAACGAGACGCACAATTACCCCTATGTGATATCAATGTCCAATCTATGCACCCCCAGATTGCTTGTTAACTCTTTAGTTGTTCAATATTTTAGTTTGATTTTGATAATTGATAATAAAAGTTTTTTATTAAATTTATGGAATTATCACCCACTAGCTCTTACTATTACAAATGAGCAATCTTCAAATCCAAATTTCATGATAGGAATTCTCCATGATATACCATTCGTTGTGGGATTCGACCCCCACTCTTCATTTGATTGTTATTGACTACGATCGTTGTCCCTTTTAATTAGTTTTAACGATAACATTTGAGAGTTATCATAACTACCAATATTTTGACCAACTTTAATAGACAATAATATGAACACACTTTTTGCGATTTTAGAATGATTATTTCCAACATTTCATTGAGCTAGTACATCGATTTAGACGAAGAATTATGAGCCAACTTGATAAGCCTAATTAATCTCATCCTAGAGGCCCAACTTTATGTCACATGTCAAATGTTGTGGCATGCCAAGTCTAACGAAGAAGCCAATGGGATCATGTCATGTACAAAATTACCTCGAATCTCACTCAAATCTGATTAGACAGATGAAGCATGTCTTCATCACAATTCATGTATTCTGTATCCATAAATAGAGTCTTCATAATTCAAAAATTACACCATAATTATAAAATGAACACAGTGAGAGCTCGTGGATCAAATTCCATAGATTTCTAGAAGCAAAAAGTTCAAGAATTCAAGCATACAAGCATTCAAGTTCAAGAACAAGCTCCAAAATCCTTGAAAGTATAAGTCAAGATCAATTTCATCAAGATTCAAGATCAAGCTTACAAGACCTTGAATTTATATTTGAAAAGATGAATCATAGAATTTGTAGAGCTTGTACTGCTCATATACTTAAAATAAAATTCTATGATTGTTATGATATTTTCCTGTCTTAATTATTATTCTCTCAATATAAATTTTATTGTTTACAGATTCTTGCGCGTTTAGTGGCAGAATTTCTACCTATCCTTTCAGCTTTTCAATCATCAACGAACATCAAAATGGCTTTCAAAAAGATCAACTCCTAATCAACATCGTTTAAGGATTCTAACTTCAGGGTCTCTCCTGATGTGGAAGTAATTCCTATTGTTACCTTTAAAAGTCTTGTAGTTGTTAGAAGGAATTAGGCAACTATGCTAGGACAACAAATACTTCAAGTATTATCCACATAAACTACTGATTTTGGTTCTTCAACCCCAATAGGAGTAAGGTCCTCTATAAATTCTTCAAAAGGAGGAAGCAATGTTTCCAAGAAGACTCTAAGTCTACTAATCTCTCTGGTTTCACGAGCTCTACTAAAAAAGACTATGATTCCACTAATAAGTCTTCTCCAAATTAATCATGTGTTTTAATACCTTTGAAGATCAACTTACATGATAATTCATGCTACTCTCTGATATCCAAATGATTATACAAGGAATGGTAATGAGACTTTATCCTAGGAGAAACAACTTGCAAACCTGGCAACGATGGTCTATTAAATAGAGAATCAAGCCAAGATCCTGAACGAAGGTCTAGAAGTTCATGGAAAATAGAGCATCTTGTGAAGCAAGTGTTGCTTGTCAAAGAGATGCCAAATTATTCGGAAGGGATGATCCCACTTGATTGGTTGAATGAATTCATTAAAGGGACCATAAAATATAAGTATAAATTCTCCACCAAGTTTCGTCATATGTATTCCAAGCCGCATATTGCAAGGTGTAATGACTTATAAATGTCTGTCATTTATCAACCTCCTAAATTTCAACAATTTGAAGGCAGAGAAAATTTGAAGCAATATATTGCGAACTTTGTGGAGATATGTAATAATGTTAAGGCCTATGTAGACTCTACTCCCTAAAAGGAAATTCCTTTAATTAATACATGAATCTTAATCCTAATTCTATCGATAGTTAGGAGCAACTAGAACATGAGTTTATTAATCGATTCTATAGCACAAGGCATGTAGTGTGCATGGTAGAATTCACGAATACTTGAAAAAGAAAGGATGAACTAGTTATTGAATTGACAAATCTATAGAGAAATGCAAGACTAAATTGAAAAGATAGATTTAGTAAAGCTTTTGTAGTACGAGTGTGTATCCAATGAATGCAATGGAGTTTTCCTATATTTTTCAAGGAACTAAGCCAAAGTCCTTCAGAAATCTAGATACACACACTCACGATATGGAGTTGAAGATCTAGCCAAAGTCCTTCAAAGATATACCCCGAGCCTACACCCTAGATGTGATTGGTACTCGATGCCATTATTGGCCCAAGCATACCTATAACATAGTATTGGGCATGAGCATACATCTAAATATGTGTAGAAGAATACATGTGAAAGCATTTGAAGAGAACAGTTTCATAAGACAAAATATTTCATAAAGTAAGTCGTAGAAATTAATAATCATTGTCAAATGACACAAAGGTCCAAACATAACATAACTATTTATCTTTCTATGAAGCCTCTAAAGATAATTGAATAGTGTTAATCAGGACAAGGCCCCTAGTATGCCTTGAAAGAAAACATAACTCTCTAGAATAGGTAGACTAAGCCCCCCAAATAGGGAGGGACTCCACAAAAGAAAAAGATATTAAACCCAGATAGCAAGATTATCACGTGTATGTGTACTTGAGTCTACATCAATAAGTAAATAAATAAATAAATAAATGAAACGCCCCCCAAAAGGAATGTAAGTAAATGTGGAACAGTATCATATTTAAAATGGCACAATAAAATATAAGGTACATATGAGATTAATCGAAAAATAATAATTATAACATATGAAGATTAAGAGATAAGGACGTTTAGACAACCTTAAGCATACCTTATTCATCATAAATTTTTTCAATATGGGAGTCTAGTAGTGTAACTCACATAAACCACCATATGAGTGCATGAAATATTATTGGGACCCAATAAGCTAAGACATCTCATACCTTGTTGGGTATAACACATATGTGTACATACCATGTGGATCAATAATTAGACATAACCAGAGGCATACAAGAAGCCACCCAAACCAACAAAACGATCCTTCACAGATGTTGGCAAACATAGTTGTAGGCGTTTGTCATTTAGACCATGTCTTTTCACTATACTATTTAACTCCCTTAAATCCATAACATCATGTGTAACACCTAGGAAATCAGATCCAGAAAAAAAGCTCCGAAAACTCACTTGAAGTAATGAATAACAAGAGGGTTCATGGGTCGTGATAGGGACTATGGTCCATTGACCTGCCCGTGGTGGGGAGTTGGATTCCACCTGGCCCATGAGTTAGACCACGGATCTTCACGGGATGATTTCTTGACAACGGACCATGGTTGCGTCCTTGAAGAGTGAGGTAGTAGACTCCCCTATCCTAGCCCTCGGACACCCGTCGCCCAAGTAAGGCCCATGGGAACCTTCACGATCTTTGGTCCTCACAACGTGTCGTGGGGGAGTTCGTGAAATCTTAGCCAGTAGACCCCTTATCCTGAACCACCATACCTCAGCCCAAGTGAGTACCACGAGGAACTTCACGATCCGTAGTCCCTCACACTGGTCGTGGTAAATTTCGTGAGACACACCCTCATATCCATAGTAACCAAGTGAACACCATGACCCACTTCGTGGTTTGTGGTCCCTTTAACAGTCGATGAAAGTTGTCATAGTCATCCCTACAGAAGTTTAAGTCTTGGATCTTTCGATCTCTTCCTATTTCATAGGAACGCTAAACTATGTTGTTTTAAGCTTAAACTACGTGGTTTTGGTTAGTTTTAACCTAAACTTACGTAAGCAGATCTTTCATCAAAACATAGAGAAATTAGAAAATAAGAGGTGAAAGAAGTCAAAAATCCCAATTCAAGGACGCAACAAGATTCCATCAGTTCCATCCCCGAAATGGAATGCTTTCTCCATGGAATTCATCATCAAGTATGTGGGATTTTACTTGTGAGTTTCTTTCGCCCATTAGGTCCCTATATTTCATTCAGATTCTTAATTCCCTTATCATGACTAGACCTAGGGCTTCTAGAACTTCAGCATATTCTCATTAATTCATTATTTATATGTTCTAAATCAGATTATCATGTTATTACTTTGTTTCTTGTACGATTTTCAGAATCCTAGCTATGTATTTCTTTAGTTCTTGATCACACATGGTAGGTGAGATATTTTAGTATTCAGTTATACATGCCTCAGTTATGAGTGCATCATTATTAGATTAATTGTTGCATTTTAAGTTTGCATGTAAGTTTGAGTTATCTTGTGTAATACAGTAATTCAGTCATAATATTTTAATTATTAAGTCTATTGGGAGTAGAATAATACCTATTTAAACTAGAGTTCAGCGACGCAATTAGTCCCAGAACTACTAGTCATGTAGGTTTTAAGTCCTCTCTATGGGCATCATTTTAGTGATCACGCCAGCATGTCTCTATACCTTTGGCTGAGTGTATTGGGTTTTCTCGATGGAGAGTATACATCGAACTTCACATTTAGCTCATGTGGTTTTATTATTAGTTAGTAGTAGCTCCCACAGTTCATTCGTACTCCATTGCACTGACCACATGTCATATAGTCATGTGGTCAGTATTCAGTCTCAAAATGTTATCATTTGGTCATTGCTTTCAGTTAGATAAGTAGTCAGTATTTATATCATGTTCAAATTATACTCTTGCTTAATTACTTGTTCAATTATATGTTTATTTAATCTATACTCTATCATGTATGCTCAATACCTTTCAAGTACTGATGCATACTCTACACTACATCTTCTTGTGATATAGGTTCAGGTTATCACATCAAGATCATGCTTAGATTGGTTCCCAATCTTTAGTTCAACAGCATCAGTGGTGAGTTCTCATTCTTCGAGGACTAATGACATGTTTATATTTACTACTTTTAGTCTTTAGTTTCAGTTTTGCTATATCTAGTTGGGGCATTATCCCAATATTTCTAGTCACTTTAGAGGCTTATTTTGAGATATAGTTAGATTCAACTTAGTATTTTGAGTTGATATTTCTTTTGTATCAAACTCTCAGATTTGATATTCAGTTTTAGTATATGGGTATTCCCCAAAATTTCAAATTTTCTTATTATTAGTTTCTGCATTAGTTTCATTTCTCAGTTTATCTTCAGTATCCTCATGATTATGCCAGCAAGGTTATCTTAGGGCACTTGAGATCTGAGGTCACGTGTCGTGTCTCAGGGGTAGCTCGAGGTGTGACATCATGTGTTATCCCGAAGGCTCATATTCAAAATATTTGTTACACCCTCAAAATGAACTAAGGTAGCTAGAGCCTCACATGTGCCTACAAAGGTTAATAACATGTTAATAAAGTGTTTTACATCTTGTATAATTAATTTGAAGAGGTTTGGAGCTCAAACGTCCAAGACGTTCAAAAATTTATCTTTAGACGTGCTAATGTGTCCTTGTATGTTTGCCTTGTTTTTATATGTTGTTTGGACTCTAAAAATAGTGGATTTTACGCTAGTAACTTAATAGACATGTTAAGTGTCAAAACATCCAGGTACGACTCCCCGGGGACCACCCTAAGCGCCCCCAAAAAGGACCCAAACGTTGGACAAGGAGGCTTCCCAAGGCAGCGTGCAGCAGCAAGATTGGGAGCGTGCCTCGTATCGCATGCCTTACTATGAGTGTTCTTGTGCGTTGAGCGGCCAACACGAGGAACGCTGCCTCAAATTAATTATTTGGGGCAGAATCAAAGGCTGCCTACGCGACGTGCAGCCACTTGTCAGATTAAGTTGCGTCGCATTAAAGTCAATTTTGACATGTGTAAAAGTTTAAATAAGTATGGGGGTATTTTGGTAACCTTGGGGGACGTTTATAAACTGTTTGTAGGACCTATTTAACCCCTTTACCAAGTCAAAACCTCAACACCCATGAAAAAATCAAAATCCCCAAAACTCTCTTCTCTTCGAAAACCCCCCAAAACCTCCATTGAAGACCAAGCTCAAGAACAAGCCATGGAGGTGGATTCTTGGAGCTTTCTTCTCAGATTTTTATGGGCTTTGTAATGTAAAAGATATGATAATCCTTCATCTCTAGATAACCATTCATCTATGGAGTCCTTTCAAAGTTTTTTCTAAACATGATTCTAAGTCAAAAATCCTATCTTTCAATCTAGCCATGGGTTCTTTCTCAAATTGATTTCAAAAATATTCTAATGATGAATATATGTTTAGATACTGATTTTATGATGAATTTGTATCCCATTTTATAAAGAACCCATGATCCTCCTAATTTCTCAAATTGGCCTATAATGTGGGTTATTGTGATCTTGATTTCATGTTTATAGAATTGTGATTAGATTGTATTGAATTTCTTATTTCTATTACTATCTATATCAATTGAATATGAATTGTGGAGGAATGATTAAAGATGATCATTATCTTGGAGATTGGGTAAGTTGACGTATTTCCTCTAATTAGCTTAGGATGTATATTGAATTGTGTTGATTGGTATGGTCCACTTATGGTGACAGTGTTCACGTTCTTGTACATTTTTATGTGTTATGATCATGGCCTTTAAGGCATTAGATACAAGATGAACTTATATGATTTCCATGTTTAGGAAGTTGAAGGATTGTGCCTTGATTTTAATATCATGTTCTAAGTGAACTGATGTTATGTGAAGTATATGAATAGCCCTCCAAACTAGTTGCATGACCTATTTGTGGAGATGATGTTATATGAATATGTGTGATGATCATGTTAGGGTTAGGTGTGGTCTATATGGCTAATGATGGAAGATATTCTTGTAGCAAGACCCTTACCTATATGAACCTTATATGAATGTGTAATCAAAGTATGCTAGGAGTGTTCTATCCCATTGTTGAATATGTACTTGCCTCCTATGATGTAATGTGAGTGTGTGTAGTCACTAGCCATTAATACTCTAGATGTGTTTGACTCAAGACTTGAAGAATGTTGTACATATGTTATGCACTTTAGAGGGTGATTTCCTCAATGCTATGTGGTAGCCATTATGTGATCACGTTGACCAATGTACACACACTTCATGCATATCTACGAGTAGGATAGATTCATGATGACTAAGGAAAGGATAGTTCTCCTATGCATTATTACCTATTTCTATGCATGTAAAGTATACGATTAATGAAGTTATGAACATGTGTTCCTAAAGGTATTTATGTGAAGGTACATCTCACATATATGTACATACACATGCATGTATGAATGAAGTATGATAATGGTAGTCTAATGAATAAGTGAGTCTCTTGAAAGGTATTACTCAATTGTACTCTAAACTAGATTATAGTATGAATATGATATGATTATGCGAAAGGACATTCTCACATAATGTAGGTTCGATGATGAAAGGACATTCTCATCTTAGATACCTTTGAGCTATATGATGTATGAAAGAGTAAGTCCCTAAAGTCAACTAATGTTATCTAATCCTTATGAACTAATGTTATCTAAAGGCTTAATGATGTTTAAAAAGGGAGTTTAAGCTTAGAACCGAGTGAACATGACAAATGAGAGTGGGAGCTTCACGTTAGTAAGTCCGGCTTCCCACAAATATAACCTTCACGTTTAGTAAATCCGGGTTTCCAACCTAGATGTTGTCTCATGAGATGGAAACCTCCACGTTAGCAAGTCAATGTTTCTAGAAGCAATATCCTTGTTCCATAACTAAGTTCCCCCATAGGTTTTAGCTTAGTGGATCCACTAGAATAGCTATTTTGTATAAAGGTCCTACTTTGTCAAGTTTCGGTGTGGGAGTAGAACACCAGATTCCATGTAGCTCACATGGTCTATGTCGGTTATGACTATGTCTCCCGAAGGTTAATAAATTAATTAAGATAAGAATATGAATTCTAATCTAAATTCCTTGAGAAGTGTACTTAGCATAGATAGGACTATGGACCCTATCTATGTATTTCACCAGATGACTTCACGAAAGGATATGATAGGAGCCGCTTATGAAGTAAAGACTTATGTTATGTATGACTTGTATGAGTGCATGTTAAGTAACCTTGTTATTTCAAGACATGAATTATGACTATGCATGTGAATTACACTTATGACTTCTAAATGAGTTTACTTAGTTTATATGGGGGTATGGGACTCCATGTGTACATTGCACAAGTAAGATTGTGAAGGGGTTGTGAGGGTGGTTTACCTATTGTATGAACTAAGTAAGTTTGTGAATAAAGTGTATGAAGTATGATCAGTCGTCTTATGATGGTATATGAAGTATGATGAGTCCTTCTATGATGATATGAAGTATGATGAGTCCTTCTATGATGATATGAAGTATGTGGCCTTATGTTAGGTTATAAATGAAAGTGTTATGACTTATTAATCATTATATGCCTAGTCTATGGTGAATTTTTAGGTACACTTGGTGGAAGTAGTATTATCGGATGCTACCTACACATTGCACTAGTGTGACTTAGGAGTTGTCTTAGGTGATGGTCCTTATGTGAAGTTTATGTCTTATGATGTGCTTATGACTTGTGTATATTGCCCCATCATGTTTATTTATATATTTCCCCATACTTAGTACATTCTATGCGCTAATGCATACTTATTCCTACGTAATCTCATTAATGTAGGGTCCGACATTCCTACCTCTCATACTTGTGACTAGTTGATCATTCTACCAGATTCAAGAGTTGGTGAGTCCTCATGTTCTAAGGATAAGACAAAATGATTTATGTCTTTCTAGTTTTGGGATGATGTATGTAGTGTACGGCTTACGTCCCAATCATTTCATTTGTTATTTAGATGGTTTTCTGAGACTATGTTAGACTTTCGCTTTGTCAAACTCTTTTATGATATGAGATAGCTTCTTTTGAAATATTTATTTTTATTATCTTGTATGATGTATGCGAGGTGAATTGTCTAGCCTTTTAGGGTTCTATATGTCATGTTACACCTAGGATATACTTTAGGTTGAGACATGCTCAATATATTATTGAACAGAGTTTTGAATACAACAATTGTAATGTGAAAGAAATCAGGAATAGAATAAACTGAATACAACAATTCTAACTAACTATATATGAAGCCTCTACTAATACTGATTGTAATAAGTCAGTAGATGACCCTTGCTCCCTTTAATTAATAAAAGTGAGTAGAAATAACATACTAGAACTAGTAAAACTGACTTAAGTACTCGAAATAACAGAATTCATCACCTCCTTGCAAAAATATGTGATCCACTAGCTAGGATCCTTATAGTAAGAACATGAATATACATCACATGAAAAATGTAAGAACAAGAGGTATGTGAATTAGTCCTTTGAATGTACAGAGTCTGAGATATATGTATTGTAATTTTTAAAGCTAGACATTATGAATCTGAGATGCTAAATTAAATATGAAACTGAAATGCATAAAATGATGCAATGACCAAGTAGTAAACAAACAAGCCACTGATGGATACTAAAATAACATAAGGTAAGGTCTCAATATTATTAAATCATAACATAATCTTAAATCATAGTCTTTCAGAAAGCATAAATACTATTGAAAAAAACATAGGTCTTTTGTGGAATTTTTGTCGTGAACCAATAATAAGACCATGTGAGCTATAACATGTAATTTGGTGTAACCCTCACTCCTAAAAGAGAGAGCCTACTTGCCAAGGTAGAACTCTGTATTTATTATTCCTAAGGTGGATCCATTAGCTAGGTCATTTAAGGAAATCCTACGGGAAACGTAGTTAGGAACAAGGACATTGCTTAGCTTCTAGAGACCCGACCTCTACTAATAGGAGAGCCTCCATCTCAAAGTCCTCTCAGTGCTACGTAAGTCTCAATGCTATAGATAAATTTATGATAATATAAAAGTCAAAATACTTGAAAAGGCAACAACTAAGACTACCAATCCAATAATAAGTTCATATTATAACATCTCATTTAAAACCCATAACTTCATTCATTAATACACTTACCTATCTAAAAATCAAAATCATGATTCCTTTCAAATGCAGGAAATCCTTTCAAAAGTCATTGACATGTTATCTTATAAACATCCTTCAGTCATAAATAATCACTTTATTAAAATACGCATAGATTCATAATGATAATTAATGAATTCACAAGAATAGGTTATTTTCATAAAATAGAAATAGGCATGAGTTCATATGACATAAATGGAAAATATGTAATTAAGTTAAGTCATGCATAATAAGATTGAATATAAGTAATTAAATCACAATAAATTAAAATCATGTAGATTAACATAAAACCCTAGATTTTGGGTGAAATCAAATTGAAGTAAAATATGTTTTCTTGAAATATTTCTTAAATAATGTACTTGAAATTAAATATAAGAGTGCTTTCTTGAAAATAATGCACTAGAAGTAAAATATATTTCTTGAAACTGTTCTACAATAATACACTTGATATTAAAGATAGTAAAACTATCTTGAAATACTTCTTGAAAATAATGCAACTGAAGTAAAATATATTTTCTTGAAACTCTTCTAAAATAATGCACTTTGAATTAATGATAATAATGTTGTGGATGTGTGTTTTTCATTATTGGCGTGTGGATTATGTGTGTGATTAACATGTTGGGGAATGTATAACTTCTATAAGAGTTTTGTTTGTTGCTTAACGTCAAACATAACCTCATGTATATGGCCTATAAATATTCATTATCTCAGTTACAAGAAAAAAAAAAGATGGTAATACATAGACAATTCTTTGTTTCTCTCTTTTCACTTTAGTTTTGTTCTATTGTTCTTCCTTTTCTTTTAAGTTGTTACTTCTAATTATTTTATAGCACGTTATCAGCACGATTCTCTACCTTCAAGTAATGACTTTGAAAGCTTCGAAGGTAAAAAATTTACTTTCGTAAATAATGTCAAAAACTTGAATTTATTCCTTTTGGATATATTGGGAAAATGTCAGTTATCTTGTGTACCAGATCCAGAAACATATCTTGAGGCGATGGGTCTAGTAGACACTATCCAAGACAAAAATCATGCATCGAATCAAAACTGTGACAAGGCAATGATATTTCTCTATCATCACTTTAACGAGGGTTTAAAAATGGAATACCTCACTGTTCTTGTCTTGCCTCGAGTACGCCACTACGATAGTAATACCAAGAAATGATATTTAAAAAATATTGTGAATTAATTTCATATCTCCTTGATGTTTAACAACATAATGACCTACTGATGAAAAATCATGAAGATCGACCTATTGGTTCTATGTCATTCCTGAAGTGAATACGGTAAATTTTCACCAATCTAAGCGTGGAAGAGGTTGTGGTAGTGGTCGAGGAAGAAATTTTAATTATGGTGATTGTCTTGAACCAAATAATAATCTTCACCAATAGAAATGTAAAAAGAGGGATGAAAAGCACGAAGTGGTGCAGAAGAAAAATTCATACAACAAATGTTATCGTTGTGGTAGAAGAGCGCATTGATCACATACATTTGTTACGCTAAGGCACCAGATTGAGTTGTATCAAGCCTCTCTAAAGGAGGTGAAAGACAATGTAGAAGGAAAATTTATCTCTAAAGATAATGTTGAGCCCATACATCTAGATGTAGCGAATTTCTTTGAAAATCCAGAGGGAAAAGTATATCACCATATAGGTGATGGATCTGTAATAATCTAAATATGTTTCATTATCATTGTTTGTATGAACTAGTATAAATATGTTTTCCTAGTCTTGTAAATAAATAAAGTTTGTTTAAATTTTTTTAGTAATAATATTATAATATTTTACTTCGTTTATATCTTTTATCTTGAAGAATATACGAATACCCCTAAATTTTATTTGGATCAATGATCAATCGTGAAGACATTTATATAGTTGATAGCGGAACAACGCACGAGATATTCAAAGATGAGAAATATTTTTTACTTTCTTAGAAGGAAAGCAATGTTACTACAATTTCTGGTAATTCAAACCTTATAGAAGGCTCCGGAAGAGCTACTATATTTTTACATAAGGGGACAAAACATGTTATACAAGATGCATTGTTCTCTTTTAAATTCCTAAGAAACCTGATAAGTTTTAAAGATATTCACCGAAATGGATATTAAATATCTTGGTATTACCAAAAATATCTCAGGTTAGAAATATGTGTTGTATAAATTACCAATTTTGTCTTCTTGCTTATATAATAAAAAAATAGCTATAATTAAAGCACATTCTATCGTAAAGTAAAATTTTACTTATTAAAAAACTTTTGTGCTTTGACATGACTCAATAGGTCATCCTAGATCAATAATGATGAGATGAATCATTGTGTAACGGCCTGATTCCTTCGTTAGGGAAAAGTCAATGGAGAAACAATTGGGTTCAGAAAACTTTTTGGTAATAACTTAAAATTTGCCAACCTAGTTCAGATTTTAACAAAATAGGAGTCATTAAGGTCTATGGAAATTTGGTAACGGATGAGACACCTAATTATGATTTTACTTACATGAGTAGATCGACAAGACGTTAAGGAACCCATTTATGGAATTGATTCGGGCGAGTCGAACTCTCGAAATTTATCTTGGTATGAACGATATTTTCTGAGTGTCGTTGGTTGAAGGTATGCATGGAAATGGGGTCTTGGAATTGTTAATTTTGCTCACTCATTCCGTGCGAGCAACTACAATGAGATTTTTGTCGCGAGAGCGGGCCCACTATAGCGTGGTGAGTGTTGTCATGGCGGGGCATACATGACTCAAATTCGTAAATAGACCTCAAAAATATTTTATTCTGCACTTTTGACTTTGAGAGCTAAGGAACGACCCCAGGTGTGTTCTTGATGGTTTTTTCACAATTGTTGAGGCTAAAGGTAAGGTTTTCACTCCCTGAATCCATGTTTCGATCCGTAAGACTTAGTTTCTGGGGTAATTGTCGATGGGGGAGAGTTTTGATAAGGGAATTACGGTGAAAAACCCTAATATGGGTATGGGGATCATGGGTTTGGTCTAGGGTTATTGAGTTTGTTATAAGATAAATAGAATGTTAATTGTTGATCCTTGCGTGTAAATTGTTTTTTTGTAGCCCATGAACAAGAAGAAAGAATCTAGAAAGGGAAGATTCAAGTGCCTTAGTGGATTCAAGCTTGTATTTGAGGTAGGTGGTGGTTCTATGATTGTTTGATGTATGTTTGTTCTTGCTTCATTATGATATGTATGTATATGAATGTTGCATTATTGATCACACTTGTTGTAAATAGGATAGATGAATTACAATTTGCTATCAATCACATCTTGATTGTATGATGTTGAATATAGTTGTGATTGTGATTGTGGTGTGTTGAATGGATCGGTTTCTACATTTCGACATAATTAATTTGGATTTGTTGCCACGTTCTAACATAACTAATTGGGATCGATTGCCAAGTTTTGGTATAACTAATTGGGATCGGTTGCCACGTTCCGGCATAAATATTGGACCGGGTACCACATTCTGGTATTCAAACTGTTTGGGATTGGGTTCCATGAGAGGATCAACTACTTGATAAAACTGTCATATTTGAGAATTGTGAAATTCTCCGTTATTCATAAATGAAGATGATATTGTATATGTTCAGTGTATTCATGCTATTATGATGATATATTGACTTACTTATGTTGCACTTAATGAGATACTCGTATCTTACCAGTACATTGGGGTTTTGTAGTGATATTACACTTGTTCTTACTTTATTGAGTACAAGGCATCTTCAGGTTGCTGTTGATAGACCTCATCTAGGTGACTATTGAGAGTAACCGTATTCAAGGGTGAGTCAGTTCTTTCAGTCTGCCGTGGATATTTATTGTTTTAGTCCACTCTTTTCAGACACAGACTATTTGTTTAAGGTGTTGTTCATTTATGAGGTTGTACCTCTCTTCTCTTAGACTTTTTTTTAGTAGAGTTTTATACAATGACTTTTAGGTTCTAAGGGTTAAGACTTCTGCATTAGTTTTGGTTAAGTTATTTTCTAAAATATTTTGTGTTTATGGGAACTCCGTATATTTTTATTATTATTTAAACCTGCTTCTGTATCTTTACATGCCTTAGTTATCATAATATTTGTTAGTTTGGGTCGTAGTACTAGTTCTTCCACTGGAGGGTTAGTGTGGATGTCAATCATGAATGTCCAGGTCGTGAAAAATTTGGTCATAGCCCTAGGTTTATTGATTTCATTGTACCAAAACAAGTCTAGTAGAGTCTTGTGGAATGGTACGATGACATATGTAACTTTTATTTGAGAGCTTATAGGACTTTAGGAAAAACTCACTTTTTTATATTTGTTCGTGCTTTGACTTGAATCCATTGGTATCTGGGTGATACAAATTGGTATCTTTCCTCCTTCATTCTTTGTTCCAAACTAGAGTAACAAAAATTTTAACACCGTCACTAGCAAGAGAGGATGTGAATAGACTACCGATAGTTGAATACAGTCACCATTCAGAACAAGTATCCATTGACTCAGATAGATCACCTTTTTGACCAATCGGAAGGTGCATCAGTTTCTCTAAAGATTGATTAAGGTCTTGTTACCATAAGTTAAAGATTGAGGTGGTTAATAATTGGGTTTGACCAAGTTTTATGATTGAAAATTTGCAGTGTTGTGGGGCTCGCTACCTACTATTCTCTCTTGTGGTATCAGTTGAGTACAATTGGTATCTCCCAATTCCAATTGTTATCTCAATGAAGTGAACTAGACGTCATACATTCCGGCTGAAGGGGCACAAGCAAGTTAATTGGAACTAAGTAGGTTCATAAGGCATTGAAGATCAGTAATCGTCTTCTATTGACTGAACTAACTTAAAAATTTGGACTTGGCAACAAGTTGTAACTGCTTGAGTATCGTGAAACTTGTTGTGAAAGGAAAGTCATCACGAGATTAGGTGCAAGGGTCTAGATAAATTATGAGGTGGTTCATAAGCGAGAAATCTGGATATGCGTTGTGACCAATTAATAACTGTGTGAGAGTCGGGGTGTATCCAGGGGATGTGTGGGTTATGATGTTGAGTTAATGAGAATGAGTTGTATTGTGTATTGTTGGATTGCCTCGGGGTAGACAATTATTACTCTAGTTTAGAGGATTATCCTAAAGTGATCAGTAAAGCTAAAACCCATTTGGAGATTTAGAAAAGAGAAAAAGGCAGAAAATTTTATTGTTTGGGTATTGTTTCCAAGTAAGCCGCTAGAGTGGGATTTTCTTTTGCCAACGCGAGGCCGCCAGAGCAGAAATTCCCAGATAAAGCGAGACAGCATATCAACCATGTCTCTCATGTTTTCCCCTCGTTGCAATTTGAACCCTGAATCATACACGAACTAACCCCCGCAATCTAAGTCAGTGACCCACATTCGAATATAAGTTATAAAGTCTGTTAAAATTGTTGAGAAGTTGGGCATACGAGGAGGTAATCAGTGAGGCGGTGGGGGACGAGGAAATGGTATGCAGGAAGATGATTAGTGCAACCAGGCAATGAGGTTTCCCGTCAAGATGACAAGGCTCAGTTATATTCTTTTAGGGGAAGAACCTAGTTTGAGGTGTGATGAAGTGGTCACTAGTGCTACTCATGTTTGTGACCATGAGGCTATTGTTTTATGTGATCTAGGTTCTACTTATTCATACGTGTCAGTTCAATTGCCTTGGGATTTGATGAGGCTGTGATATACTTGATGCCCTCATCCATGTTTCTACCTCAGATGAAAAATCAGTCATAGTCACCCTTGTATATTGTGTTTTATTCTATTGTGTTTATGGATTTTCAGACTTGGGTTGATTTGGTTATGTTGGGTATGACTAACTTGATATAATCTTAGGCATTACTTGGTTGTTTCCTTATTATACAAGGCTTAATTATAATGCTAAGTCGGTAAATCTAGAGATCCCTGGTAGGGAAATATTATAGTGGGAAGCGGTGTACAAGCCTAAGCTAGCTAAGATCATATCCTCCATTCGGGCTAGGAAACTAGTAAGGCAGGCTTGTTTGGCTTATTTGTCTCATTTTTGGGATGTTAAGGTTGAGTCTCCCTCCATTGAGTATGTTCCTTTGGTGTCTGAGTTTAAGAAAGTGTTCCAACGAATTTGCCTGGTATGCCTCCGGACAGAGATTTAGATTTTTGCATTGACATGAAAACTGGAACTCGTCCATTTCCATCTTTCTGTATCATATGGATCCAATAGAATTAAGAGATATAAAGGCTCAAATCCAAGAGCTTCTTGATAAAGGGTTCATTTGTCCTAGTGTTTCCAAGTGAGGTTCTCTTTTCTTGTTTGTTCAGAAGAAAGAGGGTAGTACAAGGCATGATTAATTTATCTAAATCCATAAGGGAGTGGATTGATACTGGAATTATAAGGTTATGGATAAAGAAAGTTCCATAGAGTATACTTGGGTGAATAAAATTGAAGATTTTAGTAAGAAAGTGTGTGCCAAGATTGGGTTAGTCCCTTGAGTTTGATGAGTTTACCTAAGTTTGACGTGTCATGTTGATGAAAAAGTTCACTTTAGAATTATAGTCAAGGTTGACTGAGCGTCACGGTAATAAGAGTTCGTGATGGATGGTGACGGGATGCAACTATATACTAAAATTGTTGGTTAAGCAATTTTTTGTAAAGTAATAATGACTAACGAGTATGTAAGGTTGTGGTTTCATAATATTTGGTGAGTAGCCTAGTTGTATGGGAAGTTGTAAGAGATGGTGGAACACCACTCGAATACCATTTAAAGGAGCTAGAGTCATAATAAAGAAATATAGTGGGATGAAGTGCAACCTTTAGAGAGAGAGGTGAGAACAAGAATATTTTATTGAGTGAAAAGGTAAAGAGGTATCTTCAGAGGGGTAGATAATTGATTTTAGATATGCATAATTGCATTCCTTTTGCTGTGAATATGGTAATAGTCACAAGTCCATTAAGGCTATTCGCCTTGATAATGCTAGGGAATTTAGGTCCCAAACTTTTGATGATTATTACGTATCAATTGGGATAAAATTTGAACATCATGTAGGCCATGCATACTCAAAATGGTCTTGTTGAGTCATTTATTAAGCGCCTATAATTGATAGCATGACCGCTACTTATGAAAACAAAGTTTCCCAATACACTTGGGGTCATTATATATATATATATATATATATATATATATATATATATATATATATATATATATATATATATATATATATATATATATATATATATATATATATATATTACATGCAGCATCACTTGTTCATATTAGATCAACACATTATAATAAATACTCTCCGTCACAATAAGGATTTGGTCATGAACCAAATACTCTTCGTCTAAGAATTTTTGGATGTGTTGTATATGTGTCAGTAGCACCATCACAACACACTATGATGACCCCAAAGAAGGTTAGTCATATATTTTGAATTTGATTCACCCTCTATGAATTTCTATCTTGAGTTATTGACGGGAGATTTATTCATTTCGAGATTTTCAGATTGTCGACTTGATGAAACATATTTTTTGCATTTAGGGGAGAGAAAAAAAATTAAAAGAGAAATTGCATGAAAATTTTCATTGTTATCTTATTGTGATCCAGTTCCCTTATATGTGAAAAGGAGGCCTAGAAGATCATTCATTTGCAACAAATAAAATGTAAGACACATTTACTGATTTGAAAAAGATAACTAAGTTGCATATTCATGCATAGAATGTGCCTATTCGAATTGATGTTCAAACAGGACCATCTTATAGTGTCATAGATTTTGAATCTCATGTGCTTGGTAGACCATTAGGTTTAAAAGATAAAAATCCTAGAAAAAGAAAAGCAAAAAATGATACTATAAAAGAATCTCATGAAGAGATTAAAGATTCAATCAATGCTAATATTTTTGAAGTTTATGATCCGAAGTCCCTAGTGAATGAAGAACTATCAATAAACTCTTCTTGAAATGGGATAAAGTTCAATCGATCAAAATTATGATGGAAAATATTTTTGCATATAACCTTGCACTTATTATTATGCAAAACAGTGAGTATCTTTAATCCCTGTATGTCGAAGAATGTTGACGAATATGTGATTGGTCAAAATGGCAAGAAATAATTCAATCATCGTTGAATTCACTTGCTAAACGTGAGGTTTTTTTGCCATTAGTCCAAACACTTCATAATGTAAAATTTGTTGGGTATAAATGGTATTTGTATGAAAAAGAAATGAGAGAAATGAAATTGTAAGATACAAGGCACGCCTTGTTGCACAAGAATTTTCTCAATGACCCGGTGTTGACTACAAAGAAACATATTCTTCGGTTATGGATGCAGTAAGTTTTCAATATCTCATTGGTTTAGTTGTACATGAAAGTCTTGAAATACATTTGATGGATGTAATTACAACTTATCTTTACGGTTCACTTGATAATAAAACTTATATAGAAGTCCTAGAATTTAAAATGCTTATTTAGCACATAGTTCAAAATCTCTGGAAATGTATTTAATCCGATTGCAAAAGTCATTATATGGCTTAAATTAATCAGAGCACATGTAGTATAATCGCCTCAATGAGTACTTGATAAAAGAAGATTATGTAAATTGTGTCATTTGTCCTTGTATTTTATCATGAAAACAACATCAGAATTTTTATTCGTGTTGTTTATGTTGATAACAATAATCTCATTGGAACTCCAGAAGAGGTCCAAAAGATAATTGAATATCTAAAGAAAGAATTTGAGATGAAAGACCTCAGAAAGACAAAACTTTGTCTTAGTCTGCAAATTGAATAATTAGTAGACAGGATCTTCATCTATCAACCTGTCTATTGGAAAATTTCTGAAACAATGTTACATGGACAAATCACATCCATTAAGTACTACAATGATTGTTCGATCACTTGAAGTGAGTAAATATCCATTCAGACCTCAGAAAGAGAATGAGAAACCTCTTAGTCTTGAAGTACATTATCTTAGTGTCATTGGTGCACTTATGTATCTTGTTAATACTATGAGGCCTAACATAGCATCTTATGTTAATTTGTTAGCTAGATATAGTTCTTCCCCTACACGAAGAGAGTGGAACCAAATAAAATATATATTGTAATTCTTAAAGGGGACCAGTAATATGGGTCTATTTTAAACAAACAAAGATAGTGCACATCTTGTTGGTCATACAAGTTATTTATCTAACCAACATAAATCTCAAACTCAAACACGCTAGTTGTTCACATACGGAGGTATTGCTATATCATGGCGATATACGAAGAAGTCCATTGTTTCTACTTCTTCAAATAATACTTAGTTAAGTATATTCATTAATGATGTAAAGAATATGTATGGTTCAGATCAGTGATACATTTCATCAAAGAAATATGTGTTTTGAAGTGTGATGACAAGGTACCCGCAATCTTCTTTAAAGACAATATTGCACGCATAGCTCAATTAAAAGGGGGCTTTAAAAAGGCGATATAATGACACATTTAATTATGTGACCCATTTTGAACTTTCCATTATCATCAAGAACATCACCATTATCAAACCCACTTCCCATCCATTGACATTCTAGCAACAAAAAAGATGGTGATTTTTTTCTCAGGAGGAAAATTTTTCATGGACAATATATTTATACTATTCCCCGTAATATCTCTCAAATTCCATTGCTACACATCTTACTAATGTTGGGGGCTTTTGAAGGGATATACCAAAAGTAGTACGGGCATGCCAAAAATTTTCAACTTAATTTCTTTCTTTTCTTAAGATTGGTGAAAGTAGCAAATAAAATTAAAATATTAAAATTAATCTAAATGGAAAAAAGTTATGATCCAGCTCAATTTTTTATGCCCCGTTTTGAAGATACCCCAATATGTGGTAAATTCAAGAATGTGAAATTAGAGTGAACGTTTAAGAGAAGAGGTTGTGAAGTTGTTGTGTCACGACCCAAGGCTACCCCCTAGATGTGACATGGCATACAAGACTCTGAAAAGCCTCACACAAGCCTCATAGCATATCATACCATAAGAACATAGGGAAAATACAGAACTTTAAACATTTTCTTTACAATCGATGTCTTTAATAAAAACTAGAGGGGGTCTATAACACTGTGTCTCAAACCATCTATAACACTTGAATACAATATTAGGGACACGTCCCTTAAAAAAGTCTAAAACATAAAGAATGACTTAAAGGACATGATGGTCAAGCCCTCGAATACTATGAGGACTCACCAATCTTGTTTTTCTTGATCTGCTATAGTCCTAGACACGAGGGTAGAATCTGATATCTCCATACCCTACACTTCTAGAAAATGTATAAATATGGTTAGCACAAAAATGTACTAAGTATGGAAGTCATGCATTAAATCCTTAAATCATGCAAGAAGGAAAGTTTTATTTGAAACCATGCTATATGCCAATTTTCAATATCATCTTTGAAATAGCTGGAGAGTGTAGCTCATAACACAAATCATGTACAATTTATTATAGGGATATGCTCATAATCACAAGCATAGTCCCCAACATAAACATAATGCATACCGCAATCTTCACAAGACATAGTTCACACACAGTTAATTACCAAGATCATCTCATTATAATAGAATCATCACATAAGTAACCCTAGGTCATAGTTGTGCAATGCATAGATACGATACCATAATTCTATCTACATTAACTATCACTTTTAGGCCACCAAAATCATGCAAAACATACCTTGACCCTATCCATAGCCACCACACATAGACAAGGAGACATTCAAGTTCATAACTTGTAATAAGTAAAGTAACTTTTAGAAACGATCCATATCATGCACACATAAATTCACATATCGTCATAGCATAATGAAACCAAGCCATAACCCCTTTATAAGTCTACTTGTGCAATGTATAAGTGGAGTCCCATACCCCATCTCACACTAATTAAAGATCATCAAGAAGTCATAAGTATAGTTCATGTTCATGTTCATAATTCATATAAGCATTCGTTAACTAATAATCATCACGTCATAAGAAAACATACCATGCCAACTCTCATAGCCTACTTGTGCAATGCATGAGTGAAGTATGATACCCCATTCACACTAAGTAGTACCTCTTAAGGAACCATAGTACATAACTCATTTTTTTTTTCATATTTCATGTTTCTTGTTCATGTCATGGTTAATATTTTTGTTCTTCTCATGTAGGCAAATAGCCTTATCCGACACAGACCATGTGAGCTACATAGAATTCGATGTCATACCCCACACCGAAAAGAAGTGTAGATATTGATACTAGAAACCCAGACTGACTGATGTAAAAGGTTTTCTCTAATGATATAATTGTTTTGGGAACCGAGACTGACTGGAATAAAAGGAACCCATTCGGAATCCGGACTAACTAGTGTAGAAGCTTCCATCTCATTTTCATATCCACTCGGTGCTACGCAATTTCCTTTAAGTTTATCCTAAGTCTTTACTTAATTTCATGTTAAGTCTTTCCTTAAGTTCATGTTTATGAAAGGGTAACTTAACACTCAATCCAACACAACATCGTGATATAGCTCATAGATTCATTATGTGAGAACAGCCTTTCAACCTTGGAATCATTAATATGTGAGTAAACCTTTCACATTATGTTCATAGTGTTAATGAGAATGGCCTTTCAATCAATAAAACAACATTATCATAGTCCTAGACATTTCATGCATAGTCATGTGTAAGGGTATGGGGTGAATGATCTTTTAACAATACCACAATTACACAATAGTAATAGGATCTTCACTTTCTAGGTGAATTACAAACTCATACACATTTTTTATCAACATGTACAAACTCTCATAATTTGCCCTTCAAGGGCTCTAAATCAAACTCAACCTAAACATCTAGAATTACTACATTAGATAAGGGTAATAACATGATTCAATAACTCAATCAACACCTTAGTCACATCATAGTCATGTTCATAAATGCGATGTGAGTGATTATCCTTTCAATCACATAACAACAACATTATCATGATCGACACTGTACTATCAAAGTATTCATAAAACATGCACTTAATAGCATAATCATGCATACCCCTCAGATCTTGCATTCAAGGATCATAGATCATGTTAATTCAACACATACAACATTCACTACATTAGACATGGATAGAATTATGCCTCAAGTATGTCATTCATTATATGCATAAACTCATGTACTCATATTAAAGGTTATGTAGGTGAAGTCCTTTCACAATCACGACATAAACAACTCAACATACATAATAGCTTCTTTCTTAAACCCTTGACATCCTTAGCTTATTCACTTTAGATTTTACCCTTAAAGTCTTAAGAGTCAGCTTCATGTTACAAGTCTTACTCTAAAGCAATGTCTCACATGATCATCATGTACACCTAATCTATCCATATGCCTCATTCTTGATCAATTATAGTCATATAGTATTATATAAACTAAATTTCAAGACTACTAAACCATAATCCCTCATATAAGCCCTAATTTAATCAATTCATGTCCAGAAGCTTTACTTTTAAGCAATTCATATATAGGTCATCTAATCTAAGAAATTCCTAAATAATTTCATCAATCTTAGAAGGTCACCTTTAAGCCCTCAATTTGCCTATTTCATGACATAACACTAGACTATATCAATTTCACCATAGAATCTTAGGTTAATCAAGGATACATGTATGATCATACTAAAATCATGTAATTACACCATGAAAAACCATTATTCACTTAATTGGGACAATATACAACTATTCCCACATCATGAAGTCAGTTTGCTAAAGTGGGGGATTCATGGGTTGTGGTTGAAACCGTTTTGAAAGAGAACCCATGACTTAGATTGAAACCCTAGATTTTGATGGAAATTGGAAGTTTTTAAATCAATTTTTAAAGATACTCTATAGGTGAAAGATACCCACGGATTAAAATCCACCATGACATGTGCAGATTTACTCACGAAATTGAAGGGAAAGGGCTGCTACTTGAACCCTAATATTGACATTGTTTTTGTTCTTCCATGGAGTCTTAGAGAGAAAAATATTAGAGAGGGGAGTTGGGTTCTTTTGAGAATCTAAAAATAATGATTTGGAAACTACTTAATTAAGGTTTTATTAGCTATATATATAGGGGGCCTAAGAACTAATTAACCATCCCCAATTAACCCCTAAATAATTTGGAATTAACGCCCAAAGTCCAAACTTAAACATTTTTTTACCACAAGCAGCCCTTACCCACGAGACCACGACCCACGGACTGTGGGTGGGTCTATGGGGCGTACTGCACACTCGTTAATGATGGTCATCATCCCCTCATATCAGGCCTGACTTACAACCCCTTCCCACAGGGCGTGGGTCCACCTACGGTGCATGACTCCCAATCGTAGGTGGCCCTTTTTCAGCAGATTCGGGACTGTTTTGGGGTCCTCCTCAAGGACCCCTTTGGTGGTCCTTGCGGGGTTGTACCTTGACACCCTAACCCTAAAATCTTAATACTAAGTTTGGGAAGTCATTTCCAAAATAAAACCCTGCATCAAATTCAAACATTCTCACGTAAGGCTCCAGATTCACCTACTAGTTTTCCGAAATGTTACATATTGGAAACTAAAAAGCTTGTTTTTTGTTTGATATATGTTCCAGCAAAAAAATGATTTTTTTAATTTCTTACTTTATTACTTTGATTTTAGAGTTATAACTAACTTTATTTAAAGACTATTTAATTATGGGTAAGAGAGGGTCAATATGAATAATTCCCAAAGATGAAAAATAAAAATAAAAAAAAGCGTGAAAAAGTAGAAGAAGAAGAAGAAGAAGAAGAAGAATGAAAACAAGAAGATGAAGGAGGAGGAGGAGGAGGAGAAGGAAAGGAAGAGAAGGAAGAGAAAGAGGAGAGAGGAAGAGGGGGAGGAAGAAAAAAAAAGATGAGGAAGAAGTAGAAGAAGAAGAGGAGGAGGAGGCAGAAGAGGAAGAAGAAGAGGAGGAAGAGGAGGAAGAAGAAGAAGAAGAAGAAGAAGAAGAAGAAGAAGAAGAAGAAGAGGAGGAGGAGGAGGAAGAGGGAGAGGAAGAAGAAGAAGAATAAGAAGAAGAAGAATAGAAGGAAGAAAAGGAAGAGTACTAAGAGGAATAGAAGAAGAAAAAGAAGAGGAGGAAGAAGACGAAGAGGAAGAGGAGGTGGACTAGGAGGAAAAGGAAGAGGAAGAGGAAGAGGAAGAAGAAGAAGAGGACGAGGACAAAAAGGTTGGGAAAGAAGAAGAATATGAGGAGGATGAGGACAAGGATGAGGAGTAGGAGGGAAAAGGAAGAAGAAGAAAAGGAGGAAGAGGAAGAGGAGAATGAGGAGGAGGATAAGAAGAAGAGGACGAGGAGGATAAGAAGATAGACTGGATTTATGATTGTTATGCCTCATTGATTGAAGAACTTGAGTAGTCAAATTTCAATTCACTACCACAAAAATGATATTCAGCTACGAAATTCTTAACTACGCTACAAAATTCGTCACTATTTGTTCATTTTTTGTGACAGAAATGAGTTTTTGTCTCTAAATATATGAGACTAAACTATTAGTGACGAAAAACAAAAGTTCGTGGTAAAATTTTGTACTTTAAAGTTTCCCACCAAAAAATATTTTGGCGCCATTTAGTAAGTATTATTAACGACGAACTTTAAGTTATTAGTGACAAATTTTTTTGTCTTTAATAATTTTGCTAAGCTGTGACAAACTATATTTTGTCCTTAAATTAGTTCTGTTTTTGGAACGAAAAAGTATCGTCACAAATAAGATGTTGTTACATTTGTGACAAACTAATGTTTGTAGTCAAACAACTTATGTTTTAGCGGCAAAAAATATATTTACTTGTGACCTTAATTATTGTCGCTAATGTTATACATAATTAGTGACGTTTAATCTATCGTCTTTAATCAATTAACGATTTAGATAAAACAAATTCATCACAAAATAAGTTATGTGTTAATTTATTTTTTCTTAAATAACACAATCACATGATCGAGAAATGCAATAGAGGTTTGTACAGTGAAAGAATACTATTATACCAACACAATAGTTCTTGTTGATATACTTGTTAATTTGACATAGAGTTTCTCATGTCTTTTTTAAGCTTTGAGGATCTCTATTTATTATACTTAATTACTCATTTTGATTTGTGTAATCTATTTTGACTTGATACATAGTTTAAGAAAGTAAAATGGATATCTGAATCATTTGGTTAAATAATTTAAAAGAGGTATGACCAATACGGCTCCGATAACTAATATAAACTTAGATTGTAATAGCAATTGTATTTCGAAATTAAAATAAGACTACTACACTAGCAGTAGCAACATGAACAAAATGAAGTAGAAACCATGTCAGTAATGCACTAACGAATAACAATCATTGTTAATAATGCAAGAAAACAACAAAAGAGCTACAACTGCCAATCTCATAGAACACAACCACCACAAGCAACCATTTTGTATAGAATGCAACAACCAACATCCATGTTCAATCAGTAACCGTTGTCCAGAAAGAAACAAGCAGCTATAACTGCAATAACAACATCAACCATTGACAGGAGTGTAACAACCACGGGCAAGAATGCAAGGAAGAGCGATAGCTACTGCCAAAAAAAGAAGAATACGAAAAAATTGAGAAAATGCTAGATGATATAAATTGGTTTTCTAAACAAACATTCTGCCTAAATACATTAAAGGATATTGTTTTTCTAACATTCTCAGTCTTCTATTTAACAGTAGATGAAAATACTTTCTGTAGTGATTCTTTTCAAAACCATTCCCTGCTTGAGATGCCCCATTCTAGTGATCTAGAACACTTTTCATGTAAGAATCAGACGATGATGATCAAGAAGAAGAACAACGAGAAGGATAAAGAAGTTAAAAGGGAGAGAATACATACATGAGAAGAAATGGATATGCACTTTTCACAATCAATGGAAGGTTACATTATCAAATCATTGTCGTCGTCATCATAATCTGTCTCATTATCTTCATCTTTATTAATATCTTCATTTCTCTCATGATCACTAATGTAATCTACTATAGTGTCATCATCTTGATCTGAATCTTCTATATTGTAGTCAACTCCATGTCCTGTTTGAATCTCCATCTCGACTAAACAGAAATCTAAGATAGTCGAATCCTCATCACCTCTATGTAACTGGTTTGGGACATCCTCAATATCGTAGTCAATGACCCTACTTTCAACTGAAACATCTCGATACACATCATCATTAGTAAAAAAAAAATTCATCACTTTCTACATTAGAATTTTGAATCTCTGGGACATCATATATATGCCTATCTTGAAATTTTTGCACAATTAGCCAATTCCCTCATAACTTTGGATCATCTATATAAAAAACCTGCTTCACTTGTGTGGCTAGTACAAAAGAATCATGTTCATACCAAAATCTCTTTACATTGCACTGGTGAAATTGTTATCTTTCTGCATCCCTGTATTCTTGTGAAGATCAAACCACTTGCATTTAAATAAGACAACTCGATTGCCATCAACATACTGTAACTCAATGATGTCAACTATTATACCATAAAAATCAATCACCTCATTTTCATGATAGCCTTCAACTACTACACCACTATTTTGACATTTGCGTAATTTATCACGACTTTGAATATGATACCTAACACCATTAACAATACAACCAGGGCATTTCCTTCCACGCAAATCAGGTTTCATTGCCAAAGGATATAATTTCTTGATAGATATTGTTTTATCTTATAATACAATTGCATAATCTACAATGAAAAAGTATTGCATTAAATCAGTAATGAAAAAAATTTAAAACATAGACATAAACAAACTTATCATCTTAAACAATCATTTACTTTTCTTTTGAACCATTGAGGAAATTGTTCTCTATGTTTCTCTTTTATATTCTCAATACCTTGCTTTATCAACTTATTTTCATGTTCTCTGCATGTCAGAAGACAAACTATTCATACGTGACTAAAATAACAAAATATGAATGTAAATAAATAAATAAATAAACTTACTTTAGAAAAGGTTATACTTCTTCACAATTATTCAACACATACCATCGAGCCATATCAAAGTCTTTCTTTGGTAATGCATCGTAAACTCCTTTGAATGGTCTAACATTATCTGAAAATATGTCTAAAACATGTTCATCTGTCTTACTAGATCCATCATTGTTTCGATCTTCACGATTGAATCTGGACTCAATGTCACTAAGATAGATAGAGCAAAATGTCAAACATTCATCAATAATATAACCTTCTGCAATAGAACCTTCTGGTCGTGCCTTGTTTCGCACATAACGCTTGAGTTTGCATAAAAACCTCTCAATTTTATACATCCAACGATATTGTGCCGGTGCCCCATTCATAGCCTCTCGTTGTAAACCACAGCCAAATGTACCATGCCATCAAAAAAAAGAAGGTGGAAAGATCATCTCAAGCTTACATAATATAATCACTATATCCTTTTCAAGTTGTTCTAAGTCATCCATTTTCAAGGTCTTACAACATAATCTTTGGAAGAAATGACCCAACTCAATCAATGCTAAAGAAACATCTTTATTTCTATAACCACAAAAAAATATAGGCAACAATCGCTGCAACAAAACATGATAGTCATGACTTTTGAATTTAGTTATCTTACCAACATCCTCACTTACACAACTAGAGATATTTGAAGCATAACCATCAGGAAATTTAGCATATTTCAGAAAAGCCCAAAATAGTTTTTTTTCTTTTTTTGACATATTATAACAAGCAAATGGCATCGTATAACCAGAGTCATCATGTAACCATTGTTCTTTTCTTATGCCCATATCCTCAAGATCTTGTCTTGATTTATATGTGTCCTTAGATTTCCCATCAATATTCAATAATGTTCCTAAAACACTCTCACAAATGTTCTTTTCTATGTGCATGACATCCAGATTATTTGATAACTTTAAGTCTTTCCAGTATGGTAACTCAAAAAAAAATATTTTTCTTCACCCAATTCAACTCTGTAGGAAGACGTTTTCTTTTCTTATTATTTGAGTATTTTCCTGGCATATAAGTACTAAGCAAATCCAATTGTTGTAAAACATCATCTCCTGAGAGCACTTTTGGTTTTAATCTGTTTTATATCTTTCCATTAAACTTCTTGCTTCTTCTCCATTTGTGACTAGGTTCAAGATACCGACGGTGATTCCTGTAACAAATTTTACTTCTTATCTTTTTTGAAGGTGCATCTTTATTGCAAGTAGGACATGCCATGTATCCTTTAGTGCTCCATCCAGACAAATTACCTGATACAAAAAAGGATATTTGTAAAACAAAAAAAGAGCAATGTTCTAAATGAATTTTAAAAAACAGAAATATAAACAAAAATTGCAGAGCAATGTACGAAGCCACACTGTATGTATGGCATAATCTTAAAACAGAAAAAAATAGAGAAATTTGAAGAATGTTAAAAAAAATAACAACAAGAGGTTATTGTTCTAGACTAATGTTTACTGTGTATCAATAGTGAAAACACAAAAAGCAATGTTCTAACTGAGTTGAGGAATAATGACTCGAGTATGACTGGAGATGATTCAGACTTCAACAATAAGAAAATTAAACACTTACCATAAGCCGGAAAGTCATTTATGGTCCATAAAACAGCAGCATGCATTTGGAAGCACTTTCCTGTAGACGCATCAAATGTCTCTACTCCATCACTCCATAACTCTTTCAATTCATCAATCAAAGGCCTCAAGTAAACATCAATATCCTTTCCAGGTGCTTGAGGACCAGGGATAAGTAGTGACATCATCATAAACGGATCCTTAAAGCATTTCCAAGGAGGAAGATTATAAGGAAATAAAATTACAGGCCACATGCTATAAGTTGTGCTCATGTTACCAAATGGATTGAAACCATCAGTCCCGAGGCCAAGTCTTACGTTACGTGGTTCTTCTGCAAACCATGTATGAGTCTTATCAAACTCTTTCCAAGCTATAGAGTCAACTGGATGCCTTAACACATTGGTATCCTGCACATATTTTTCTTTATGCCACCTCATATCTGTGCTTGTTTTTGTAGACATAAATAATCTTTGAAGTCTCGGCTTTAATGGAAAATATCGCAGAACTTTATGAGGAATCTTTTTACCTTTTTCCTTATCAATTTTCCACCTGGAAGTACCACAATGAGGACAATTTTGTTTATCTTTAAATTCATTCCAATAAAGTACACAATCATACTTTCAAGCATGGATTGAAGTGTATCCTAATCCCAAACCTTGCAGCATACATTTTGCATCATAATGCGACTTTGGAAGAGTCTCACCATCAGGCAATGCATCTCGTAGCAACTCCAACAACATATTAAAGGACTTGTTACTCCATTGATTGTACACTTTCAAGTGTAGCAATTTCACAAGAAATGAAAGCTTGGAGAATTTTGTACATCCTGGATACAATTCACTTTCAGCTTCTTTTAACAAAACTTCAAAATTCTTTGCTTCACTCTTGCTCAAATTATCACATGATTTATCATCAATTGTATCCTCCACAAGATTGAATTTTTATCTTTCACTAATTTCTGCTAACATGACATGAATATCATTATTGCTGACATGTTCTTCATTTATCCTTTTCTCTTTTTCATCTTCATTGTAAAGTGTTGTATCATCATCTCTCATGTGAGTTTGTTTTACATGGTAGTTCCAGTGAATATAATCTTTCTTAAATCCTTTCAAACACAAGTGGTCGTACACTACATCTTGTGTTTGAAAATTTATATTCAAAATCATCACATGGACATCGAATTTTAGAGTTTTGATCAAAGAGAGACCGAACAAATTGCATAAAAGATTGGACTCCCTCAACATATCTTTTAGAGAACTTTGGAGAATTTATTCATCCTTTGTCCATTATAAACTGAAAATATGCATAATCACATAATAATTAAACGTTATAAGTGAAATTAGTCTTTTAAGTTCTTGAGGTTGTGTATGGATAATTACTAGTTCAAGTCAAAAGGGAACATGGATGGATAAAATACCAATTAACATTAAGAGGAAGGACAGATATTTACTTGAACACTAGTGAGGCTGAGGTAATTCCAAAAGCATCAGCTAAAATTTGTACAAAGGTGGGTTATTGGAAGGTGGACACCCAAGCTTCTTATCATGTGGTGTTTCTAATGAACGTTGGCAGGGAGTATATCCAGAAGTCAGGTATTTAATTTTATTAAATTATAATGGAAAATCTTATTAGGTATTTAATACTGACTCCTCCCCTTTAGTCGAGGTCCCTTCTCAATTTTTTTTATGTATAAATACGATATCTTATTTTCAACAAATCGACATTTTGGAAACAAGTTGGGGTACGCAAAGCGTACTTATAACTATATAGAGTGTTTCATACCACGTTTTTCTAAGCTCACTCCTCCCCTTTAGTCGAGCTACCTTCTCGATTTTTTATATATCAACACGATAAAAATTTTATATATAAATTATATGTCTCATGTTTAATTAAGAACACTTACACTCGTCATGTGCTATCTAAAACGTCTAACAATCTTATTTTCATCAAATCAAAATTTTGGAATCACGTTGGGGCAAGACGTACTTATAGCTATATAGATTGTTTCATCCCACGTTTCTCCAAATTCACTCATCCCCTTTAGTCGAGCTACCTTCTCAATTTTTTATATATCAAGACGATAGAATTTTTATATATAAATTATATGTCTCATGAATTAAGGAACACTACACTCGTCATGTGCTATCTAAAACGTCTAACAATCTTATTTTCATCAAATAGACATTTTGGAATGACGTTTGGGCAAGAGGTACTTATAGCTATATAGAGTGTTTCATCCCGCGTTTCTCCAAATTCACTCCTCCCCTTTAGTCGAGCTACCTTCTCGATTTTTTATATATAAACACGATACATTCTTATATAAAAATTATATGCCTCATGTTTAATTAAGGAAGACTTACACTCGTCATGTGCTATCTAAAACGTCTAACAATCTTATTTTCAACAAATCAACATTTTGGAACGACGTTGGAGCACGCAAAGCGTACTTATAGCTATATAGAGTGTTTCATACCACGTTTCTTTAAACTCAATCCTCCCCTTTAGTCAAGCTACCTTGTCGATTTTTTATATATAAACACGATACATTTTTTTATATATAAACTATTTGCCTAATGTTTAATTAAGGAAGACTTACACTCGTGATCATGTGCTATCTAAAACGTCTAACAATCTTATTTTCATCTAATCGACATTTTGGAATCACGTTGGGGCAAGACATACTTATAGCTATATAGAGTGTTTCATCCCACGTTTCTCCAAATTCACTCCTACTCTTTAGTCGAGCTACCTTCTCGATTTTTTATATATAAACACGATACATTCTTATATATAAATTATATTCCTTATGTTTAATTAAGGAAGACTTACACTCATCATTTTATCAAAAACGTCTAACAATCTTATTTTCAACAAATTGATATTTTGGAACAACGTTGGGGCACGCAAAGCGTACTTATAACTATATAGAGTGTTTCATACCACGTTTTTCTAAACTCACTCCTCCCCTTTAGTCGGCTACCTTCTCGTCTTTTTATATATCAACACGATACAATTTATATATATAAATTATATGTCTCATGTTTAATTAAGGAACACTTACACTCGTCATGTGCTATATAATCACGACACATTTTTTTAAATAAATCAGACGCCCCATTTTTTTAAATAAATCATACAGATAGTTAAATTTATTTTTGAAGTGTTACTTTTATTGCATAAATATATACATTAAATAGGGTGTGGGATTTTTTTCTATTTCTTTTGTTATTTAATTTTTACTTATTAATGTTTAAATACTCTATAAATTAAACCTACGTATTATAATTTGTTCCCAGAGAAATTACGCTACAACTTTAAAAAAAAGCTTCTCGTCTTCCTCTGTTTTGGGGGCTTTAAACAGATTGCAAATTCCCAACAAAAAAATGAATCAACATTGCGCTAAAAAAAATGAAGTTTTGGCGCTTATATTTTGGAAATATCGATCTATATAGATAGATAGATAGATGAAAAGACTGATCTCACAGTGAAGAAGGATTCAAGATCAGATTGAAGACACGAACTAGGTATGAAGGATTTCGTTTTTGTTCGCTTGAACGATGTTGAGTACACAAACCATCAAGAAACAAAAACTGATATACAAAGTTAGGTATTATGATTCATGTATGAACGATTTTGTTCGTACCGTTCTTTCTGAAGTTGTTAAATATTTTGATTTTCTTTCAATTTAAATTTTTTATGTATCGTCGATCTCGTTGTCTTTTACAAGTTGTATGGCTTTTGGACTAATTTCAGTTTGATTTTATATCCTGTGAGTTTCAACTATTGACTTGATATTTGTATAGTTGAAAAGACTTAAAAATATCAAAACTGTCGATAAATCTCACTCAAAAACAGGAGCAAGCCATGTCACCTGGAGGACGTATCTATAAGGAAAAAACAGTAACTGGGAAAACTGTTACAGCTACTAAACATGGTGAGGTATCAAATACATGTCATCCGACTAATAACACAGGTAATATAACTTCTTATACTAATCAATAGATATCTATATTATATAAACTCAGATGTCCATTCACGATTATAGAGACCTTGCACGCCTAGACTTATGTTAAAAAAATGTTCATTCAAGATTATAGAGACCTTGATTGCCTTGACAAATACAAATCTATATTATATACTCAGATGCATATACAACTATTTTAAACATATTTTTCCTACGCAGATGATACAACAAGAATTAAGAATGGTCGAGGAAAAACCAGGGGAAAGGTCTTGAAAAACTGAAGAGAACTTTGGGGAAAAAGATGGTGATAGAGATCCCACTTGGTAAGGGGAGGACAGTTTAGGCGGCCCAGTCATCAAAACTATCAAATGAGTTGGGAATAATTGCACGAAACTGTCTTGCGGTTCCAAAGAAGTGGAAGGAACTTACAACAGAGGAAAAAGATTCTGCTCTGTTTAGGTGTAACGTAAGATTTCTTTACTTTTTAATCTAGTATCGTCATAACATTTAGTGTTTGATTTTTATTTTTATGTTTGTCCCTTTGGAAATATACGTTTTCAGGAGAAGTTTGAAATTAATTTGGACAAACGTTACGTCAAAGATAGTTGTGAAGACATCCTCAAAAATAGGAGTCGACAATGGCGTTATAAATTAAAAAAGATGTTTGACAGTGCACGTTCTGAGGAAGATGCTTGTAAAATAGAAGTGGAAGAACTAACCTCTGAGAATTGGAATAGGCTTTGCGACATGTGGTGTGATCCAAAACATAAGGTGACTCATATTCAAATAAATACGCATTATAGTTATTTCCAGGAGGATTGAATTATAATTGTATATTCCTTTTAGAAACGATGTCAGGTAAACAAGGTCAATCGATCAAAGCTCAAATGTAATCATTTCATGGGATCAAAAGCATTTGTAGCTGCACGTGCTGAAATTGTAAGTTTTATATTTTTTTTCTTTTCTCGCTAGTGGTGATTTAGTGTTGAAACTATTCTGAATATCCTCTTTTATGAACATGTACCAAAAAAATTTTCATTTCTTACTTTGTGGAAGAGACTACTTCATTGTCCTCCTATGAGATCAATTTTTTATTTTATTTTATAGGGTGAACAACTTGAAGGGGTAGAACCCGATAGAATTGAGTTCTACAAAAACACCCACTACTCAGTTGTAAAGGGTTGGTCATCTCAACACGCTGAAACTAACTATGTAAGAAAATAAGTATTTTAATCACATATGTAAATATACTTTACTCTATGTTTATTATAACTTCAAACAAATATATTTTCTTCGAGAATAGCATGAATGATTTAAAAGCTATATATACTTCGGGATGAGAGTCTTCAATGACTATTGATGAAATTTTGGATGTTGTACTTGGTACAAAATTGGGATACATAAAAGGTCTTGGTTATGGTCCGAACCTGATACTACTCGAGCAACTCAAAGGAAAGCGGCAGAGTTAGAAGACTCACTTAAAAAGGTGAAGGAGGAAGCTGCTACTGTCCAACATGATTTACAGAAATGATTAAATGCAGCGGAAGTCGTGGTAGAAAACCAACAGTCTCAAATAACAACTCTAAACTCACAATTGGAAGTTGTATTGGCACGTCAAGATGATATTTTGAAACAAGTGCACCAGTTTATGAGCTCGTCACTATCAAGGTTAGACATAGTACACTTTAAACAATAATATTTTCATTACAACTTGTTTAACTAATATATAACTATCTTTTATTTTCTTGATACATCGATCAATGAACTTTCTCAAGTTATCACTTCAGGTACAATAATAACTATGTTTCTTCAAGGATAATTGTGTTTCAATTTTGTTCTGTTAGCTTTCCCCTACAAGAAAAAACATTATGTACACTCTTGAATCTAATTTGCTAGAAAAGTGATCTTATTCCCTCAATTACACTTTTAAAATGCAACACAGGTTGTATGAGTGATCTAATTGTAAATATTTTTTATGCTTAAATTACCTTATATGTGAAATAAATCTTAAATTTTTGTTTACACAGGTTGTGAAAGATGAAAACCAGGACGAGCTATTATAGAAGTGCTTTTGCAATGATAGTTTTGACAAGCAACCTCAATTTTATTACTTCGTTTCTTTTTTGCAAGTTTAGTATATCTAAGTTACATTTTTCTTTAAGGCGTATGTAATGAGATATCATCTCATGAATATTACTTTGGTTGTTCTTAGTTAATATATGATGCTGTTTTTTAAAGATTTTTTTGTTGTTATCTTACTTCTTTTAGTATATTATTAACTTTTAGCGATGATTTTCTTGTACATTTTAAGACGATCACATTTTATTCACAAAAAGTATGACATTTGGTAACAAAGAATAATATTTGTCCCAAACTATCCTACTTATTACCTACAAATTAACTTTGTATTTTATGACGATTGCAATCGTCGCTAACTATGACAATTTCTAGTGACAAATTTATTTCGTTGGTAAAAGTACTTTCTTAGTGACGATGTGATATTTTTTAGCTACAAAATGGCAAGAAAGTAGCGTTGTCACTAATTATAATTAGTGACAAAATGATAATGCGTATGTAGTTACAAATTTATTTCGTTGGTAAAAGTAGTTTCTTAGTGACGATGTGATATTATTTAGCTACAAAATGGCAAGAAAGTAGCGTTGTCACTAATTATTATAATTAGTGAAAAAACGATAATGCGTATGTAAAAGGTAGTATTTAGTGACAAAATAATATTTATTCAATGAAGATATAAATATATGATTGGATACAAAATAAATCATCACTAATTCAAATAAATAACTAGTGACTCAATCATTGACGTCACCATTATAACTTCTTTAGTGATGAAATAATGTTATTACCTACAAAAAAAATTAATTCTATGACAATCACGTCTGTCATGAATCGAATGCATTTAGGGGCGAAAAATCATTTTGTAGACAATTTAGGTCTAATTTGTGACAAAACACTAATTCGTCTCAATATACATTTAGTTACCCATGCTTTAGGGACGAAAGCTTGACGAATATTTTCTTGTCACAAAAATCTTTTTGTGACAAGATATGAATTTAAAGTGACAAAATATTTCGACTCAAATAATCAAATTTGTTGTAGTGATTTCCTTATGATTCAGTTTTAGAGTTGAGGAGTAATTCAGCAGTCCCGACAAGTCGTTTGATCTCATACCTTAAGCCCAAAATCTTAGTCTCTAACGTGTGCATCTACTACTTAGTCTGAGTTACTTATTGTAGTGTTGAGACACCACCTCTTTAGTCAGCCCCATTTGTGAGTGACTTCCTAGAGGACTTTCCAGATGATCTTCTCGGAGTCCCTCCTGGAAAAAAAATAGACTTCAAAATAAATATCCTTCCAAATACGCATACAACTCTATTCCTCCATATAGAATGACTCCAGCTGAGTTAAAAGATTAATTGAGAGATCTTCTTAATAAGGTTTTTATCCGACCAAGTGTCCCAGCTTGGGGCCCTTCAGTGTTATTCATGAAAAATAAAGGTGGTTCCTTATGATGTGTATTAATTACCATCATTTGAAACAGGTCATCATAAAGAATAAGTAACCCTTCCAAGAATTGTTGGCCTTTTCGACCAACTACAAGGTGCCACTTGCTTCTCTAGTATAGACCTCAGCTCTGGCTATCATCAGTGGAAAGTGAGAGAAAGATATATCCCGAAGACAACATGCATGACCTGTTATGGTCATTATGAGCTCCTTGTTATGTACTTTGGTTTGATTAGCGCTCCTGGAGCATTCATGGATCTCATAAATAGAGTATTTAAGGATTTTCTAGATATGTTTGTTATCGTATTCATCGACGACATCCTGATTTACTCAAGGAATGAGGAGGATTATACGGTTATATTAGAATTGTCCTCCAAACTCTCAAAGATCGAGAGTTATATGCCAACTTTTCTAAGTGTGAGTTGTGCCTTGAATCTGTGGTGTTATTAAGACATACATGTCTGGGAAAGGAATTCGAGTTGACACTTAGAAGATTGAGGCAGTGCGGAATTGGTCCATACCCACCATCCCCAACTGATATATATAGTTTATTGGGGTTGACAGGTTACTCCAAAAGGTTCATCGAGAGGTTCTCATCTATTTCATCCCTATTGACTAAGTTGACTCAAAAGACAATAACTAAGTTTAAATTGTCTAAAGCTTGTGAGAAAATCTTTCAAAATTTGAAAACTCGGTTAACTACTACAGTGTTGACCCTACCAAAGGGTACAAAGGGTTTTGTCGTCTATTGTGATGCATTCAGAGTAGGGCTTGGTTGTATGTTGCTGCATAATGGTAAGGTTATAGCCTATGTCTCTATGAGCATTGAGTCATATATTTTGGGAGTAGTATTGAGAACTGATATGGGGAAGAGGTTCGTTAACTCACATTCTCCATAAATCACGTAGCCAGTGTGGGTTAGGATCACACCGACTTTCGAAAGACTCCTCGCTGCCTTTTAGTAGACCTTTATAGTGGATCCATGAGTTAAGTTTGTTCTATACCCCGAAAAGGTATATGATAGTTCTGGTAGTGTGGCGAGACGTTGTATCCTCACGAGGCTCATAGTGATGGTTGTCGTATGGAGACCCCCCCCCAGTTAAAGTAAAGAGTAATTTTATTTTGTTTCTATTATACTTTTACGTACAGTTCAACTAGTTATCAAATCTTTACTTGTGAAGTTTTGAATGATCTTATCTATGTTTATGCTTTGCATTCAGCAGAGTATTATTTTGGTCTATTCAGTTCAATTATTTTGCTTCAGCTAAATTACATACTAGTATATTCAATGTAGTGATGTCATTTTACTTGCATCTTCTAATGATGCAGATATAGGTGTTCAGGATCATCAACAAGCGTTACATTGAGATCGCTTGAACTCTTTGCAGCTTTTGGTGAGCCCTCCTTGCATTCTGGGTCTCCATTTTGTCTTTCCTTTTAGTAGTTTTGAGGAGCCATGAGTCTTGTCACGACATCCATATTGAACTATAGAGGCGTCATAGATAGACAGTGTAGGGGATTCTTTCAGTATTTTCTTTCCGAACCATTCTGGCAAACTATTGTTGTTTTAAGATTATTTGAGATAGTTTCAGTTGAGAAGTTTTGATACTATTAATTTAAGGGGAAAAGAGTAATACACCTGAGCTATCGTAAATGGTGTGCAGACACTCCCCGTCATACTTTAGGGACAGTGGTGCCTCTGCCATATAAAAACTAGACTGTATATATTTGTTATACTAACGGGCATACACATGTTATAATCTTATCCACAGATCTGACATTTATTAAATATCGGATTGAAGGTTAAGATTGTTCTACGTGTCCCTATTTGGTCTTCCATTAGAGTGAAGGGCATATATGCTCTAGTTTTTGGACGGCGGGGGCACCAATGTCCCAAAAGTATGACGAGTATCTGCATATCATTTACGATAGTTTGAGGGTATATTTGTCCATTTTTTCCCTATATTTAAATTATGTTTTAAAGCTTATATTTGCTTGAGTCAGCCAAGTCAAGGGTTCACTTGGGAACCAATAATGGTTATCGAGTATCGATGCGTCTAGGATGTAGTCTCAGAGCATGACACATTATATATTGGTAGGGATCATACCCAATGTAGTCTCACATAGTGGGATCTGTTAGTATGGGGAGAGTAGTGTGTACGCAGACTTTACCTCTACCTTAGTGGTGATGTAAAGAGATTCTATCCAATAGATCCCCCGTTCAAGACAGAGATAAACTAGGAAAAGACATAATGGAAGTATAATGCACAACCTATAGTAAGAAAACAACATAAAGTAACATAACAATACAATAATGAAATAATACTACAAATAAACTACATGAAATAATAGATAGTCACATAAAACGAAATAATAGATAGTTACTGGGCCTAAAGAATATGTACTCAATTTATTACGAGGATACAGAGAGAATGAAATACTTTTGAGAAATCTTCACTGTTATTATTGTCTTACAATAGGTTTAGACTAAATATAATAAATATTTTAGTAACATCACGGCTTCAACAGACGATGTATCTGTTTGATTATACATTACTTGACTTTCCTTTATTAACTTACCAAACTAATAGATCCCTAACAAGTAAATCGATAACGATAAACAATAATGCAAATTGATTTTAGTTCAAAGAGAGCTTATAGCAACATTGTGTTATAAATCAATAGAGATATACTCTTTCTGTTTCAATTTATGTGACACTTTTTGTTTTTTGAGAGTAAAATTAATTAAGTTTGACTGAAAATTTGAGCATGAAATCTTTAATTTTTAAAATGAAATTTATAGATTTGTAAATTACTTAAAAAGTATTATAAATCACAATAATTGAAAATTCAAGATATATAAAAGATATATGAAAATTTACATTGAAAGTTAAACTTGTTTGAACCTCGATATCTAAAATTTGTCATATAAATTTTGACGGAGAGAGTACAATAATGCAAAATAATAAGGTGTGTTACCATTTCATCATATTTTTTTTAGTGAGCATTGAGATTAGGTAAACATATCTTATAGTTACATTAGGTCACCTAGATGCTACGCGCGATCATAAAATGTTACATCAGTAACACCTCAGATTTCGAAAAGGAACTCAATAGAGGTTCTTAAGGTCACCCACCAGATTTTAGTTTTAGATCAACTTCAAAAGACTATATCTTGTAGCACATAAAAATTTAAGTGGCACATCACCTATCAAATTGAAGTTTTTTGAGTCATCTTTCCAAGTCAACCAAGTATGCATAATTTCGAGCTCGACTAAAAAGTTATGCTTATTTGAGTGAAGCCTCTCTCATTAAGGCATTTCATTTGCTTTTAGAAAGGTATTTTGTGTTTTTACTTTTCCTACTAGGCTTAGCATGTTTTTCCTCACCTAACCAAGGGTCTAATTGCTAAACAACTTTTCACGTACCTAAACACTTAGAGATTTAGAGCAATATTTCAAGAAGAGAAACAAAGCTAAGTTTTAAGCGTTCTTCAAGATTTGTGGTTTATCCAAGAACATTGTTCTTTGTAGGTATGTAAGGATTTGTAATGACCCATAAGATCATTTTGAGTGCTATAACGTTTTGAACCCTCCCCGTAAATTTTTAATGAGAATTTTGGACCATTAATCAATTATTATTATATTATTAATGTGATAATTTTAATAATTATTTTAATTGGTCATTATTTGGCCAAGATCATAATTTATTTAATATGTTATATTACTTGACCTATATAAAAAAAATTAATTAAACCTATCTGATTTTAGAATACTGGAAAATTTGTGCGGCTCAAAATCAAACACTGTAGGAAGGAGAGGAAGAGGTGTGAGCAGTGAGTGCTCTTCGGTAAGAATTTTTATGCTAATTTTATTATTGAACCATATGTGTCTAACCTAATATTTTTATAATATGTTTGTCAAATCAGAAATTAGAATTAATCGTTTTGGTTGGAAGATTTTGGTGGGGAGGGGGAGGTAGATCTAAAGAAATTGAAATTGGTAAATGGTCTTATGGTGTAGATGTTAATAATTAACATGGTTGTCGACATTTAGTCATAACTAACTGGTTTTCATTTTCTTAGTTAATATTATTTTATTATTATATTATAGAGTACGTTGATATATTGAGATAGATAATTAAATATTAGTATTTGTCGACATTGGGTCGTAACCAGCTGGCTTCCAGAGATTTTAATTTATTAATTGAACTAATTGTTAGGATCTGTATACATATTTTGTGTGGTTTATAACTTTATTATAATTACACATGCTTAAAGGGCATGATATTTTGGATTTTCCCCAACTTTTCTCAAGTTAAGATTAGAGATTCAATTTCGAATCCACTGACGATATTGAATGTTGAATGAATGATGTAAGAATTCTTGCCTATTCAATAAAAAATACTTATTTTGATTAAAAAAACTAGATTAAGTATTTCACCAACCTCATCAATTAGGCTAACGTCATTTTCCTAATAGTATTAGATGTGTGATCAACCTCGTCTGTCTGCCCCAATATATATCTGGTTAAGACATTATAATGCAGATGGTCTGTGAGGTACGATAGCCTTTATCCATTCTAGTTAATACTCTCCTAAATGAGGTTAAAACACACCATGTTAACACAAATAATATGTAGATATTAAATTTTTATATATAATGCTCCTTCTTATTTTTTATCACTTCCCTAAATAATGTAAAAACACACAATGTGGAGACATATAAAATGTAGATGTTAAATTTACAAATAAAATGCTCCTTTTTCTTTTTTACCACTCTCCTTAGTGAGGTTAAAACACATCATGTGCATGTAAATAATATGTAGTTGTTAAATTTTTACGTATAATGCTCTTTATTCATTTTTATCACTCCCCTAAATAAGGTAAAACACATCAAGTGAACACAAATAAAATGTAGATGTTAAATTTTTACATATAATGCTCCTTCTTCTTTTTGACCACTCTCATAAATGAGGTTTAAACACACCATGTGAACATAAATAATATGTAGATGTTAAATTTTTTAGATATAATGCTCCTTCTACTTTATCACACTCCTAAATCAGGTTGAAGAACACCATGTGAACACACATAATATGTAGATGTTAATTTTTTTACATAAGATGCACTTTCTTCTATTTTATCACTCCCCTAAATGAGGTAAAACCACACCATGTAAATAATATGTAGAGGTTACTTTTTTTTTAAAACATATAATGCACCTTCTTCTTTTTATTGATGTACATAAATATGTCAATGTCTCGTGTAAAAATATCTTAATGTTCAGAGCCATCAACAAAAATATTATGTTATATGTAAGTACAAATGTACAATCTCGAGAAAAGTCTAGAATAACGTTTAACGACACCACATTTTTTTAAATAAACATTGGGGGTTCAATATTTATTCATATATATAATTTTAAGTGATGTAAATTAATTAATTTTTATTTAAAATAAGTAATATATTTGTGTGATTGTCTTATTATTTTTGTTCTGAAACCTGTTGTGAAGGGTCCCATTGAGATGTCGAATCCACTAAATTGAGTGTTTTCTTCTTTGAATGTATACAAAAATAGTTACAAAATCTATAAAAATACCAATAAAATATTAAGTAATAAAGTTGTATTGCGTGTTTGATATGAAGAAAAACATTTTTTGGAAATATATTTTTCAATTTTCTCATGTTTGGTTGACTTAAATTCTAGTTCGGATGTCAGGGTTGGGTCCTAAATCGATTATCGGGGTTGATTTTCAGGTAAGAAATCATTTTCCTAAAAAGTATTTCTACACTCTTCCCAAAAATAAAAGATATTTTCTGAAAAACATTTTTCACTCACCAGCCAAAGTCCAAACGCTAAAAAAAATTCAACTACGTATTCACTTACCAAACATGAGAAAATAAGCTAGAACTTGAGTTTCTTTTAAGGAAAACCTATTTTTCTCAAATTTAAGGAAAATGATTTCCCTTCAAAAATTGAGGAAAATATTTTCCAAAACTCTACTCCAACCTTAAATTACAAATTTTTTCTTACCTACCTCGTACTCCAACCCTCCCCATCCATTAAGAAATAAGCAAATTAATTTTATTTTATTTTAAAATATTTTCTACCCCCCCCCCTCCTATCCCATAACAAATAAAAAAATTAATGTTTTTATTTGAAAATGTTTTTACCCCTCCCCCCTCCCACACCTCCGAACAGCCCCCTCTTCTCTCCCAAACAAAAAAGAAATAAAATAAAAATCAAATTTGAAGATTTATTTTAACCCCACAAAACCCCTTACCGCCCTTACCACTCCCCCCCCCCCCTTCCACAAAAAAATATAATTAATAATTTGTTTTTGAAATATATTTTAAATTTTAATTTCATTTTTCCCCAACCCCCTCACAACTTTTTGTTTTTATTTTAAAGTTTGTTTTTGAAAAATATTTTGAATTTTAACAAATTTCATTTTTTAGATCACCCCTAGCCTGACCCCTCACCAATGGTGTGGCCACATCCACCCCGGGGTGTCCAATTTTATAAAAGTGTATTATTTCCTTTTTCCCCTTTAATATTGTGCCACTAAGGATATAGTGAAAAATAATTTTTAATTTGTACAGTAAGAATTCTGGATAAGACAGAGGAGCATAATTTTTGTAATATAAAATTTGTGATCCCTAAAACCACAAATAGAGAATTCAGTCATGTTTCTCCTTGCCTATGAATACCTTTGGCTTTACGACTTGTTTCCCATAACATTTTGTGACTACATTCAAAATGAAGCTTTCTACATTTACAACTCTTTCCTTAGTAATTTCTATCCTTTTGCTGATGAGTGTCTTGGGTATAGCGAAGCAATGTGGCATGCAAGAGTGATATATGTGTTGTCCCTCTAGCCTCTGCTGCAGCAACAAAGACTGGTGTGGCAACACACAAAAATATTTTGGTTCTAATGAATGATCGAGTCAGTATCCTGATGACATCGACATCATCATCTCAAATCCCACGTTCGATCTACTGCTTAATAATTGCAATGATGATGCTTGTGGAGGAACTATGATTTTTATAATTATGATGCGTTTGTAGATGCTGCTTTGTCTTTTCCTGACTTCGGCACCACGGGCGATGTCACATCCTGTAAAAGGGAAATTGTTGCTCTTTTTGCCCAAACCTTCCATGAAACTACTGGTACCGCGATTTAAAATTTCTAAATTATACATTTAGCTCAAACAATTATAATTTCAGAGCGAGTAACAATAATTTATCTATAGCAGAATAGCCTATAGCACCAGATGAAGCATAAGAATGGGGTTATTGTTTTCTTAGAGAAGAAGGTATGCCTGGCCACTACTGTACACCAAGTGATCAATGGCCTTGTGCTCCTGGCGAGAAATATTTCGGACGAGGCCCCATCCAAATTACATAGTATGCACCCTGTATATAATTGTATATATGTGTGTTTGTATGTATATTCTCAATGATAAATCTATTTGTAGTGTCAAATCGCGAATATTTTGACATTAATAAACGCAACAACTACAACTATGGACCATGTGGCAAAGGCATTGGAAATTACCTTTTAGATGATCCTGACTTGGTGGCCAATCAGTCATCTCATTCAAGTGAGAAATCTGGTTTTGGATGACCCCTCAACCACCAAAGCCTTCTTGTCATAAATTATCACTGGAATATGAAAACCTTTCGCCGATCACTGAGCAACCAATTGCCTTCCTAGATACGGTGTCATCACAAACATCATCAGTGGTGATCTACAATGTGGACATTGTATTGACAACGGGGTACAAGATAGAATCAGATATTATAGGAGATATTGTGAAATTCTTGGAGTTAATCCTGGTGAGAATTTTTACTGCGGCAAACCGAGGCCTTTTGGCAGTTGATGTTAAAGATGTACAACATCAACCCTATTTCCTAGTCTAGTGGGAATATGATTCCAGAATATGTAAGCCTACTTAAGGCTACAAAGCGTATTGACTAAAACATTTAGCCACTTCTAAGCAAGCAAACACATTTCTCTTATGTTCTCTATTTATGTTCCATTTCAACTATTGGCTTCTCTATTCAGTTGAGTTCATTATTTGGTGTCAGAACAAGGTTGTTAGGTGGAAAATCATTTACCACATTTTTTTGAGATTTCTAATGTCGACACAATGACAGACCTACAAGCTTTCTCTGGGATTAAAAATCTCAACAACAGAAACTACAGTACATGGTCAACAGAAAGAGTTGTTGCAGCAATAAATAATACATCTATGCAATTCTTTATTTTTAATAGTTAGTTTCTTGGCGTAATTTTAATGCTAATTATATAACTTGTCACACAACTAGTCTTACCTTAACTACAAAATTCAATAGTATGTACACTCCCCTTACTTTTTTAATAAAAATATAAAATTACTTTGAAAAAAAAGAAGATAAAAACAAAAAGTAAAACTCCCCTTACTCTTTTTAATACAAGGGTATAATTGAAAATAATTATTTGTCTTAAATATCTAAGCAACAATAATATTGGAATAACATTTTTTCATCTAAACAACACTTATTTTGAAATGAAAAAAAGTAGTTCGCTTCTTCCCATAAGATTATGGTAATTGTATTACTCCATTGCGCTCTCTATGCATAGGAGGGGTAAACACCTTTGATCCAATGGAGAGGAGAGGCACAAGTATCAACTTCAGTCATGATTTTAGGATAATTTTTAGAAAATTTGGTTGTTCACATCTACTATGAGCTAGCTACTAAGATATATAGAGTAGAGTGACAACTGTGTGTTCCATAGAAAATGACCAGTACATTATTAATTAAATCCCCACAGAAAGATTTTTGCTTAATATATGTTATTTAATTTAACTTTAGCTGATATTTGTGTCTTCTAATTTTTTATGTGCATAATCGATAAAAGTTGTAGAAAATTTAATAAATAGAAATATTCATCCAACGTGACATCTTATATGAAAATTTTGAATCATACATGACGTCCTACGTGTATTATGTCACGTAGGATGTGTGTATTTAATTATTCAGTTTTATATAAATTTAAGTGTCTACCTCTGCACATTTAGAGTTGGAAGGTATAGAAACCCACTACAATCAAATAAAAAAGAAATATTTATACATTATATCAAAATTCACTTTTAGATATTGTCACTCACAACAAAAAAACACAAATTTACAAGTCAAATCATATTGAATTCTGAAAACTATTTATGTCTTCAAAATTATGAAATATTTTGACTGGCCTTTGCTAATTAAGGACTATCCTATATTACTTGATTTTAATTTCATTTATAGATAACAAAGAAAGGATAATATATATTTGGTGCCACTCCTACATGTATCGCACACCACATATCATAATTCACATAGACAACTTCAAAATCTTTAGTTAACCAATTCTCTCTCCAGATCAAAATATAATATATTTTTTTGAATGATTTTATCCACATTTATATGTTAATATAATTTTATATTAATATTATTTATATCAAATCAATAGTTACTTCGTTGAAAGGATTATTATTTTCAATCCATTGAGTCAAACTATATATAACTTGATGTTTGTTCTAAAGTATATGTAAGAAATTCAATACCAAAGCTCAACGGTATTCCAATTTCTCCAATTTTGTTCCAAAACATCCCAATCTCTCAATTATATGACACCAGAGAAATTTTGGAAATTTTAAGTCCTATGTAAATCAAGCGTATCAGCTTAAGTCCTAGGCATAACTCATACATCAATACAATAAAACCACATATAGGCTATACAATATTTAGCACTCAAATAAAAAGGAAAGAACTAGAAGTCTTATAACTAGAACAACATCAATAGCTTGATAGTGACATTGTCCTCAGAAAGTGAGGACCTAGCCAACTTGGTGAGTGAGAATTCCAAGTCTTCCTTCAAAGTCATCTCAAAAGCCCTTCAACAACCGGAACCTAAAATGTTGGGGGAAAAGCGAAAAAATGAGGTTAGCACATCACATGTACTAAGTTTTAGACAATATGGACACACATCATAGAAATAATACTAAAAAGGCAAAATTCATTAAAGCATGCTATTTTACTTTGAAAAGCCTTATGCACATTCAAGGACTAACAACCTTAAGTCTAATCAAGCCACACATGCACACCACCATACTTGAGCACATAATCAAGAAAACTCTATTACCAAGTTATAACATCAACAAGCATGTATTGGAGTTCATAACAACATCACCAAAGCAAGTTGATTACTCATGAACCCTCATTAACTCCACTAGTGCAATGACTAAGCAAAGCCCCATAACCTTACTCAATCAAGTAAACCCAACAAGAACCATAAAAACTGTCCCACTTCACATACTATATCATTAAGAGTACATAACATCATACCTTAGCAATAGATACCAAACACATGTTCATAAGAGTAACCAACATCACTTAGTGTCATTAACAAGTAAGATCATCATATACATATCATTTTCATTTATAAGCATATACATATATAAGAACATCCTCCTAAGACTCCCCTCAAGGCTAAGTAGTGCAATGTATAATTAGAGTCCCATAGCCCTACCTAGACTAAGCTAAACCCCTTAGGTTATCCTAGTTAGAGTTCATTCCATTACTTCATTTTATTTTAGGGAATACTTGCGTTAAATGACATAGACCACAAGAGCTAAGTGTGAATTGGGTGTTGTAAAACCTTACACCGATGGAAGGTGGTCTACTGGCCAAAGTAGAACCAAACATAAACGTAGCTTTCTAGGTGGATTCACTAGCTAGTCTTCCTATGGGGGCAACATAGTTAAGGAACTAAGAAATATGCATGAACTCTCTTCATGTCATTTAGCATTGGAGCCTCATCTCATGAGAATCCATTGGTAAGTATTCCCCATAAGGGAGTCAGCACCTCATGTGGAACTATAGGGTGAATCTTCCTCTATGGAAAGTCAACACCTCCCATTGTCAAGTTTTCTCAGTGAGAAGCTAAAGTTCCTTTTTGAAATATCTTTAAGTCCTCCGTTATTATCAAAACTTAGTTTAGGTCATAGGGTCTATCCCCTATATAATCATAATCATCATAGCTCAATAAGAATTGCATGAGTATTTTCCTTTCATTACATTTCATACATGTGAGATTAGCACATTTACATATCACATCATGATAAGGCACATTGGTAAGTTATCACCATCCTTATAACATTTACATCTTAGCTAAAATCTCACAACCCATAGTCAAGACATTGCAATTCAACATCATACAAACCCTATCAATCTTAATATAAGGTATACTTCAATACAACATCATCACTTAAACACATGTAATCATAATCGAAGTAAAGATTTGAGATCACAAGACTTACCCAAATCTCCTTCATAAGCCATCATCCATGGTTTTACCATCAACCAATCAATTCCACTCAATAATAGGTGTAACAACATTATATAATAGTAATCTATACAATACTAAACCAATTGTATCATCACCATCCCAATCAACCTCAATTCATAACCTAGGGGTTTAAGGGAAAAGGATTCATCATGAATTCTTCAAGAATTAGGTTTAATCCCAAGAATACATGTCCCTAGGCAGTCCCTAGATTGAATAGGAGAGTTAAAACAATGAACACATTCATAATTCCCCTTCAATTCACAATAAGTACCAAGATTTGGGGAAATTGGGGAAAGGATATGATTTATAAAAACAAAATTCCACAATTAACATCAATTACACAATAATATACACTATACTAGTCAAAGACAATCATAACTCAAAGTAATCAATCATCAATTTCGACTTTAGAAGAAAGCCCATTTATACAGAAAAGCCCTATGAATTTGGCCAATTGAAATTCAACTTTGAGAGGACCTCTTGGGGAATGGAATCTCAAGAGTGAAGAACCCATACCTTAATGAAGCTATATTCCCAAAAATGAGTGAAAATCTTGGAGACTTTGTCATATTCCTCAACCTTCTTGTTCTTCAATGGAGGATGAATGAAGAGAGACAAAGTAGAGAGAAGTGAGAGCAATTTGGGTTTCAATTTGGGTTTGTGATTTTGGAGTGGGAAATGAATGGAAATTGTCCTAAAGTCAATATATAGTACACCCCCGAAATACCTAAACGACCCCTCATTAATTTGGACTTCCAAAAGTGAAGTCCAACGTGACTTCACTGTGAGGGTCCCCCGTCCATCACCACGCCCCACTTCACGGTCCGTGAAGTGCTCAATGGACCATGGTGGTGGTCGTGGATTAGTGAGGAAGTAGATCCCCCCAAGGATCCCCCCTCAATTTCTCCCACCAAGGCAGGACCACGGAGGACTTTCTCCATTCCGTGAAGATGCACGACAGCCCGTCAAGTGGCTTGTGGTGTTCTTAGGCAGTAGCTCATTATCGCCCACCAACTCACCTCCTTTTTGGCTAAGGCCTTTTCACAGAAGCCCCTTAACCTCCGTCAAGTTCAGCATTAGTCGTGGAGTGGTTTGTGGTGTCTTGGACAGTAGCTAGGCTACCTTGACATCTTCCCCCATGACTAAGTCCCCTTCACGAGCTCTCCACCTTGGCCGTGGTCATGCTCGTGAAGAGTGAGGCAGTAGCCTCCCTTCTTGGCAGCCTTGGCCTCTTGGCTTTGGCTTGCCCTTGAAGGTTGGCACTCCTCACTTTGACTAGCATCCTTAAGCCTTTCTTTGGAAGTTATATCTACCCTAGTCATCTCACTAAGATAAAAAACAGTAGACATTTTCTTCAACCCATTAAGACACCCTACTAGCCCAAGTAGTAAGTTCACCGAACGTCGTGGACGTTCCATGACGTTTTAACTCCAAAGTTTCCTAAATGTTTAATATTCATCATTTTAGGCCTTAGGACAGTGACACAACCTTTACACACTCATGTTAGGTTCTAGAACACGTCTTATACTTTCGGAGAGTTATAGGGAGGGGTTGCAGCTGGGGTTGGGCAGCGATGGGGAGAAGATTATGGCAGCGACAACGAATGGTGATGGCGGCAACAATGGGTGGTCCTACAACTAGGCAAGAAGGGAGAGAAAGTTACTAGGAAATTTTGGAGAAAACCTGTCATTGCTGTAACATAATTAAATAAAAAGCGACGGACAATGTCTCTTTGTCCGTCGCTTCTTAAAAAATATTTGACCTACATTTTAACCAAAAGCGACGGACTAAATGACAGTGTCCATTTCTTATTTAATGTGTTGACCATATATTTTTGACCAAGAAGCGACGGACTTAAAGATGTCGTCCGTTGTTATGATAAGAAAATAATTAATAAAATAAAATATATTTAAAAAGACGGATAGTATGGTTAAATTTTTAATTAATATATAATTATTTTTAATAAAAGCAATGGACGACGTCCCTATATATATATTAAATAAATGATTATTAATTAAAATATTTGGCACAAAATTTCACGAAAAAAAGGACAGACTAAGAGATGTCGTCCGTTACTTTTGTAAAATAATTTTATAAATAATTTTTTAGTAAAAAGTGGCTGACAGCGTGAGAATGACGTCATTTTTTGGAGCGACGCCGTCTGACCTTTTTCTGTCTGTCATTTTTTTCGCTGTTTTTTTTAGTAGTGTGAGTTGGCTTAATATATTATCGACGATCATAGACACTTGAATTGGATATAGTGTCATTGGTCACGATAAGCATCAAAATGGCACCACTGTCAGGGAGTGGTGTCACGTGAAAATATAGATAATTAGAGTTCTTGTTATTCTTAGTTTTAATTTTACTAATCTTAGTTGTAGTTTTGTTTTGCTTGTCTAAAGACCAACGCAGGGAGACAATAATGGATGATCACTACGGGTATCACATAGATCATCCTCTCCTGAAACTATTTAACCTGAGTGATAATCTACTGATATTCAGATAAGATGGGGAGGAGACAATACCAGAATTGTGGCTGAAGGTCGAAGCAATATTGCAACCATGCCCATCTCATGGGACGTCGGATAAGGCGCTACTGGATTACTTCTATAGGAGTCTAGGAACCAAGAATATAAGCATAGCTAAGCACCTTTTTAAGGGCGGTATGCTCAATTAACCCTATGAAGTTGTTGTAACACTACTTGACAACTTGGTTGAAACCAACAAGGAAGCCCAAAAGAAATATGAATGGAACAAATTGGTTGCTCAAGTAGATGTTCTGTCCAAACGAGTGATGGGATTGGAAGAACAAGCCATGGAAAGGGAAAATAACTTCTCCCTTCGAGAATGCAAACATCGGAAGCGACATGAGGGTGTGCAAAATAGCAACGCCCTTTAACCCATCCAATAAAATCTCGGAGGGCACGATAAGAAATTTAATGACATGAAGGACAACATTGAAATGCTAAATGAAGTAACTACTTCAAACTCTATGACCATTCATTTACAGGTTGCTTTGATCACCCATTTGATGATAGAGGACTATCATCCGTTCGCCGAAGACTCTCCTAATGACACTACGGGTGACTCTGAGGCTGAAGAGTAGTTATTGACTTGCGTTATGCTACGATGTTAACTCAAGAAATATTTGGGAGGCAAACCAAAACCCCTTTATTATCTTTTATTTGTGTTGGTAAAATAACCATGTGTTGATCATACAGGTCAAGGTGTGGGAGATTCTCAATATTGCAGTGAGGCAAGCAACATGTCCAGTTAGCAAGCCACGGAAGAGGTCTACGACAAATATTTGTCTGCCATTTGACTCAAGATATATCCAAATCTTTGAGTTTGTAAAACTCGGTGAGCTCAGGAAAATGTCGGCGAATTGTGAAACATTTGGACGAGCTCGATGTTTACTATCGTTTGAACGTCCAAATTTGCTGGGAAGATCTGTAAAACTCGGTGAAGTAAAAAATTGTTTGGGAAGCGCCGACTGACTCAAGAATAAGGATGATGTTGCCGAATGGGAAGGAACTGGACTATTTTCAAGCCAAAGCAAAAAAGGGTAGATAATATATCATTTGAGAACGTGGGTTGAAGATAGGGACACTGGCTTGCTGAGAGAAGTTGTATAGAGCTTGCTAAATCACTCGGAATGTCACCTAACGTCCCCACACCACCTTTTTCTTAATGCTACATCTATTGAAGGACTCCAACTCAAAGTAGCTGCTTAACCAGGATTATTCTCTAGCTCTATCTCTATATTTCTTTAATTTGACCTCTGGATTATTATATATTTGAGGACAAATACTTATTGATTTTGGTAGGGTAAGACAAATTTGTTTTACTGATATTTGTGTTGTTTTTGTGTTTATTTGGGTTGTTCTACTTAACTTGTATTTATCTTCTTTTCGTGGATGTTTGAGCGTATTGCTCCCGTTTTGACTTTAACTACAAAATATTTTGACTCTTCCAGAAATTTTAAGTTTACCGCAAAATTTTGCCACCCTTTGCGTGCGCATAAAAGTTGTTGTTCTCTAGCAAATTTGAGTCTTAGTTTTGATCAATACCGATAACTTGAATAGTTCTTTCAATCGAACAAACATGAATGTGCGGCTATAATGAGACCAAATGAAGTTGCATAGACAATATATGAGCTTTTTGCATCTCGTTGTGATAAGACATATGTCAAATTGATTCTCTTGCGATGACCATTGCACACTAGCGAAAGTGTGGTCTTGTTTGACGTAAGCATCGATGCCTTGTGTGATACGCTTTCCTTGAACCATGCATGACAACACCAAGAATTTTCCCCATTAGTCTAGTCAACTGCGTAATGTTTCTCTTGATATAATCTTAGGCAATCTTATAGATTGTGAACCAATTTGACATATACCTCTTTTGTGACCTCCCTTGTGAGTGTGTGAACCTCTTTTGAACAACCCTTGAGCCTTAACCTTCTTTGGAAGATTTGATGAAGACTAGACCTTTCTTGATCCATCTCCCTTAATCCTCATGAATGATTGGTTTGATTAAAATAACCAACTTAGGCCAAAAGCCTGATTTGGGGGTGTGGTTAAAAGAAAAGGGAAAAGTCAAAGATGTGCAAGGAAAGTCTCCCTTAACCGATGGTATGACGAAAAGATGGAAACCCTACATATAAAAAAAGAGAGAAGTAGAAAAAGAAAGAAATGAAAAAGAAAGGTTGTTGAATAAAAGTTCAAAAGAAATAGGGTTTCCAAGTAATCCATGGGAAGTGAATAATAGGATGACTTATGAGCACTAAAGAAAAGAATGAAGGATAAAGAAAGAAAGTTTTGTGAGCACCACAATTTATGAGGATCATTAGTCACTAAGAGGAAATGACTAGACCTTTGCACTCAACCCCATTAAAAGCCTTAGAAAGACCTTTTTATATTGAGAAAGTTGAAACAAATGTTGACTAGAAAATAAGGGCAAACCTATGGATGAAAGCATGCATTGTGTTCCTTTTTATTAGAGTGAGTGTTGTATTTGATTCCTTAACTTTAAATCGATTACACTCTTGTGTGTGAAAATGGAATCATCATTTGTGTTAGGGAATTCAAATGCTTTTGTTGAGATCGAACTTGAAATTAAAATAAGTAATGCGAGCTCGAGAATATGTGGTAATGGTGTGTCAAAAGTTGAATCTTTGAGTAAACAATTGATCCTTGCATAGGTAATTTAGGTCTTATTGTGTACATTCATGATTGAGTATTGTGTAGTACTATCTAAGACATCTTTGTTGGACTGCCGAACTTGACTATTACTTGAGGACAAGCAAAAGGTTAAGTTGTGGGTGTTGATGAGTCCACAGATTGGACTCATTTATAGCTATATTTTAGTAGAAATAGTGTCCTATAATGCTTATTATCTCAATATCTGATGAAAACTCATACGTTTAAGGTATTTGATGTTTGAAGGAAAGCACGGACACTATATCGCAAAAAGGAACAAAAGTCTTAAAAGAACAAAGAAATGAAAGCCCAAGGATCACCAAGTATACTTGGCGGATCTCCAAAGAGGCCTACTTCTCCTTTTGTTCCATTGTGTTGAGAGCTAAACGAAAGTATCAAACCGGTGGGAGAGAGGAACAGTTTGGGCGTCGCCGAGTAGCTCCACGAAATAGTATGTCATCACCCAATGAACCAAAGCAAGATGATGTTGAAGGCTGTACCAGAAAGCGGTGAAATACACCAATGGGAGGATCTCTGAGTCAATCGGCAATTCCGACTAATGCCGCCGAACGAACCGATGAAGCACATTTCTGAAAAACTATAAATACTAGTAGAGCTAGAGTTCCCAAATAAAGTCTAACATTATTACACTTTTCAATACTTTTTCATAATTTTTTCTCTCACGTTTTTAAGGATTTTGATGACTTGAAGAAAAAAGGATTTCATCAGTGTGATTTAACAAATATGGATTAATATTATTGTCGGGTCTTGCTTGTTGGTATTTTAAATGTAGTTTAATGGTGATTTCTTCTAGAAGTTGTGGTTTGACCTAATGGATTTTTAGTTGCAAATATAAGTTCATCCATGTATTTTCGGCTTGCTTGAGAGAGAAGTTGCTAAACCAAGACCACTAGATTGATGGCCTAAGGAGTGGATCGATATGAGGCTCAGCCAGAGAGGGTGAGCCCTAGTTCCATATCCTAACACTCAGCTCGAGAGAGTGAGTGGGGTAAGGCGTAGACTAGTCTTCATGCTGCAAATGGGTGTCCGAGAGGAACCCAATTGAAAAGGGGTAAGTTTCTTGAGAGAGAACTTATTTCTATATAAAGCTTAGCCTACTCACTATTATTCTATAATCTTCTTTCGAAAGAATGTAACCAATAATCTAAATTAATCTATATTGCGGTCACATCCCAAGAATTCCCCCTTTCATTGCTTAGATTTCTTGTAATTTTGCTACTTTTACTACTTATGAAAAAAAAACTTTGATATTTGACACTTTCGTGACACCCCCTTAATTTACAATGTTTATGGTAAGCAAATTTACAAACCAGAACTATATAATTAGCTAATGTATTATGTATTACATACAAATAATATAAATAGAATCAATTAAACAAATAATACATTTTTTGGTGAAAAAGATTATAAGATATTTCCACATGATGCGCAATAATATACATCATGAGTTCTTATACGTACAACTTGAATATAACATATGTGGTGTTTTTCCTTTTGAAGGCCCTATCGAATGGTAGATACAAAAGTTGCTTGCATAGAGCATCTGTTAACAACAAGACTCCTAGAAAATCACTTAATTTTTTCTTTTTTCCAGACAAAGATAAGGTGGTGAGTCCACCAACTCAATTGGTGTACTACAACAATCCTCAACTATATCTTGAATTCACATGTCCTACTCTCCTTGAGTTTACTCAAAAGCATCACAGAGCTGATACAACACTCTTTAAGCTTTCTCGATGTGGCTTCAAGACAATAGTGTAGAAGCTTAAGAGCTATACATGTGAGGTTCAAGATTGAAGGACTTGGAATCTTTTGTATATATGTTTAATCTTTGATTTAGAATTACAAATATTCTTGTTGCAATAACTCTATTAAGTTAGACACCTAGTATTTAGGAGTTGATTTCTTTTTCAGTTTGGTTTTTAGTGTGTAAATACATCTCTTTTGTTAGTCAATAATATAAAGTTTTGTATTGCAATACATAATTTGTTTCCATTGTTATGTTTCTAAATTTATTTTTTTTCAAAAACTGATGGGTGGGATCTAGAGCTATTTTTCTTAAGGGACCATTGAGGGAAGAGATAAATTTCAAAAATAGTTTTTCAGGAATGACTCATGCTGTTTTTAGTAATGAAAATAAGCAATTATGAGTTGTGAGAAAGGACAATTACTTAGAGGCCCTTGATTGTTAGGATGAAAGCCGTGGAAGAGAATTATGAAATTAATCTGTTAAAAAATAATTCCACCATAGCGCAAATCTAGAGTCACAAGGAAAAAAAATCATGAAGTCTACGATGAAAGAAACTCTGTATTTTGTTGTCTCAACGAACTTTTTAAAGAGAATTATATTTCTCCCATCACCAAATGATATTTGAAATTATCTTAAGAAAGAATATGTTAGGAGGTCAAGAATTCAAGTTGCCAAGAATAAAAACTCCGAGAAAATCAAAGAATGCTTGGATATATTGCTTGGTATTGATAACAAGGTAAGATTTCTCGGCACTAGATCAGAAAAAGGTAAGAAATAAATATAAACACAATCAACCAAAGGTTGATTCATTAAATAATTTGACTTTAGCAAAAAAATCCAGAAACTCATTCTTTGGATGTGATATTAACGACTCCCTTAATTAAGAGGAAATGTAGTGAATGCCTAAATCCTAAGAAATAGTCGTATTGAGGAAAAGAAGGCAAAGTTTTCCAATTCCACGAGAAAAGACTTCAGTAGAAGCAGAGCTAGTGAAGGGACTAATGGAAAAGGTAGAGGTAAGTAGAGAGAGCGAGTCGGACAAGATCTAGATTGCACTATGTTTCAGCATACTGCAGATGCTGAAGATTCTTCAAGATGAGGAACATAAGTGAGACAGATTTTGATGGTTCTACAGATAAAATGTTCAAGAGAGATGATGTGCATTATAATGATGATTCAAATTTATAACATAAGCAACCAAATGTTCATTCATTGGAAAAGTTGGCTTTAGTAAGAATTCAAGAAAACCATTCTTTGGATGTGATATTAAAGACTTCCTTAAGAGTAATGTATTAATTCAAGAATATTGAGATTCAGCCCTCATCGTATATTATAGATGTGACATGTGATAACCACTTGAAGAAAGAAAAGAAATTAAATCACAGGTGTCCAATGAAAAACTAGTGACATATAATTATAACTTTGTGCATTCCCTTGCAACTTCACTATAGCTAGTCAATTTATTTCAGGCCAAGTGACTTGATTTTTGTTATTTTGGCAAAGCTCAAGTAAGTTCAGGAAAACTGCAAAATTAGAAATCATTTTCAATCTTAGAACAATGGTCTTTTAGTTTTTCAATTTAGTAAATTACATGTTTTTCTTACTTTTTCTAAGCTAAAAACAACTAAGTACTTATGTCTGATGTTTAATTGATGATATACGACATATTTGATTTTTATTGAAATTTAATGTAGATCATGACTCCTGGGTAAGTGTTTCTCTCAGACTCTTCTCACGCTTATGTTATGTTTAGCTTTCCAACTCGCATACTCTTACATTCAATGTCTGATACCAGTAGGCCTTCATCATAGTATGATGAAGATGCAGGTAACCAGGATCAGCATCCAGCGCATCGTTGATCTGGTTAGGCACTTAGAGTCAGTTGGTAAGCCTCCTTGCTTTTCAGAAAGCTCATTTTCATTTGCTTTATGTTTTAGTATTTCAATTGTTAGGATGACCGGGGGTCTTCTCTCGACATCCATATCAGTATAGGAGGATTCATAGATAGTCAGTTACTAGTGCAATTGCCTTTATAGTATCATTATCTTATGTATTAAGACTTAACTTTCCGCTTTGTCCAGTTGAATGTTGATCTTTGAAACATTCTTAATATATATATTGAGTAGTTCAGTTTAATTTGTAAAGTATTTATCATTAGTAAATCTTCCGTAACCTAATTAAGCTAGGACAAGGGTTCGCTTGGGACCAACACCGGTCTTCGTGTTCCGGCCACATCCAGGGTGTAGGCTCGAGGCATGAAAAACTTGGTATGAGAGTACAAAGTTCAACATTCCTAGGGAGTCTATCAAGTCCTGTATGTAGAGTTCTAGTTATCGTTGTGAAATGCACCACATCTATATTTAGAAGGCTGCATCATTTAGGAAGTCCTTCACTTATTTGATGCTCATTTCATGCGATACAGTGTATCCCTATAAAAGTATTTTTGTAACGTGTGCTTACACGTATCCGATTGTTAGTTTAACTATTTTTGAGAGTGCTTTGATAAGGCGTGTTTTTCCCCGTGGGCTAAGAGAAGAAAAGAGATGGTTGTTGAGATGATAAGTAGGATGAGTTATTCATTTTTGGGTTGACTCGTATGTCAAGTAAGGAAAGTAAGGAAGTAGAGCTAGTAGGTTTCATGGACATAGCAAGGCTAATGATCCATGTGCAACAAGTTGAGGAGGATAAGCTAAGCGATAGAGAAGAGTTTAAGCATAAAGAGGTAAGACATCCCGGAATGAATCCAGGTAGCAAAAGAGTAATCTGAACCAATCTTCTTTCCAACATAAGCATAAGGGACTTGCTCCATCATCTTCTAGTGCACCTACACCTAAGAACAAATGTGAGTAAAATAGTCAAAATTCTAAGAACTTCAGATCTAGACCTTCCCATTCACGTGGTAGTAAGGCACAAGTGGGTACTAAAACTCGTGCATATGCTAAGTGTGGTAGGAGCCACTCACAGGTAAGTCGTGATGGCTCCACTAGTGACTTCAAGTGTGTTACGAACATTCATTTTATAAGAGAGTATCCTAAGCAAAGGTAGATAAATTTTAAAGAGAGCAATAGAGCCTAGTATTCTTCAGTAGCTTAATCAGATAGAGTTCAATCTAAATGAGCTACATCAGGGCCAACCGGAGAGGAAACCGTCTTTATTCTATCACTAGTTACCGAGAGCAAGTAAATTAGTTACATGTTGTCACTGGTATGATCTAAGTCTTCAGTTTTGATGTTCTTCTAATATCTTGATCCCTTCAGTGTTTCTACACATGTTGGTGAGTCTATTCTTGGAGAAAGAAACTATCGTGATTGTTCTGTTTCCATTAATCAAAAGTGTACCATGGCTAATTTAGTTGAGTTACACATGGTAGAGTTTGATGTCATTCTAGGTATGGATTGGCTTTATTCCTGTTATGCACCAATAGATTGTAGTACTCGAGTAGTCAAGTTCTAGTTGCTAGTGAATTAGTTATAGAGTTCAAGAGTAGTTCGGTAGTGCCTAAGGGTTATTTTGTTTCGTACATTAAGGCAAGAAAGATAGTTTCAAAGGGGTATGTCTACCACTTTGTCCGAGTTAATGACTCTAGTGTTGGGATACCTCATATTATGTTAGTTTCAGCAGTAAGAGAGTTTCCTAATATTTTATGGAGTCCCGCCTGATAGAGAGATAGACTTCGATATACGTGTTCTCCCAAATACCCATCCTATATCTATTTCTCTATACACAATTGTAACACCCCGTAGCCAAAACATACCAAAAATCAGTTTTTCAGAAAAAAAATATTGCAGACAGTTAAGGGGAAATGCAGTTGGGTCAAATAAAAATGATCATAACTCTTTTCACAAAATGAATTAGGTCTCTCATGACCTACCCGCAGATAGCTAATTGAATTATATTTCCATATCCACCGACCTTGCTAAAATCAGACCTCTGAGTAAAAAGTTATGCCCATTTTAGTAAAGGCCTGTCGAACAGGCCCTCACGACGGATCCAACGACGGGGCGTCGGGCACAAGACGGACCGTCAGTCCTGGCCGTCGTGTGGCCCGACAGCAACCTTCCCAGGGGTCTTTTTGACCTTTCCCACTCCATTTAAACCATAAGTTACGTCGTTTTGACCCTAAATCATCAGATTTTAGTCAGTTTAAGCCTAGAAACATAATTAAAACATATCCAAGTCAAATCATTAAATCAAAACTTAGAAAATTAGAAGCAAGAGAGGAGAAAAAAAGTTCAAGAACCCTAGTTCAAGAACGCCACAAGCTCCAGCAGTTCCAGCCCAGAAACTTAATTATTTTTCCGTTGATTTCATCACCAGGTATGCGGGATTTCACTAGTGGGTTCCTTTCACCAATTGGGTCTCTAGTTTTCAGTCAGATTCTTGATTTTCTTATCATGATTAAACCTAGGGTTTCTAGAACTTTGATAGAACTTCATGAATTTATTAAATATATGTTCCAAATCAGATTATCATGTTATTACTCAGATTATCGCATGAATTTCAGAACCCTAGCTTTGTATTTCTTTAGTTCTTGAATTACACATGCTAGGTCAGATATTTCAGAAACTTCAGATATACATGCCTCAGTTATAAATGCATAATTACCAGATTAATTATTGCATTCTCAGTTTGCATGTTCAGTTCGAGCTATCCAGTATTTACAGAAACTCAGACATAATTAGTTAATTTACAGAATTCATTGGGAGTAGCATAATACCGAGTTGGACTAGGGTTTAGCGTATCCAATAGTCCCAGAACTACTAGCCAAGTAGGTTGTAAGTCCCCTCTGTGGGCAATCAGTTTAGTGATCACGCCAGCATGCCTTTATACCTTTGGCAGGGTATATTGGGTCCTCTCGATGGGGCGTATACATCGGACTCCACATTTAGCTCATGTGGTTTTATTATCGATTATTAGTAGCTCCCACAGTTCAGTCAGACTCTCTGCACGACCATTTATCAGTATATTCAGTATTCAGTTTTAGCATGTTATAAATTGGTCATTGCATTCAGTTAGCTCAGAAATTCAGTATATCATGTTCAGATTATTATACTTGCTTTTGTGCTTGTTCAGTTATGTTTTATTTCAGCTTTACTCTATCCTACATGCTCAGTACCTTTCAAGTACTAACGCATACGTGCGCTACATCTTCTCGTGATGTAGGTTAAGGTTCTCAGCATCCAAATCACGCATAGATCGATTTCCCGATATCCAGATCAGCAGATTCAGTGGTGAGTCCTCATTCTCAGAGGACAAGACTCATGAGTTTCTCTTCAGTAATTAGTCTTTTAGTTTCAGTTTTTGCTAGATTTAGCTGGGGCTTGTCCCAGTATTTCTAGTCTAGTTTAGAGGCTATTTTCAGACATAGTTAGATTCAGCTTAGTATTGAGTTAATATTTCGTTTATATTAAACACATTGTTTTCAAATATCTCAGTTATAGAATATGGGTATTCCCCATCTTTTCAGATTTAATTATGATTTCGCTTCCGCATCAGTTTATTATTTTTAGTATGCTCATGATCATGCCAGCAGGGTTAGTTTGGGATCACTTGTGGTCCTAGGTTCCGTGTCCGCGTCTCGGGGGTAGTTCGGGGCGTGACAAAACTTGGTATCAGAGCACTAGGTTCAAGAGTCCTAGGATGTCTGAAAAGCCACACTAAGTAGAGTCCTTTTCATGGGTGTGAAGTGCACCACATCTAATGAGAGGGAGGCTATGAAGTGTTTTAGGAAAACTTCACTTTCTTGATATTCTTATCGTGCGTTGGTATGATCTTCTTTCTAATCTATCGTTATGCGCTTAAGATCATGCCTTCTCGTAGAACTTAGGCATGGAATGCTAATGCACACAATGCTAATGCAGTTCCTCTAGTACCAGATAAGGAAGTTCAAATGCAGAGCTTCAGAACGCTAATTTAGCTTTTGGCTCAGAGTATGAATAACAAGAACAATCAGCAGGTTCGAGTTCCTACTAATAGAAATGATCGATTAGTAGCAGCCAGAGTTTGTGATTTCGTTAGGATGAATCCGCCTATGTTTTCAGGGTCGCAAGTTGGTAAGGACCCACAGAAGTTCATTGACGAGTTCAAGAAAATATTTGGTGTGATGTCAGTAACTGATAGTGATAGGAAAGATTGGTATCCTACCAACTCAAGGATGTGACTCACATATGGTTCACTCAGACAACGAACATGACTTTGTCTTTTGTAACTCACTATAGCAGTACAATTCAGTGTCAGACCAGAAACTCTCTCAGAACCCTTCTCAATATCTACTTAGTTGGTGACCAAGTTATAGCTAGACGGGTATACAGAAATTGCCCTGTCACAGTCTCTCAGAAAGTTACCTCAGCAGATCTAGTAGAGTTAGAAATGGTAGACTTCGATGTTATTCTAGGCATTGATTGGTTACACTCATGTTATGCCTCAGTCGATTGTAGAACTAGGATTGTTCGTTTTCAGTTTCCAGACGAACCAATCTTAGAATGGAAGGGTAGTAGCCTAGCGCCTATGGGTCAATTTATTTCTTACCTTAAGGCCAAAAATATGATATCTAAGGGTTATCTCTATCATCTAGTTCGGGTTAAGGATTCTAGCCTTGAAAGCCCAACTCTTGAGTCAGTTCCAGTAGTTTGTGAGTTTCCAGAAGTGTTTCCAGAAGATTTTCCTCGAGTCCCTCCCAAAGGGAAATCGACTTTGGAATTGATCTCCTTCCAGATACCCAGCCTATTTCTATTCCTCCTTACAGAATGGCTCCAACAGAGCTTAAGGAATCGAAAGAGCAGTTGAAAGACCTTCTAGATAAGGGTTTCATCAGACCTAGTATTTCACTATGGGGTGCACCAGTATTGTTCGTAAAGAAGAAATATGGTTCTCTTAGAATGTGCATTGACTATAGACAGTTGAACAAGGTCACAATCAAGAATAAGTATCCCATCCCCAGGATTGATGACTTATTTGACCAACTTCAGGGTGCTAGTCATTTCTCAAAGATAGACCTCAGATCAGGTTATCATCAGCTCAGAGTCAGAGATAGTGACATTCCGAAAATAGCCTTCAGAATTCGGTATGGTCATTATGAATTTGTAGTTATGTCGTTTGGACTAACCAATGCTCCTGCAACTTTCATGGATTTGATAAACAGAGTGTTCAAACAGTACTTGGACTTGTTCGTTATCGTCTTTATTGATGATATCCTTATTTACTCTAGGAGTGAGGAAGAACATGCAAGTCATTTAAGAATTGTTCTACAGACTCTCAAGGATCGCCAGTTATTCGCTAAGTTTAGCAAATGTGAGTTTTGGTTGCAATCCGTTGCTTTTCTTGGTCACATTGTATCTAGCGAAGGGATCCGCGTAGATTCACAGAAGATAGAAGCAGTGAAACAATGGCCCAGACCTACCTCTGCTATAGATATCAGAAGTTTCTTAGGTCTAGCGGGTTATTACAGGAGGTTCGTGGAAGGATTTTCATCCATAGCCTCACCATTGACTAGGTTGACTCAGAAGATGGTCAAGTTCCAATGGTCAGATGATTGTGAGAAAAGCTTCACAGAATTGAAAACTAGATTGACTACAGCTCCTGTCTTGACTCTACCAGAGGGTTCAGATGGTTATGTGATCTATTGCGATGTATCCAGAGTTGGCATTGGTTGTGTGTTGATGCAAAGAGATAAGGTTATATCTTATGCCTCTAGACAGCTTAAGGTGCATGAGAAGAACTATCCAACTCATGACCTCGAGCTTGCAGCAGTGGTGTTTGCACTCAAGATATGGAGACACTACTTGTATGGTGTTCATGTAGATGTGTTCACCGATCATAAGAGCCTTCAGTATGTGTTCACCCAGAAAGAGTTGAATCTTCGCCAGAGGAGATGGCTTGAGTTCCTTAAGGATTATGATATGAGTGTGCATTATCATCCTGGAAAGGCGAATATAGTGGCCGATGCTCTTAGTAGATTATCTATGGGCAGTGTAGCCCATGTTGAGGAAAAAAGAAAGGAGCTAGTGAAGGATGTTCACAGGCTTGCTCGCTTGGGAGTTCGCCTTATGAGCATATCAGACAGCGGTGTAACAGTTCAGAATGGGGCAGAATCGTCTTTGGCAGTGGAGGTTAAGGAAAAGCAAGAGAGTGATCCGATCTTGCTTGAACTAAAGGGTGCAGTCAACAATCAGAGAGTGGAGGTTTTCTCCCAAGGGGGAGATGGTGTACTTCGCTACCAAGGTAGATTGTGTGTTCCTGATGTGGGAGAGTTGAGGAAGCATATTCTTGCAGAAGCTCATAACTCCAGGTATTCTATTCATCCAGGTGCCACTAAGATGTACCGCGATCTGCGGGAAGTCTATTGGTGGAATGGCATGAAGAGGGATATAGCAGACTTTGTGAGTAAGTGCCCCAATTGCCAGCAAGTCAAGGTAGAACATCAGAAACAGGGAGGTATGACTCAAGAGATCGATATTCCTACTTGGAAGTGGGATGTGATCAATATGGATTTCATCACAGGGTTACCTCGTACTCGCAGACAACATGACTCAATTTGGGTGATAGTCGATAGGATGACTAAGTCTTCTCGCTTTTTGGCGGTCAAGACTACATATTCGGCAGAGGACTATGCTAAGCTTTACCTTAATGAAATTGTGAGGTTGCATGGGGTTCCTTTGTCTATCATCTCAGATAGAGGTCCTCAGTTTACCTCTCATTTCTGGAAGTCATTCCAAAAAGGTCTTGGTACTCAAGTTAGCCTTAGTACATCATTTCATCCACAGACGGATGGGCAGGCAGAGCGTACCATTCAGACCTTAGAGGATATGTTGAGAGCTTGTGTGATCGATTTCAAAGGTAGTTGGGATGATCACCTTCCTCTTATTGAGTTTGCCTACAATAATAGCTTCCATTCCAGCATTCAGATGGCCCCTTATGAGGCTTTATATGGGCGTAGATGTAGATCTCCTGTTGGTTGGTTTGACGTAGGTGAAGCAGCTTTGATAGGGCCAGATTCAGTCCTTTATGCTATGGAGAAAGTTCAACTCATTAGAGATAGACTTAATACAGCCCAAAGTCGTCTGAAATCTTATGCAGATGTAAGGAGAAGGGAACTAGAGTTCCAAGTTGATGATTGGGTTTTTCTGAAAGTCTCACCTATGAAAGGGGTGTGAGATTTGGAAAGAAAGGGAAGCTCAGTCCTAGATATGTAGGCCCTTACAAGATATTGAAAAGGGTTGGCAAGGTGGCATATGAGTTAGAGTTGCCAGCAGAATTAGTAGCAGTGTATCCGGTCTTCCACATCTCACTCTTGAAGAAGTGTGTGGGTGATCCAGCCTCTATAGTGCCATTAGAGAGTGTGGCGGTGAAAGATAGTCTTTCTTATGAGGATGTACCAGTTGAGATTCTTGACCGTCAAGTTAGAAGATTGAGAAACAAAGAAGTCGCTTCAGTCAAGGTTTTGTGGAGGAGTCAGTCCGTAGAGGGAGCTACTTGGGAAGCAGAAGCAGCCATGAAAGCCAAGTATCCTTACCTTTTTCCTTCCGATTCCACTCCAGCTTGAGGTAATAGTTCCTCTTCAGTTTTACAGTCATTCATGCGTAAATTCAGTTTTAGAATCATGTTCCCTCAGTTTGTACTTGCATTTTCAGCGTAATTGCATGTACTCAGAACTCAATTCAGTCAGAAACTCAGTTCTCAGTGTTTAGTAGTAGGGTTTGCAGCTCTCTCCCTCCATTTCAGATAGTTTAGTCTTCATTCGAGGACGAATGTTCCCAAGGGGAAGATAATGTAACACCCCGTAGCCAAAACATACCAAAAATCAGTTTTTCAGAAAAAAAATATTGCAGACAGTTAAGGGGAAATGCAGTTGGGTCAAATAAAAATGATCATAACTCTTTTCACAAAATGAATTAGGTCTCTCATGACCTACCCACAGATAGCTAATTGAATTATCTTTCCATAGCCACCGACCTTGCTAAAATCAGACCTCTGAGTAAACAGTTATGCCCATTTTAGTAAAGGCCTGTCGAACAGGCCCTCACGACGAATCCAACGACGGGGCGTCGGGCACACGACGGACCGTCAGTCCTGGCCGTCGTGTGGCCCGACAGCAACCTTCCCAGGGGTCTTTTTGACCTTTCCCACTCCATTTAAACCATAAGTTACGTCGTTTTGACCTTAAATCATCAAATTTTAGTCAGTTTAAGCCTAGAAACATAATTAAAACATATCCAAGTCAAATCATTAAATCAAAACTTAGAAAATTAGAAGCAAGAGAGGAGAAAAAAAGTTCAAGAACCCTAGTTCAAGAACGCCACAAGCTCCAGCAGTTCCAGCCCAGAAACTTAATTATTTTTCCGTGGATTTCATCACCAGGTATGCGGGATTTCACTAGTGGGTTCCTTTCACCCATTGGGTCTCTAGTTTTCAGTCAGATTCTTGATTTTCTTATCATGATTAAACCTAGGGTTTCTAGAACTTTGATAGAACTTCATGAATTTATTAAATATATGTTCCAAATCAGATTATCATGTTATTACTCAGATTATCGCATGAATTTCAGAACCCTAGCTTTGTATTTCTTTAGTTCTTGAAATACACATGCTAGGTCAGATATTTCAGAAACTTCAGATATACATGCCTCAGTTATAAATGCATAATTACCAGATTAATTATTGCATTATCAGTTTGCATGTTCAGTTCGAGCTATCCAGTATTTACAGAAACTCAGACATAATTAGTTAATTTACAAAATTCATTGGGAGTAGCATAATACCGAGTTGGACTAGGGTTTAGCGTATCCAATAGTCCCAGAACTACTAGCCAAGTAGGTTGTAAGTCCCCTCTGTGGGCAATCAGTTTAGTGATCACGCCAGCATGCCTTTATACCTTTGGCAGGGTATATTGGGTCCTCTCGATGGGGCGTATACATCGGACTCCACATTTAGCTCATGTGGTTTTATTATCGGTTATTAGTAGCTCCCACAGTTTAGTCAGACTCTCTGCATGACCATTTATCAGTATATTCAGTATTCAGTTTTAGCATGTTATAAATTGGTCATTGCATTCAGTTAGCTCAGAAATTCAGTATATCATGTTCAGATTATTATACTTGCTTTTGTGCTTGTTCAGTTATGTTTTATTTCAGCTTTACTCTATCCTACATGCTCAGTACCTTTCAAGTACTGACGCATACGTGCGCTACATCTTCTCGTGATGTAGGTTAAGGTTCTCAGCATCCAAATCACGCATAGATCGATTTCCCGATCTCCAGATCAGCAGATTCAGTGGTGAGTCCTCATTCTCAGAGGACAAGACTCATGAGTTTCTCTTCAGTAATTAGTCTTTTAGTTTCAGTTTTTGCTAGATTTAGCTGGGGCTTGTCCCAGTATTTCTAGTCTAGTTTAGAGGCTATTTTCAGACATAGTTAGATTCAGCTTAGTATTGAGTTAATATTTCGTTTGTATTAAACACATTGTTTTCAAATATCTCAGTTATAGAATATGGGTAGTCCCCATCTTTTCAGATTTAATTATGATTTCGCTTCCGCATCAGTTTATTATTTTTAGTATGCTCATGATCATGCCAGCAGGGTTAGCTTGCGATCACTTGTGGTCCTAGGTTCCGTGTCCGCGTCTCAGGGGTAGCTCGGGGCGTGACAACAATGGCAGCTATAGAGTTGAAAGATCTTAAAGAGAAGTTGAAAGGTCTCTTAGATAATGGTTTTATTCGACCAAATGTGTCACCTTGGTGGGCTCTGGTCCTATTTGTCAGAAAGAAGGATCGTTCCCATATGATGTGTATAGATTACCATCGGATGAACAAGGTTACCATCAAGAACACATCGTGTTCCTACAATTGATGATCTTTTCGACGAGCTTCAGGATAACACCTGTTTTTCGATGATAGATCTCAGATCTGTCTAACATCAGTTAAGAGTAAGGGAATGTGATATTCCAAAGATAGCCTTCAGAACCCGTTATGGTCATTATGAGTTTTTGTTCATGCACTTTGGTTTGACCAATGCGCCTGCACCATTCATGGACCTTATGAATATGGTTTTCAAACCTTATTTCAAAATATTTTTTATCGTTTTCATTTATCATGCTAGCCATCTCTCAATAGTTCTTCAAACATTTAAAGAGAAGGAGTTATATGCCATGTTTTCAAAGTGTGATTTTTTATTGAATATGTGGCTTTCTTAGGCCACATTATGTCCGGAAAGGGAATTAAAGTTGATACTTAGAAAATTGAGGCAGTGCAGAATTGGTCTAGCCCACATCTCAAACCGATATTAGGACTTTATTGGTTTTGGCTAGCTATTATATGAGGTTTGTACAGGGGTTCTCATTTATTTCATCCCCTTTGACAAAGTGGAATCAGAAGACAGTTAAGTTTCAATGTTTTGAAGCTTGTGAGAAAAACCTTCACGAATTGAAAAAAATGTTGACTACTGCCCAAGATGTTACCTTACGAGAAGGTACTCAAGGTTTTGTCTAAGGCCTCCAGACAGTTTGAAGTTCATGAGAAAAATTATCCAACCCATGACTTAGAGTTGGCTGTTGTAGTATTAGTCCTTAAGATATGGCATTATTACTTGTATGGTGTCCATGTTGATATATTCGTGTATCACAAGAGTCTACAATATCTTTTCACCCAGAAAGAACTTAATCATATAAAAAGGAGGTAGTTAGAATTGTTCAAGGATTATGACATGAGTATTCTTTACCACTCAAGTAAGGCTAATATTTTTATTGATGCCTTAAGAAGTTTGTTTATGGGTGGTATTGCCCATGTTGAGGAATAAAAGAGAGATCTAGCGAAAGATGTTCACAGACTTGCACGCCTGGGAGTCAGACTAATGGATTTCACCAAAAGAGGAATAGTAGTGATGCATGGGGCTGAGTCATCATTAGTGTCAGAACAAAAAGGAAAGCAAGACCAAGATCTCATTTTGTTTGAAATGAAGGCAATGTGCATAAGCAAAAAGTATTAGATTTTGAACAAGGGGGAGATGGTGTCTTGAGATACTAAGGCAGATTGTGTGTACCAATGGTGGATGGACTCTAAGAGAGAACCGTGGACAAAGCTCATAGCTTCAGATATTCCATTCATCCGTGTTCCACAAAGATGTATCACGATTTGAGAAAATTCTGTTGTGGAATTATATGAAAAGGGACATCGTAGAATTTTTTTCTATTTGCCCAAATTGACAACAAGTTAAAGTAGAGCACTTTCACGACCCAAAACCATCGTGATTGGCACCCACATTTATAAGTTGGTGGAAGAACCACTACTACTATCAAACTAAAAAAATTATTCTAAAACAAAGGCATTCAAGTTACAGGTACAAGTTAAATGACCAAAAGCGAAGTTCCATTACTAAACAAAAGATCTAAGAACTAAACTTTGAGGAAGTTAAACCTAAGATCTGAGGTCAATGTACCAAAACTATTAAAAGATATCCAAGTATAATCAAGAGAATGTTATTTTACTATTCAACTAATTAATCAATAGTCAAAGTCAGTAAATGGTGGACATATATGAAAGAAAACTACATGGCAACCCGAATGATACAACTCACCCTTGAAGTTGATATGATTATCTCTAGTCTCCTAAGCGAGGTCTGTTAATATCTGCATGAAGATGCCTTGTACTAAAAAAAAATAAGAGCAACTGAAGAATCAGTACACAACAACCGTGTACTAGTAGGATCATGTGGCTATCCCACTAGTGCAATATAAACAAGTCAACCAAACATTATAATCACATTCATATATAACAACATAAAGAACATTATCAACATGACAATTAGAAAACACATTTCACATGCTTAGTATATCATACGTCCTATCACAGAACCCAAACCCAAATAGTTAGCTTGCCGGAACATGGAAATCCCATCCCAAAGTATACTGGAACGTGGCAATCGGTCCAAAGTTATGCCAAAATATGGCAACCGATCCCAATTATATTGCCGGAACGTGGAAATCCGATCCCCATTCACACACCACAATTACAATCACAAGTACATCATCAATATCATACATCTACATCATGATTTTATGGCTATGTTATTCATCTATCTCAGTTACAACAAACGTGATCAATATTGCAACATTCATATGCATAGAACTATCATAATGAAGCAAGAACATGCATACATAACATGATCATGAAAGCACAACCATTGTAACAATTCGCAAATTGAAATTACCAGCAAGAAGCTAAAATTAGGAAATAGTCATTTTTGGAAAGAATTAAAAATCTGGAAATTTAGTTAAGTTAAGAAAAAATAGTTTTTGGTCAACCTCAAATGACAATAACTTCTTGCTCAAGATGAGTTATGTATACTTCCATATATGGCTGGAAAGTCCGTCGTATAATCTTTCTAACGCCGCCATTTTGGGCGATTCTAATTTTGGATGTTTGAGTTATGCCCTTTGAAAGTTGGGTTGTTGGAATAAGGAAAGTCCAATCTAAATTTTTAAGTTGTAGTTTAGTATTTTCCTTACCCAACTTAATTAATTCATTTTTGGTAATATTTTTAGGGGATAAAATGACTGGGTTCCGTTGAAAAATAGAGTTAGGGTTTTTTGAGAAATAACACAAGAGAAATGAGAAGGAAAAACAAGATTCATTATTTTGAAAGGATTTGATCTCGGATTTCTACAAGGATTTAATTCCACCAGGTATGTGAGTCTCTCATAGCATTGAGTTATTCACCCACACGACAAGCATGTTTAAATTAGAGAAATTCGTCCTAAGAGAGATGGAAAAGTGATGTTCTTGACGTATATTCTTGAATTCGAATGTTGCTATTGAATTAGGATGAATTCACAAGTTTATGAGATCCTTACATTGAGTTTAGGGTTTCTTTGAGTTAGTTTCTTGAGATGCTTCACATTGGGATTTAAAACAACTTAGGCAAAAAATAGTTGAGTTAGGAGAATTGGGGGTGAAAAACGAAGAAGGAAAAAGTCGAGTAAGGATCATGAAACAAGTATGTGTCGCGAACTTTACCCCTGTGAACAAAAATCTATTAAGCGTCGCGGACAGGACGCGGACTCCACTATCTCAAAATTTAATTTCATGAATATTTATGTAGGAACATCTCCGCGTTGCGGACTTGTTTTAAGATAGTGATTTCGTAACTTTTCTCAAGATTAGCTATTCTAAATCATTCCTAAACATCAAGACACCTTTCTTATCACAAATCATAATTTTTTGAGTCCATAATTCAAATTCAAGGAAAGTAAAGAGTAAATTCAAGTAAAGCTACGAGTCAATCCAAGTAAAGTTAAGAGTCAAGTAAAGTGAAGTTCATCAAAGTTTTCAAGGGTCTTTTAAAAATAATCCAACTTTGTTTTTAGACTCCAATTTCAAGTTAAGTAAAGTGTAAAGAGTTGAGTTCATTTTTATAAAGTTTATAAGGGAACTAAGCATTCCATAAGAAGTTTGTAAATTTTTTCACATTTAAACAAGAAGGGAAACTGAGATTTCCAAAAGACTCATTGAGCTAGTTTTTAGTAAGAGGAAACTATGATTTCCAAGAGAGATTTTAATCTAAGATTGAGAAATTATCTCAAACCAGAGAAGAAGTTGTTTTAAACACATATGAGCCAAGTCTATTTTGGGAGTAGTATTGAGCACCGATATGGGGACGCAAATCTATATTAACTCAAGCCCCCATAAACTATGTAGCCATCATGGGTAGAGAATGAATCATACTTTTTAGATGATTCCTTAGTACTCTTTTAGCACAGACTAGTTGATCCAATTAGTGAGTTCAGGTTCTATTACGTTGGCAAGGATTATAATTGTTCTTTTAAAAGTGAGGTAAAGTGTTGTACCATCACTTAGGCTCATAATGATGGTTGTCGGTTCGAGAATCTCCCACATAAGTTATTGTATTTTTATATATATCAATTTATCGTATTTTTACATATATTAAGAGTTATGTTTTATTCATTTATATACAAAAAGTTGACTCATGTATTTAAACATGCCTTTTTTTATATTGTGTCTACTTTAAACTGCTTTATTATGACATGATTTTAGTTCAGTATTCATCAGTTGACAAGAGTCAGGTAAGTGTTTCTTTCAGAACCTCTATCAATCCTATGTTTGTTAGCATTTCAACTCACATACTTGTACATTCAATGTACAGATGCCAGTTGTCATGCATTATCTTATGATGCAGATGGAGGTAACCAGGATCAGCATCCAGCGCCTCGTTGATCCGGCTTAAGCACTCAAGGTCTGTTGGTGAGCTTCCTTGATTTTTGGAGGACTCCTTTTATTTTGCTTTCAGATTTTCAGCACTACGATTATTGGGGTCTTGTCCTAGCATCTCTCTTTGTACTAGAGGCTTAATAGATAGATAGTTAGTAGTTCATTAGTCTTTACATTATCATTCCATGTTTAAGAATTGTGTTGCCATTTATGCTAAGCGGAATGTTGATTCACTTAACATTGCAAGGTGTATTATTTGGTTATTTAAGTAAGTGCGTTTGATCATTATAATAAGGCTTAGAGTCTTCTACTGAGTTAAGTAATCCAAGCCAAGGCTCTGTTTGGGGATTTACAATGGTCTTCGTGTGCCAGCCACGTCAGTGTCTAGGCTAGGGGCATGACAAACTTGGGATTAGAGTATAGAGATCAAGAGTCATAGGGAGTCTATGAAGACGTTTTTGTAGAGTCCAAGTTATCAGTGTGAAGTGCCCCACTTCAATAATTAGGAGGCTGCAACATATATCAATTTCTTTACTTGTTTCATATTCCTTTCGTGTGTTAGAGTTTGATCTCTAAAAAGTTTCTCTGTAATTTGTGCTTGCGCGTATTTTCAGATAACCATGTCTCCACGAAGAGCAGTCAAAGGTTTTACGGTGAGTAGAAATGTTGAACTACAAGAGCAAACGGTACCTAATGCACCAAATATGCAACCTCATGAAGAAGTCATCAATCCGGGATTCCGTGAGGCTATCGGGATGTTGAGCCAGTTGTGACTAACCAGGTTGGGCACCTGAAAGGATCTCAACAAGAAGAGGGAGACACTTCTAGGATTCGTGAGTTCTTCAAGATGAATCCCCCAAGTTTCACTAGTTAGAGTATTGCATAGGACCTAGAGAACTTCATAGAGGAACATAAAAAGGTGTTCGACGTGATGTATGTTGTTCATAGTGCGAGAGTTGAGATCGCTGCATATCATATGAAGGGTGATGATAGAACATGGTTTGATTAGTGTAAAGAGGGTAGAGATGAGAACGCACCACCTGTGAGTTGGGCCTATATTGAGGAATCTTTCTTGGAGCGTTTCTTTCCATGAGAACTGAAAGAGGCCAGTACGTGAGTTCCTCACACTTGACTAGGATTCGTTAATTGTGCATGAGTATGGGTTGAAGTTCACCTAACTAACTCGTTATGCTCTGGAGATGGATAAGTAAATGAAAAGTAGAATGAGTTTGTTTGTTGTTGGGTTAGACCGTCTATCAAGCAAAGAGGGACGGGAAGCAATGCTTATTGGAGACATCGACATTTCGAGGTTGATGGTCTATGTGCAGCAGGTAGAAAAAGAGAAGCTGAGAGATATAGAGGAGTTCAAGAACAATAGGGCTAACAAAGTGAATGAGTCGGGGCAACAGAAGAATACTGCCAACCGGTCATCGCTCAAAATACAAATAAAATTTATCTATCCCATCATCTGCTAGTGCACCTACATCCAGAATCAAAGGTGAGTATCATGGATAGAATTCACAGAAATTCAGATCTAGACCAACACAATGTCAAGGTAGTGTGGCACATGGAGGTAGTTGGTCTCCTGTATGTGCTAGGTGTGGTATACACCACTCAGGTAAGTGTCTTGATGGGCACAAAGGTTGCTACAAGTGTGTTAAAGAGAGATACTTCATGAAAGAGTGTCCTAAGAATAAGCAGTAGTGGAAATCCGGGCAATAGAGCCCAATCTTCATCAGTTTCTCCACGAGAGTGGGCTGCACCTAGAGGAGCTACTTTCGGTACTGGCGGAGGAGCAAATCGCCTCTATGCAATCATCAGTCTCCAGAAGGAAGAGAACTCTCCACATGTTGTAACTAGTATGACCAAAGTATTTGCTTTTGTTGTTTATGGTTTTCTAGACCCACGAGAAAGTTTATCTTTTGTAACCCCGTATGTTGCAAATAAGTTTGATATTATTTATGAGAAACTTTGTGAACCCTTTTGTGTTTCTTCACCTGTTGGGGAGTATATTCTAGATGAGCGAGTTTATCATGATTGTGTCATTTCAATCAATCACAAAGACACCGTGGCTGATCTAGTTGAGTCAGACATGGTAGATTTTGATATCATTTTAGGTACGGACTGGATTCATACATGTTATGCATCAATAGATTGTAGAACTCGAGTTGTCAAGTTTCAAATTTCTAATGAGCCCATCGTAGAGTGGAGTAGTAGTTCAGTAGTGCCTGAGTTTCGTTTCATTTTATACCTTAAGGCAATAAAGTAAGTTTCAAGGGGTTGTATTTATCACTTTGTCCGAGTTAATGACTTAAGTGCTAAGGTACCTCCTATTTAGTCAGTTTCTATAGTAAAATAGTTTCCAAAAGTCTTTCCACTCCTGAGAGAGAAATAAACTTGGGAATAGACATTATTCCAGATACTCGTTTGATCTTTATTACGCCATATAGAATGGCACAAGCAGAGTATAAAGAGTTTAAAGAATCGTTAAAATAACTTTCTGATAAGGGCTTCATTCGACAAAGTGTCTCACCATGGGTCGCTCTGATCTTGTTTGTGAAAAAGAAAGATGGTTCCCTTAGGATGTGTGCATACTACCTTTAGTTGAACAAGGTTAGTATCAAGAATAAGTATCTCTTCATAGAATTGCTGATCTTTTCAATTATCTTCAGGGTGCTTCCTATTTTTCCAAGATTTACCTCATATCAGGGTATCATCAGTTAAAGTAAGGGAGTGTGATACTCCCAAGACAACTTTTAGAACCAGATATAGGCATTATGAGTTTTTGGTCATGTCTTTTGGTTTGACCAATGCACCAACATCGTTCATGGATCTTGTGAACAAAGTATTCTTATAATATTTAGATATGTTTGTTATCGTCATCATTAATTACATATACTAATCTATTCAAGGAATGAAGAAGATCATGCTAGTCACCTCATAATAGTCCTTCTGAATTTGAAAGAAAAGGAGTTATATGCTAAGTTCTCACAATGTGAGTTTTGGCTTGAGTCTGTGGCATTATTGGGCCACATAGTTTTGGTAATGGAATTAGAGTTGACACCTAAAAGATGGAAGCGGTTCAAAGTTGGCATAGACCCACATCTCCAACTTATATTAGGAGTTTCTTGGTTTTGGATGGCTATTATAGAAGGTTCGTAGAGGGGTTCTCGTCTATCTTGTCTTCTTTGACAAAGTTGACTTAGGAGACATTTAATTTTCAATGGTATAAGGCTTGTGAGAAAAGCTTTCAGGAATTGAAAGAGGGGTTGACTACTGCTCCAGTTTTGACCTTACCAAAAAGTATCCAAGGTTTTTTGGTGTACTCTGATGCATCAAGAGTTTGTTTGAGTTGTGTGTTAATGCATAATTGAAAAGTTATAGCTTATGCCTCTACAGAGTTAAAAGTTCATAAGAAGAATTACCTAACCCATGATCTAGAGTTGGTTGTTGTGATTTTTGCCTTGAAGATATGGTGTCATTCTTTGTATGGTATTCACGTTGATATATTCACTGATCATAAGAGCTTGCAATAGGGAGCTTAATCTCAAACAAAGGCGATGGGTGGAATTACTCAAGGATTATGACATGATTATTTTTTACCACCCAGGTAAATCTAGTGTTGTTGTTGATTCTTTGAGCAGTTTTTCTATGGGCAGCACCGCCCATGTTGAGAAAGGAAAGAGAGAGTTCGCAAAAGATGTGCACAGACTTGCACACCTGAGAGTCAGACTTATGGATTCCACATAAGGAGGAATAGTGGTGACGAATGTAACTAAGTCATCATTAGTGTCAGAAATGAAAAAACAAGCAAGACCAAGATCCGATTTTACTTGAATTAACGGAAAATGTTCATAGGCAAAGAGTATTAGCTTCTGAACAAGGTGGAGATGGTTTTTTGAGGTATCAAGGTAGCTTGTGTGTACCAATGGTGGATGGACTCCAAGAGAGCATCATAGAGGAAGATTATAGCTCTAGTATTCCATTCATCCGGGTTCCACAAAGATGTATCGCGATTTGAGAGAGGTGTATTGGTGGAGTAACATGAAGAAGGGCATTGCAGAATTTGTTGTTGAGTGTTCCAATTGCCAACAAGTTAAAGTGGAGTACCAAAGGCTCAGTGGTTTGGATCAGAATATAGTACATTTGGAATGGAAGTGGAAGATGATTAACATGGATTTCATCACACGTATACCAAGGTCTCGGAGACAACATGATTCTTTTTGGGTGATTGTTGACAGAATGACAAAATCAGCCCACTTTTTCTCGGTAAAGACTACCCATTTAACAGAAGATTATGCTAGGTTATATATTCAGGTGGTGTTAAGACTTCATGGTATTCCAGTCTCCATCATTTCATATAGAGGTTTAGATAGAGGTGCACAATTTACTGCACAATTCAAAATATCTTTTCAGAAAGGTTTGGGTTTGAAGGTCAACTTGAGTACTACATTTCATCCTCAAACAGATGGGAAAGCATAGCGTACAATTCGGACATAAAAATATATATTTTGGGGGCTTGCGTGATTGAATTCAATGGAAATTGGGATGATCACTTACCTCTCATTTAGTTTTCTTACAACAATAATTATCACTGTAGCATCCAAAGGGCTACATATGAAGATCTTTATTGGAGAAGATGTAGATCTCCTATTGGATGGTTTGAAGTTGGTGAAGATAGTTTGATAGGGACAGATTTAGTTCATCAAGCTATGGAAAAAGTGAAAGTAATCCAAGAGAGGTTGAGAACGACGCGGAATTGTCAAAAGTCCTACACTAATATTAGGATAAGACCTTTAGAGTTCGAAGTACATGATTGGGTATATTTGAAAGTTTCACTCATGAAGGGTGTTATGAAGTTTTGTAGGAAGGGTAAGCATAGTCCCTAATATGTAGGACCTTGTCGCATGGCCAAGAGAATTGTCAATGTAGCATATGAGTTGGAGCTACCTTAAGAATTACCAGTGGTCCATTCGGTGTTTCACATATCTATGTTTAAGAAGTGAATGGATGATCCTTCATTAATAATTCCAACTTAAAATATTGGGATCAAGGACAGTTTGTCTTAAGAGGAGATTCCTGTTCAAATTCTAGATCGCCAAGTTCACAAGTTGAGGACAAAAGAAGTTGCATTAGTCAGAGTACTTTGAAGGAACCAGGTTGTTAAAGATCTACTTGCGAAGCTGAAGATGATATGAAGAAGAGATATCCACACCTCTTTGAATTTGGAGAAAATGTTGACCAAGGTACTGATTCTCTTCTTAGTACTCTTTAAATTATAGGTTAGTATGTTGTTTGTGCATTTGCTTGTAGGGTGTTGGAACTAGATGTTACCACCCTTAGCCTAGTGAGAATAATCTCATTCGATTATGAATGATCCCAATGGGGAGATGTTGTAGCATCTCGCAAATTGAAATGGCTAGGAGGAAGTTTAAATTAGAAAATAGTCATTTAAGGATAGAATTAAAAATCTAGAAACTTAGTTTTAGGAAAAGTGAGTTTTTGATCAACTTATAACGACCATAACTTCTATCTCAATATGAGTTAGGTATACTTCCAGATATGGCTGGAAATCCATTGGAGTAATGTTTCCAATGCCGCAAAGTTTGGGCAAATCCGAGTTGAAATGAGTGACTTATGTCCTTGGGAAGTTGGGTTGTTGGAATAAGGAAAGTCCAATCCGAATTTTTAAGGGGTAGTTTGGTATTTTCCTATTCTACTCAATTAATTAATTTTTGTTAACATTTTTAGGGGATAAAATGAATAGCTTCAGCTTACCTTTTTGAAAAATAGAGTTAGGGTTTTAGGAGAAAGAACGCAAGAGAAAAGAGAAGAGGAAAATCAAGTTTCGTCATTGTGAAAGGATTTGATCTCAGATTTCTTCAAGGATTTAATCCCACGACGTATGTGAGTCTCTTATAGCGTTGGTATCTTTCACCCATGAGCCAAACATGTTTAATTCAGTAAAATTTATCCTAAAGTGTTGGAAAATTTATGTTCTTGACATATATTCTTTAGTTGAATGTTGTTATTGAATTAGGATGAATTGAGAAATTTATGAGATCCTTACATTGAGTTTAGATTTGCTTTGAGTTAGTTTCTTCAGTATATATGCTGGGCATTGGGATTTAAAATGAATTAGGGAAAAATAGTCCAGTTAGGAGAATTGGGGCTGAAAAACGAAGAAGGAAAAAAAGTAGAGTTAGGCTCATGGTAGACTTGTTCCCCAAGTGAACAAAAATCTGCTCCGCATCGCGGACAGGACGCAGACTCCACTGTCTCAAAATTTAATTTTGCAAAAAATTATCTAGGAACATCTTCGCGTCGCAGACTTATTCCAAGACGGTGATTTCGTACCTTTTCTCAAGTTTAGCTATTCTAAGTCATTCCTAAACATCAAGATACATTTCTTATCACAAATCATAATCCTTGAATCCATAATTCAAATTCAAGGAAAGTTAAGATCAAATTCAAGAAAAGCTAAGAGTCAATTCAAGTAAAGTTAAGAGTCAAGTAAAGTGAAGTTCATCAAAATTTTCAAGGGTCTTTTACAAATGCTCCAACTTTGTTTTTATGACTCCAGTTTAAAGTTAAATAAAGAGTAAATAGTTGAGTTCATTTATAAAGAGTTTATAAGGGAACTAAGTATTCCTAAGAAGTGTGTAAATGTTTTCACATTTAAAAGAGAAGGGAAACTAGGATTTCCAAAAGAGTCATTAAGCTAGTTTTTTAGTAAAGAGAAAACTATCATTTCCAAGAGAGATTTTAAGCTAAGTTTGAGAAATTATCTCAAACAAGAGAATAAGTTGTTTTAAACACATATGATCTAAGTATATTTTTGGAGTATAATTGAGCACCGATATGGGGACGCGAGTTTCATATTAATTCAAGCCCCCATAAATCATGTAGCCATCATGGGCAGAGAAAGGATAATACCTTTTAGATGTTTCCTTGGTGCTTTTTATCATAGCATAGTTGATCCACTTAGTGAGTTTATGTTCTATACCAATCATTAGAGAATCTTCCACAAAAGTTATTGTATTTTTATATACATCAGTTTATTGTATATTTACACACATTCAGAGTTATGTTGTATTCTTTTATATACACAGAGTTGACATCATATATTTAAACATGCTTTTCTTCATATTGCGTTTGCTTTAAACTGCTTTATAATGAAATGAGTTTAGTTCAATATTCATGAGTTTAGAAGAGCCATGTATGTGTTTCTTTTAGAACGTCTATGAAGCCTAAGTTTTTTAGGATTCCAACTCGCATACTCATACATTCAATCAACTGATGCAAGCTTGTCTGCATTATCTTATGATGCAGACGCAGGTAACAAGGATAAGCATCCAGTGCCTCATTGATCCAGCTTGAGCACTCAGAGTCTGTTGGTGAACCTCCTTGCTTTCTGGATGAGTCCTTTTATTTTTCTTTCATTATTTCAGTATTAGGATTATTAGGTGTCTTGTCCCAACATTCCTCTTTGTACTAGAGTCTCATAGATAGACAATTAGTAGTTTATTAGTCTTTACATTACCCTTCTGTGTTAAAGACTTGTGGTGCCATTTTGGCTAAGGTTAATGTTGATTCTTTTAACATTCAAAGTTCTATTATTCATTTATTTGAGTAAGTGCATTTGATCATTTTAATAATGCTTAGAGTCTTCCGCTGAGTTATGTAATCCAGGCAAAGTATTCGCTTGAGGATCAACAATGGTCTTCGAGTGTCAGCCATGTCCGAGGTGTAGGCTTGGGGCGTGACAAACCATCACCTACCTCGAAACAAGCTTGAAACTCTAAGAAACTTGATCCTTCCCTTTTCAGATTTGTTTCGCTTGTTCTTGGTCTACAAACAATCACAATAATATGGGAATAAACAAACAATCGTTAATTACCTGGATTGCTAACAAATTAATGAACCCTAGATCAATCCCATTATCCCAACTAGTCAAATTAGGGTTATGTAAACATAACACCATAAAATCTATTAAGAAACCCTTCCCCATAAATATGGACCCATTCTATTACGTTCTATGGAACAAAAAGTAAATTCGGGGAGTGAAAATCTTACCTTTAGTCTCAAGAATGGTGAATAACGAGTTGGAATAGCCGAGGGGTGATTCTTAAGATCTAAAAGTGAAAAAGTGCCAAATAAGGTCATTTAGGGGGTTTTATTTACAACTTTATTCACGCTTGTCCTATTACTGCGAAATACATCCCGCTGTACCGGCGTCATTGCAGCGGCTCAAATCCTGCTGCAACGACACCTTTTAGACTAGTGAGCAATCATTGAGAAATCTCAAAAATCTATGATTTTTAAGTCCCATGTCGGGCCCTACAGCGGTACACAACCCATTGTAGCGTCAATATTACCACTACAGTAGCCAAACGCGAGACAGATTATTTTTAAGAGAATTTCAGTTCCCCCTTTTTGCCACACACCCTTTACCCTTATACAGTCAAAAAATTCCCTTAACGCTACGATCAATTCCCGTTAATCTACTTATGGAAACTATTTTGTAAAGTCGCACGGGTTTCTTAACGAGTTATCAATCCATCCATGCAATCGAATTCATATTTACTCCACCCAATTGCTACCAGATTTCCCTACACCTTGATGAATTTGATTTCCTCCAAATTTGGACAAGGTCGGATAAATCCTAATACTACAGAACCCGGTCATTACAATAGATACCAATTTACCCATCACTCAATCCCCAGAGACAAACTAGGAAAATAAGGCTGAGGAAAGAGTGAAGTAGTACCTGAATAAGTGAACAATCACGGATACTTGTCTCGCAGGTCCTGCTTAGTTTTCCAAGTAGCTTCCTCGACTGGACAATGCTTCCATTGAACTTTCACGGACACTATTTCTTTGTTCCTCAACTTATGAACATCACGATCAAGAATAGAAATCGGTTCCTCCTCATATTGGAGGTCTTTATCTAGCACGATTGAACCCACTTAATGATATAGTCACCGTCACTGTGATACCTGTTCAACATAAACACATAAAATACGGGACGTACACCAAACAAATTAGGGGGTAGCGCCAATGTATACACCACCGGTACTATGCATTCAAGAACCTCAAAGGGAAGAATATATTGCGGACTCAACTAACCCTTCTTACCGAATATCATCACCCCTTTCATACGTAATACCTTAAGAAGAACATTTTTGCTAGTTTGGAATTCCATGTCCCTGACCTTATGATTTATAAACTTTTTTGTCTACTTTTAGCGTCTAGAAGTTTAGCTTGAATGCTTCTAAACTTATCTTTAGCATCCTTCACTAAGTCCACTCCAAAAGGTTTCACATCTCCGGACTCAAACCAACCTATGGGTGATCTACATCCCCTCTCATATAACGCCTCAAATGGTGTTATATCAATGCTCTAGTTATAACTATTATTGCAAGAGGCCTCATATAATTGTAAGAACTTAACCAAATACCCTTGAATGATTATCGTGAATAACATCACTAACCTACGGTTCGAGTGTCTACGATCGTCGATAGTTTAGTAACCCAACTAAGGGTTGGGGTATTGTCCCAAAGGAGCAGTTTTTAGAAAATTTAGTCAATTAGAACTTCGTTCTAATTAGTCATAGCTAAAGAGATTAACGAATACAATGATTTTATATCAAAGGGGTGACACCAAAGTGTCAAACATCGAAAGGGGATTTTGTCTCAAGCATACTAGAAAAACAAGAAAAACAACAAGAAAACCAAGCATGAGGAAATGTTCTTGGGGTTTGACCTCAATACAAGTTGAGATAGGTAGTTGGGTACACACTTTCGATAGGAAATTTGCAAGATAATAGTGACTAGACTAATCTTCAGATGGAATTAAGTTCCCTATCGGGAAACTTACCCCATCTCAAATGAGTTCCTCTTGGACACTCATTTGCCTTATACGGACCGGCATATGCCTTACCCCACTCACTGTCTTGAGCTGAGTGTTAGGATATAGGACTATGGCTCACTCTCTCGAGCAGAACCTCATGTCAGCCCTCTCCTTAGGCCATTAGTTCAGTCGACTTGGTTTCGCGACCTCCGTCTCGGGTATAGTGAAAAGTCATGGGTGAGTTTTTATTTGCAACTACAAACCCATAAGTTAAACCAAAACCACTAGGTGGAATCACCATTAAAATACAACTAACCTATCTGCAAGCAAGAGCCAACAAGAATATCAACTCATATTTGGTAAATCACGCCCCAAAAATGGAGGTTTTAGATACACATCAAGAGATCACAAATTACACCTAAAAATGATAATGAAATCAGATGAGTATAGGAAATTAAACCTTAATATAAGCAAAGGAAGAAGAATAGAGAAGACCCACTTCCAACTTTGGGAAGATGAAACCCTTCGTTCTTCAAGTCTCCCACAAAACTCTCTCCAAATTTGAGAGAAAGTATAAAAACTAAAGTTATTAAAAAGTGAAATTAATAATAATGTTCGGACTCTCTAAAAATAACACCTACAACTAGTATTTATATCTTTCAGATTAAGTGTTGTGGTGGACGACTCGGCGAGGTTGGTCACGATCGTCGAATGACTCGGTGATTCGCCCTTCTTCCGGTTCATCGCCTTTTGTGCTTTGCCTTCATCATGTTTGTGTCCTGGATCATTTGGCCGTATATCTCTGCTGCACGGAATTGATCGGCGAAACGCCGATTGTTCCTTTCATCGCCTTTTGATACACTTCCTTCAGAGCTTCACATACTACAACAAAGGGTGGAGTGTTTCCTTTAGGAGATTCTCTAAGTGTTATTGGGGAAGCTCAGGCTTCATCTTGTACGTTCTTTTCAGCCTTCTTGTTCGTTTTTGCACGTAAGTGTCCATGCTTCTACTAAAACTTCAAATACCGGAAACTTAAGAGTTTTCTATATGATATGGAGACAAAATAAGAATTTGAGAGAAGTATTTCTATCAAAAGAAAGCCATAAATAATTCCAATTTGTGGACTCATCAACACCCCAAACTTAAATTTTTGTTAGTCCTAAAGTAAGACACAAGTTCAGTAGTTCAAATAGGATTTCTAAAATAGTTCTACACAAGACTCAATCATGAACATACACAACAAGATTCAAACTACTCATGCAAAGATCAATTGTGTACTCAAGAATTCAAGTCGTTACAAACTATTACCAAAAATTCTCATGCTTACAATACTTGCTACTAATGCAAGTTCAGGTTCAACAACAGTATCAGAATTCCCTCACACAAAGAATTATTCCATACTTATACATAAAAGTAAATTGTTTTAAGATCAAGATTCGAATGCAACACTCACACTCAAAATAGGAACACAAAGCATCTTTTTACCCATAGGTTTGCCCTTATTTTCCGATCAACTTTGGTTCAGCTTACTCAAGATCAAAAATGTCTTTTTAAGGCTTGTAATAGGGCAGAGTGCAAATGTATGGTCATTTAGGCTTAGTGACTGAAAATCCTCATGAGTTTTTGATCTCACAAACACTTTCTTTTTCTCCACCTTTTTACCAATGTTCTTTTAGTGCTTTTAAGTAATCTTATTATATCACTCCATAGACGGAGGCCCAAATTTTGTTTGGACTTTTATTCAACACTTTTTATTTTTCATTCATTTCTTTTCTTTTTCTTCTTTTTGTTCTCTCTGTTTTTTTATATGGAGGGTTTCAATTTTCTTTGCAACAACATGAGTTGACGATACTTTTCTTGCACTTCTTGACTTCTCCTCTTCATTTTTACCATACTCCCAATTTAAGCATTTGGCTTAAGTTGGCTATTCATTATATCACAAGTCATGAGGATTGCAGATAGTTGATAGAGTAAAGGTCTAGGTGTAATCATGTTTTATTCCAAAAAAGGATAAGGCTAAAGGGGTATTCAAAAGAGTTTCACATGCTCACGGGTAGGTAACAAAAGAGATATATGTCAAATAGGCTCACAATCTTTCAAGTTACCTAAGATCATTTCAAGAAAACACCTTACTAGATCAATTAGACTACTGAGGAACATTCTAGGTTTATTCATGCATGGTTCAAAGTAAGCTCATCACACAAGGCATCAATAAACCAAATTCAAATGAGACTACACACTTTCGCTAGTATACAATGATCATCACAAGAGAAATTCATTTGATAAATGGCCAATCACAACGAGATGAAAAGAGTTTACATATTGTCGATGTAACTTCATTTGGTCTCATTGTAGCATGTACATTCATTTTGGTTTGATTGAGAGCACTATTCAAGTCATTGGTATTGACCAAAACCAAGACTTAGCTTTGTACGAGAACAGACACTTTCAACACAAGAGGTGGCAAAAAATTTGAAAAATGAATTTTTTTTGGATGGGTAAAATCGTTTGCAATTTTCAAAACATAAAGGAGCCATAAGCTCAAATAATTGTAAAGCAATTTTAAAACACAATTAAAATAGACGACCCAAATGTATATACACCAAAACACAACCATTAATCAACAATATGTCAACACAAAAGAAGTGTGCCTCACCCCACCACATAAGAAATGTGATTATCCTCAAATGCAAGTAATAGTATCCAAAAAGTAAAATCAAAATAAGATAGAGAGATGTGAAAAAACATCATGTCTATGCAGTCTCTCTATCGATAGGTATCAATATTTTGAGTAGCGTCCTGTGCTTGGGCATTAGTGCCCCAATTAACCGCAACAAGAGCAGCTGTGCAAGGTCCTGTAGAGGCTTCTGTGGGTGTCTCAGCAGGCGATGTATGGGTTGCCGACTCACCACTGAACCTACCTGCTCTGCAAATTTTTTGATGCTGTTATGCTCCCCTTAGTAATCTTGTCTCCTTCTATTGTGCTGCCACTAATTCCTCGTCTGTCTCTGCATTTGCATCTGTGGCTAGTGCATCTCGCATTTGTACATCTGCCGGGTACCTCCATCATAAACCATTCTCATCAAATCATTGAAGTTAATAGAGTTCAGATAATCAACATCTTGGCGTAGGCCTGCAATGTCGTCTTTCATAGCCGGTATCTTGGATGGTCTCCCTTGTCTGCTGACGCAAGCTCTACCCTTAAGGTCAAGGAATTGATAGAGGCATGGAGTAGGGCTAGTTCAGTAGCTATGACACTATCTATCATCCCTAGGAGCGATCTCTCTAGTCTCGTAGCCCTTGCCTCAACTGATTGTGCTAGTCGACCCATCTTTAGGATCATGGTATGAGTGATCCTGATCGGCTAGCAAGAGAAGGAAGGACTTGGATCCTTTGAGGAAGGAGGATGAGCTGATCTACTAGATGGTCCAGGGATCAAAGTGTGAATGAATGCCTTTGCGTGTATAAGCTCAACATCAATCATTGGAGAGGCATCTACTGGAGTTTTTTTCCTCCTATCAGCCTCCTCTTGGGTGCACTCAGCTTCAAATCGCCGAATATCACTAGAAGTTGAGGGAATGAACTCAAGGTCTCTTACTGGGTCCCAAGGCACTTCAACAAGTCTACATAGCTCAATAACCAAAACAAGAAATGGCAGGGAAGTTCGATTCTGTTTGGCTCATGGACATCTCATGTGAGATCAACAAGCCTAGATCAATGCTCCGCTGCTGCATCATTCTACACAGGCAGGCTTCCTTGAGAAGTCAAAGAACACAATCATTTTGGGATGGCATGATGGTGATGCTGATGAAATTGAACCAAAATCTGGCAGTCACGTTCAGATTCCTCTTCTTAATTTGTGCTCAAATACAGATCTATCTAGCAGTGTTCTCTAAAATCATGGGGCCCAACCACACCTTAAGGTTACCTAGTCATGTAGTAGGAGTTAAACCCTCCTAAGGACGTATTACGTGTACTGTCCTTCCCATCACAACATTTATGTGCTCACTGTAGAAATCCATATCCTAGTCTCTAACTGTAACAGACCTCACAGGTCGGAGCTCTCTTGCCTGCTTTTTCTCAGGCACCCGCGCTTCATAGGCTTTGTAGAATTCCATGACCCAAGTAGTGATGTATAGTCCTCAAGGCCTAGATAACTACTCGAACTTGTGGAAGCGAAGGGCAGCCAAAATATTAGTTCAACCCTTCAGTTGACAGAAGCTTCTCCTCTATAATGGTTCGTACCCCATAACCCTTAAACTTATTTAGTAGTCATGGGTGGGGAGAAATAAGAGGTGTAGGAACTAATTGATGTGGTTGTGCTGGCTCAAGAGTTACTGTAGCTGGTGTGTTTCTGGTAGAAGTGGAAGTATCCATTGAGGTCCTGTTAGGTGAGGGCTGGGGCATGTTCGTGAGCGTTTTCTGTTTATGGATCAGTGGTTGATAATCTTCTGGCTCATCCCACTTAATGTTTGCTTCACCATCTACTCTTTTATTTGCTATATGTTTTTTCCTCTTGCTCTATCTTGGGGGAGCTCACCCCCTCGTCTCTTTGGAGAGTTTGAGCCTCCTTCAGTAATGCATATTCCTTGAGCTACTTTCTTTTCGAGTTGCGTGTTATCACTGGTGTGTACCATATCTGCAATAATTTACTATTAGAGAAAATAAACCAATTTAAGCATAGAAATTAATTGCAGACATGTTCGTCATTTCGTTCGACGAATTTCCAAACCTCTTCGGCGAACTAGATCAAGCTCGCCGAATGGATCATCATACAACTTAGGGAAATTTGCGACGGAAAAATCAATTTGGCGAGTTGCAAACTAATTTCAACGATGAAAAAGTCATCTACCAAAAGATACATTAAGAAGGAAAATGGGGCATGCATAGGGTGATCTACAGTTCTATCGGCAAAATGCTGACTTCTTTGGTGATCACGAAGATTCTGCCAAAAGTGACAGAATTTACAATGATAAAGACATAACTTAAGGGCGATCTATAATCATTAAGCGAACCGCCGAGTCTTTCAGCGAGATGCTGACACCACGTGCCTGACTTTCAAACTGATTCTCAAAACCACCTTTACGATCAACAAAAACAACATCAAGGCATGCAAACTTGAAATTATCCTAAAACCCGCACTTCCCATAATCTTGGAGTACTCAAACTTTCTTCGAGTTTGAAAAATTTGGTCATTTAACTATTCTTATCCTTAAGGAAGTTGTCACCCGTCCCCTCATTGGATAATTTTTGTTATGTAGAACAAATGGTGGGTTACTTAGGCTTCACCTAAACAACATGACAACAATTAAGCAACACCCATTGTGATTTCAATAAATACAAAGCATAAACACCAAGACCTTCGAATATTTATGTATTTTAGGCAAAAAAATTCAAATTACAAATAGCATATCGACAACCTATTTCTGTTAGAAAGGCCCAGTACACGTCATCCTAATACTAACTTGCAAAATATTTCGAAACTATCGAAAATAAATTTGGGGTTTTAGAAGATAACATTTGATGCCGATAAAGTCATTTTAGTAATTCTAGGTGACTAGGAAACCAATCCCACATAATTGATTATCAACTACAATACTAATATAAAGCAAGAATCTATAAAATAATACCATTGGAGTGATTTTTGAGAGGTTGAAAACAAGGGGAAGTGATAGATTTTAGAAAATTTGACCTCTGGCCTTTATATAACCGTTGAGGCGCTACTTTTATCCCTTACAATCCTCCATTCCCCGACGTTAGTCACACTCGCAGACCCATTATGTGAAAAACATACAAGACATTTATCTCGCCTTTTATGCAAAATTATCAATATTTTGGGGATAAAATCGGTGGTCTACAACGAGATCGCCTAACAGGTTGATGATGCGCCAAGCTGCATTTCAAGTTTGCCGAGTTTTACAGGCTATGCAATATTCTTTCATTCGTACAAACAAAGGAATTTAGCTAGATTCGCCGACTTGTTTGGCGTCTCATTGAATGGATCTTATTCTTGCCAACCTAACATTTTCCATACTTTCCTCATTTTGACATGCAACATGAACACACCATTATTTATAAAAGTAATATCCTACAGTTACGACCTTGGGTTGCCTTCTCAAGAAGTGCCTTATTTAACGTCATGGCTTTACGTAGGTCCTGCCTCACTTTCTGTCGTTGGAGCTAGACCTAGTGTCAATAGGTAACGCCAGTATGCCATTTGTTTATGGGGCGCAAATGCACTAGTAGATGATTGTGCATGCCCATTCTCTTTCTAGAATTGTGGTCGATTCGAACCACCTATTTGTTGTCCAGACTCATTCCAGTCTTGGCTTTTTTGTTCCTGTAATCCTCTTTGTCCCTAAGATTCTCTTCGTCTACCTCCTGCACATAGACCATTGACCTTGAAATGTCCATGTTTCAAATAAGCATGACAACTCTGCCTTCTTTGCTTGATGCCTGACTCAAGCCAGCAACAAACAAGCTCATTCGGCTTCTGATATCTTTAACCATCTCAGGAGCATAGTGAGACAGTTGGGTGAACTTCAACCCATATTCATGACACTAAAGGAGTCGTGTTTCAGAGTAAGGAACTCCCGTACCTTTTCTTCATTCAGTTCCTAGGGAAACAAATGCCCCAAGAAACACTACAAGAAAAACAGTCTCCAAGGAAGGGAAATCTAGTCCCTGAAAGTGCAAATCTGGTCCCTAAAGCGCAATTGAGACTAGAAAAATCTGGTCGTCACCCGTCCCAGATACTTTCGTCGCCAATGGTCATTAACGACGAGTTCAAAAACTAGTCCCTAAATGGATTTTGAGACGAGAAATATTTCTGGTCCTAAAATCCCTTTAGGGACTACATATATTGTCGCAAATAGGCAAATGATATCCTGGCATACATGTCATTAAACCTTTTTTGCGACCTTCCGCAATGTGGTCCTAATAAATCATTAGAGATGAGTGTGACTGGTCCTAAAATAATTTTAGAGACCATTAACAACCTGCTCCTTGTATAGCTGTAGCGACCATAACGAACTGGTCCTAGAGAACTTTTATAGACAACAACATGGTCCTAATATAGCTTTACAACAACCTGGTACTAGCTTTACATACCAAGTATCATTTCTAGTCCTAGCTTATTCATTAGAGACTAGCAACAATTTTGGTCGTAGAATGACCTTTAGAGAATTAGTAATTTTCGTCTCTAATTGACCACCACAGATCCTACAACCATTGATATCACAAGAATCTATACTTATCAACAAAACTGAAATTAATTACTACTAAAAATTTGGATACATAAAAAAGATTATAGAGATAGGGCGCAGGACGATAGAAATAAAGACTGCAATTGATTACAATAAATTTGTTAACATCCCATGATGTTAGTTTCAATATTTGCTTATTTATTTAACAAAAAAAACATATATAGCATTCAAGGTTTTGAATAACATTCGTGGTAAACTAATATAATTAGTTAGTGCATCTTCTAAACTTGCTTCACTGAAGAATGAACAAAAGTTGGGCAGAAAACTTAATGTTATGTGTTTGTCAAGTGATGTCCAGAAGCATCAACAAAAGCTGCCAGAAATAAGAAAAAACTATAAGAAAAAATCCCAGATATATTAATCAAGAACCCGACATGAATATGAATAACCATAATCTATATACTATTTAGTAAAACAACTTTGCAGCAATGGCAAAACAGATATTGGAAACGTTCTGGATGAATAACTTGGCAGAAAATGGTAAAATAGAAAAGCTGACAACAATATATGCAAAAAAAATTAAAACAAAGTTTGTGTCGTTATGGAGCTATGCTGAAAATGTAAAACAGAGTCTAACATAATTAAGAAAGTTCAGCAGTTATTTTCTTAACCTTGCACCCATAGGGATATTTCATTTTCAAATTCAAATCCATAAAGGATAGGGATCAGATCCTACAAGTTGGGCTTATTTTTTTTTCAACCAGGATAGTTTGTTTTTGTAGAATTTCAGAGTTTGTGTGTCGAACTTGGATGTCCTTCTGCATAATTCTGGCTAGCAAGGGAATAGTATTCCGAGGACGTGAAGCATTATGGTAAGTGTAGGACTCTCCACCTGCCAAGGCATTCCCGTTAGAGGGATGATACTGGAAAATGTATGTTATTATAACTCAAAATTTGGATTTCGAGATAGAATGGTTTTTACTTGTGTGAGTTCTAACACTGACATAAGTTTCCGTTAAAAGTCCTTAGAAGAATCCTTATGAAGACATCGTTGTCAACCTCAATTTGACCATAGAAAGCATATACTGAAGGATCTTGGAATGAACAGACTCTACATGTGTTGAGTGCAATGCTTTTCGCCAAAACTGGAAAATGAGTTCCTACATTTATTCCAACTCCTACTCAATCTTGCATCTAGTCATTGTTATCAACCTTTAATACCCAAAAGTATGACCAATACACAATCATTTTAGTACCTTATTGCCTAATCATAACCTCATCTGCTAACTGTATGTCACCTAAAATATAGGAAAATGATAACAATTTCCTCTTTCTCCATACACATTAAGAAACTGAAAAAAACAAAACTTTACATAAAATTAGCATGTGGGTGTCCTTAATAAAGGAAAAGGAAAACAAAGACAGAGTACATACTTCAACAAGCCAGAAACTCAAAAAAAGCCAAAATTAACAGGGTACTTTATAGATGTGGGATACATGGTGACCATTCAAAATTGTATTTTATATCTAGAGAGTCCGGAAATATAATATAGCTATAGATGACCAAATAAGGATGAAAAATACCTATCAGGAGAGTCTGGAAATGCAAACTACCTACAGATCACAAATAGGAAACCATACAACATTTATTGTTGACCAGTAACTTTGATGTTGAGGTATGGAAAACATTAATGGCTGCTGCTCGGATGTATACGAACATAATTCGTGTTCATCAGGTGATCAGGGCCATGTGAGAAGCTAATTTATGTTCTAATCTCAAACAATTCTCAAAAGCAGTTCTGACTGTGATAATTAGGAAATTATAGAAAAGAAGAAACATAGCCACAATATGAGCGAGTGTGTACAAACAAAGCCACAAGAAGTACAACGTTGACCATAACACATGATGTAACCAGATAGTATAGCGAGAGAACTTGGTAGGTATGTTCTGACCACATTTTCGTAATGCCAATAACATATGCTAGGGTCTGAATGCTATTGCTATGGTGATTGCTCTATTTTTTGACTAATCGTTGTGAAATGCTCAAATTGGTTTCAGAATAATAGAACCTGGTGAGGGCATAACATGATCAGTAGATGGAGGCAATGAAACATTGGTTTGCATATCCTCTTTCTTCGTAGATGAACTCAAAGATCCAGATTTTTGCTTCAGATCATTTACTATAGCAGTAGGACCAACTTCTGTAATATAAGAGTTTATCAAAAAATATAAAACATAACAGATTTGCAAAAAGAAAAATGTTTGAACCAATTCTACTTGATTCAACTGCTTAGGTGTGTTTCTCAACTTGAATAGAGGATGTACGGAATGAAGTATTAACATTCCTAGGAACCATGGAGTTCTTACGTATTGTGTTCAGTCCTTGACTAGCAAACATGGTAGACTTTTCAAGTCCACGTTATTTGCCCTTCTCGATAGAACTTGGAAAAAGAAAAGGAGACATCTGAAATTGTTCTTGCAAGTATGGCTGAAATCCGTACTTTATAAGTTGACGAATCTATCACACGACATGAGAAGGACTAGAAAAGTAAACACTTTCTTAAGGTGATTCTGCATCAAAATCTCTCATTTGTGAATATTTGATATTCCGCATTAGTTTTGGACTCAACAGTTAACACTCAATTGGAAGGATTAATAACAAAGGTTTAGGCATTTGTTTTAGGTTACCCACAAACAATAAGTTTTGCATCAAACAGAGCACTGATCAAGGAATAATTCAAAGGTTCAGTCATTTGTCGAAATTACCAGTAAACAATTAATGTTGCACCAAACAGAGCACTCAAGGATTATATGTTCTTATATTCATAAACAAGGCAGAAATCAGATTGCTCTTCAAATGTGATTATACAGGAGCTCTTGCCTATCTAGTTCCTATCAATAGAAAGAAATACAATGTTATTGTTTACTCTTGAAAATCTAAATCTTGTGTTAAATTGGAGGAAAGCCTAAAGTATTAAACCTCCAACATGTGTGGTTAAGACATACACAGATGGTCGTTTCAATACTAATATATGAAATATATGACATTGGAGATGTTATCAAAGTGCGAAAGGAGATCTCATTATAACTTTCTCAGTTTCAACTCAATGCACTAGCAATAATTAGATAGAAGCTGAAATGGCTTCCTATGTTAGTGAATAGTGAGTGCATTGACAATGACTTTAGAAATGTATGTCTCAAACTTGATTCTTTAATAATTTTTTGACCTTAGAAACTAGATCAGCATTCAACAGTCAAGAAATTAGCAACCTCAGCTTTATAAATACTATTTATATTTTTAAGAAGAAGACATGGACATTATGTACTATTATAGGAAGGCAACCAAGCTACGTACTTCATGGATAAATGGCCATCTAATAGTACGTTCTTTAACTTTCTTAAAACTTTAGTTGGAATTACAACAAAAATCAGCCTTTTAAACTAAGGATGAGTAGGACAAAATTAACCAAAAAAGTGCAAAAAGATAATACAATAAATATGTGCTCAACTATTCAGCTGATTAGGAAAAGAAGTTTCATTCAATTTAATCGACTGAATTCTTAGTTCAGGAAGAACAAAACAATATTTCTCAATTACGATAAACAAAATTCTTATGATATGTCCATGAACCTTTGTTGCTCCTCCACAACATAAAATATCTTCAGATACCCAAGACCCAAGCTTTGCCAAAACAGAATATGAGTGCGATTAACGACCAAATGTAATCACTCAATTCAAACGAATTCCTATAAAAATAACTAGCAACCTCAACCTTAAAAATACTATTTATATTTTCAAGACCGAAGACGTGGACATTATGCGCTGTTATAGCAAGGAAACTAAGTTGCATACTGTTGGGATTATACTATTGACCATGTGTTAACAAATAATATTTTATTAGAGAATAAATATTTGCTCAATTTCAATAGATCATATATTCGTTTATGGTGTCTATTTACTTATATAGTAGATGATTTAGTGTGTAGAGTTTTAGCTTATACACAGAGGATTAAATCATCGGTTCTTATAAGTATAAAGTTTTGGTTCACAATCTAGGATGGAAATTGGACATGCCATCGGGTACGATTGTAGCACAAGATTATATGTAATTTGTCCTGATTATGGGAACGGTATAGTTCCAACTTCTTGTGCTAGTACATTTTCTATGTATTGAACGGGACCGAGTAGAGATAGTTGTTTTAGACTGACTGACAAAAACATATTCTCTAAACTATTAAATGTACTTATATTCTTAATCCTGATATAACTATTATGATCTGTATATATTAATTATCGTTTTGATTTATTAAAAGGTGAGATTCTGAGATGGGTCAATATGCCTGGTAAGTTGGATGATAATAATATATATTGGTGAAATAATAAGTTAGTTGATGGAATCCATGTCTCGTTATAGAGATTGATTGATATGCCTTTTTGAGAAACTTATAAGTTTTCATTGTGTCAAATCTTGCAAGTGGATTTATGAATCCGACACATGAAATAAGTTAAGTAGTGCTCTAAAGGAAATTAATCATTAAGTTAAATTCGTCAGTAATTTAATTTATTGATTAGTATCTGAAATCTTAACATGGGGAATTACATAAGTGTTTAATGGGGAATTACGAAATAGAGGAGTGCAATTACGAATTTCTAGTGGAATGATTTGTAATTTATTATGGTAAGAATAATTCAAATTAATTATTTGGAATTATTTCCATAATAGGAAGCCTCGGTAATTAATTCTGTGGTCCCTATAGTGCCCATATTTAACTAGAACTCAGAATCCTATTTCTATGCAAAAAGAAAGAATAATATGGGTTTTTTCTAGTCTTCTAGAAAAACTAGGTTTTCTAGTCCTTTTTGGATTAGGAAGACATCTCTATAAATAGGGATTCTCCTAACCTAGAAAGATGATGATTAGTATTCTATTCAATGCTTGCCCACCCAAGTATTGAGAGAGTTCGGATGTGACTTGGGATCACTGTAGAAGACCATAGCTATCTTGTAGATTCGCTTGAAGATCCGTTTAACTTGGAGATTTGCTTGAAGGTATCCGCTCACGATTCAAGAGGTATTTATCTAATTAACTTTTAGTTTGTTTATGTGTTCTAGCATAAACGGTATTGGTTATCTGTTATTCATGTAAGTAGTAAAGATCCTTGATATGCTTCCGCTGTGAATATAGTTTTACTACAATTGGCATCAAGAGCCTTGCTTGCATCTAAATAAATAATCTAAAAATATATCTATATATATATTAAAAATAAATAAATATATATATATATATATATATATATGTGATTTCGACTTGATATTGTTCTCAAGTTTAAAGAGAATATGATGGTATAAGTACGTCGAATGAAATCAGAACTTTAGTTTTATAATTGATAAGGCGAGAACATTGGTTGCAGCCGACTATTGTCTGCTATTTCACACATTACAAAGTTATTTCTTTGTTGAAAGGTTGAAATCTTATTAATAGTGACGGCTAGGTCTCTTTTGGCTAAGTAAAATTTTTAGAAAATAGTTTTCTAAAATTGTGAATGTCGTGTTCAACTTCTTTTGTTTTAGAAGAAAGTTGGTTTTCAATTGGTCTAGCTCAACAAAATAATAAACAATTTTTTTATTCAAAATATTTCAAGAGAGGCGCATATGTGTTTTGAATATGTGGTTTTCTTTTTCAATGTGTTTCCTTAATAATTTAGTTTTCTCTTCAAATATTCTTTTCGTTATTTTGATCATAAATTACAGGAAGTAACTTGTTATTTATGTGCTCTAATTGTCACGAAAGGGTAGTGATTACTAAAATGAGTTAAAGTGATTTGATTGATTTTATATAGAAAAGAAATTTATTTGTTAATGAGCATAAAAAATATTTTCTCACGTGAATATATTAACAAGAATATATTGAGAATTTCATATAATTAATAAGTGGTTACTATTAAGTGGCTTGTTTATTTGAATTATTAGAAATTCTTAATATTTTATATATGTGAGATTACAATATATAAATTAAGAGTTATGATTAATAAATAGGATTTACGAAAGTGATTATTTATTTGAGTCATTAGAATATTCTCAATGTATCATGTATAAATTGTCCTAAGTGAATACTAGTGGTGAATATTTATTTACTTAAATGGAGATTTACCATTAAATACTAGTAATTCTTAATTAATTCATGAGAAGAGATATTAAAGGATTTCACCGGTCTAAAAGGGAGAAAACATAATATCTTGAAATCTCAAGTGTATTAATTAAAGGAACAATTTTGATACAAGGAGGTGTTGTGTGTCTTAGGTAAAGGAAAGACACATGGTAGGCCTTATGCTCATAAGAAAATAATTAGAATAAAATAGAAATATGAATCAAGTTATTTTAATCTTAACTATGTCTAAAATAATTACTTTTTCAAATTTGGTCATAGTTTAGGTGGTCATGAATTTTATGATCTCTGATTGACTTGAAATTTGATGGTCCCATAAAAAATCGTTTAGATGGGTTTAGGTAGTTTGTCAGATTAAAATTTAATTTGAATATTTGATAAGATCATTCTTTATACCAATTATGTTTATGTTAAATTTGGAACATGGTTGCATATGATTGTTTAACATGAATTGATATAATAATGTAAGTCATATTGTTTTAATTCATAATGATGCCTAAATCACTTGAATTTGAATTTGATCATAGATTTGGAAATAAATATTTTTATAGACTCCAATTGACCTGAAATTTGATAAGTTCATTAATGAAGGCCTAGTAAAAAGTAGTCATTGCTATGTGATTATATTTTTCTTTGAGGTCGTAAGAATGATTTTAAAGTTGTTCTTTGGAATTAAAATGTGATTTAGTATGAATGACATCCTTTATATTGGTTTTATTTATGTTATATGTGGTACATGATCAAAGATGATGAGTTAACATAAATTGATATATGATAAGGATGTAGATCTATTCATTTTTTCTGAAATCGTTTGAATCTGAATTTGTGTAACGACCTGCTTAGTCATTTTGAGCAGCAGATTTTATTTCTGGAAAAACTGTCTGAGACGACGTATCCAACGACGGACCGTCATGGGCACGACGGACCGTCGAGGGTGTCTCGTTCCAAACACTTGGAATTCTTATATTTGAGTGCTGAAATCGACTCTCTGAACTCTGTGACGGACCTGCAGGACGGACCGTCACAGACATGACGGACCGTTGTGAGTTTCCGTTTCAAAACACTTCAACTCTTGAGAATTGGGTACTGAGAGCAATTCTCTGAAGTCTGTGACGGACATGCAGGACGGACCGTCACAGACATGACGGACCGTTGTGAGGTTCCGTTTCAAAACACTTCAAACTCTTGAGAATTGGGTACTGAGAGCAATTCTCTGTCCGTCGTGACGGAAGTGCAGGACGGACCGTCGTAGGCACGACGGACCGTCTCAGACTCATCAAGGAAATTGAGTCTCTGAAGGTTGTGACGAACCTGCAGGACGGACCGTCGCAGGCACGACGGGCCGTCACAGGTTGCGTAATCCCAGTCTGGGTCGGATTTCTGGGTAAGTTTTAAAGGGGCGTTTTGGACTATTCCTGCTATAATTATAAATTTAGTGGGTTAATATTAATAACTCAAATTCTTGGGGTGTAAAGGAGATGACCTTGAGTTACTTATTGGGTTATTTCCTCATCTTTTATACCTAATTATTTGCTAATTAGGGAAAAGAGAGAGAGTTTTGGAAGAAGAAAAATAGAGAGAATAAGGAGAAGAGAGGAACGATCGATAGAGAGAGACAAACAAAGAGGAAACAAAAAGCTTTGAGAGATTGCTTGCTTGATCAAGAATCCTTGGTGAAGGTAGGTTATGGTTTTGATACTATTCGTAGTAAACTCTTAATAGTGAATGATATGTATTGGTAGTATTGTAAACCCTTCTATATGCTTAATTGTATGCTTGCATGAATGTGATTATGTGATTGTTGATGGTTAAAATAAAGCATAATGAAGCTTTTGATCCAAAATCTTGAAGACCTAATTGACCTTGAGATTGATGATGCCTTGGTATAAGAGAACGCTTGATGAATTGATAGAATGATGTTAGTGGATCGGAGTGTCACGTTCCGACACATAGTATTAGGGGATCGGGTGTCACGAACCGACACGTAGAATTAGGGGATCGGAGTGTCACGTTCCGACACATAATATTAGGGGATCGGGTGTCACGAACCGACACGTAGAATTAGGGGATCGGAGTGTCACGTTCCGACACATAGTATTAGGGGATCGGGTGTCACGAACCGACACGAAGAATTAGGGGATCGGAGTGTCACGTTCCGACACATAGTATTAGGGGATCGGGTGTCACGAACCGACACGTAGAATTAGGGGATCGGAGTGTCACGTACCGACACA